>JAXCHB010000134.1:0-134703 GCA_036926305.1 Uropetala carovei | reverse complement strand
TCCGAATTCATCGAACGAATCGGATTAACTTCAACCATATCATTACTCCCTTCTTTTCCATCACCAACTCTGAAGAGAAAATTACTGAACGCTAACTGCTCTGCAGCATCTGATTGTCCTCTGACTCTCATATTTTCAAATAATTTCATAACTTTTACATGAGGCCACAATAATGATATTTTGAGCGAGCTTCCAGCTATTGCACCCCTTGATCCTCGCCTGATAACTGGCAGTATTTGACGAAAATCACCGCCGAGAAAACAGCTTTTCCTCCAATAATTGATCGTTGTCCATGACATCACGCATGCTTCGATCGAATGCTTCAAATGTCAATTTATTACACATTGGAGCTTCATCCCAAATTATTAACTTTGTCAATTTAACTGATTCCACTGGAATATTACAATGAGACATTTCGTTTAATTCTAAGGGTATCTTTAGCAGTTCTGCCACCATCCAACAATAAAGCTGCAATTCCTGATGATGAAACTGCCAATGCAATAAATCCACTTGCTCGAACAGATGTTAACAATAAATTGTACACAAACGTTTTACCTGTATCTCCAGGTCCATCAACAAAAAAAAAACATCACCTGCTTCTACTACTCCCCCGCTGTTTCCCATGTCTGACTCCTTGGGTCTCTGCACGGGGAGTGATAACCAAGTTATGATTCTTTACAATTTATTAATTTCTGTATGTTTGATGCATCGGACACTGCTGTATGCCGCCACTTTCTCCATGTTACTCTGCGCGATTTCGGCAAAAATTTACGGCGAGAGTAAGCTGCCGAATCCTTTTTATTTTGTGAATACCTTTTTCATCTGTCACCTCCTATTGATGAAGGCATATTTCGAAGAAATTCATAAGACACGAAAGAATTACTTCTCCGAAAACCAAGAGGTACGCACTGTCGGAAGGGTCGCAGCGGACACAAGGAATGCGCCAGAATAGAGGGATAGCGGTCACACGGCCTCTGAGGAAGGGAAAACTTGGGCGAACACCGGTGTCCGCCACGGCAGTGTACCTATTAATCCTTTTTCTTCGTTAAAAAAATTATTCCCCGATTTTCATTTCAGATTTTTTCCCTGCAAACTTTTCTTTTACGCGCTACAAATTTTTTTTCCTGCAATCTTTTCTTTTACGCGCTTGAAATCTTTTCCCTGCAAACTTTTTGTTTCCTTCAAAAATTTTTTCCCCATTTCCTGTAGAAATCTTAAACATTTTTTTTTGTTATAAAATTTTTTACGTGCTAAATTTCTTTCTCCGACGCTTTCGTTTCATACTTTCGTGCTTAAAGAAATTTTCGTTCTAAACCGTCTTTCCGTGGCCTAGTTTCTTCTAGCGCCTAATTTTTCTTACCGACACTTGTGTTTTCATTCTTTTAACGTAAAATACTTTTTCTTCGTACAAACATTTTCTTCAGCCTCATAGCGCAATTCCATTTAAAGAATAACAGTAAGTGGGGAAAAAAACGTATCTGTCACTTTCGAAGTACCAAGTAATGCTGATGGCAAGGGATTGTTATCCCTTTCGGAGAAATTTTATTATGCGATCTTGGCGAGAGAGGAGAGGGGTTGCAGACATCGACCATTTGTAATTTGAAGTTTAAGAAGAATGATTAGATTTCCAGAATATTTTTAAAAATTATAGGGAATGCTAAGAACATTTCAATAGAAAAGGGGAAACTAATTTTTAAATTATTTAAAATAATTTATTGGTGATTTCTTATGCAAATATTTATTTCAAACCGAAAATTCTAATTGAGCATCTACAGTCGAACTTTCAACCTCCTCAAATGTTGTTCTTCGGAAACAGCACAAATGGTAGAACAATAATACTACAAATTGCTGGTGTTTTTGCTGTCATTTTCCGTCTCGCACAGTTGGCACACTTATCCTGATAGCGCGGAATAGAGAGAGAGATTGCTTTTCGGGATACTTTCTGAAGACGAACGATTACTACTTCCCCTCTTTCTTCAGATCGCCCCTCCAGTCTGCATACCCTCAGTCAAAGGAAATGTAACAAACATTCCCCTTCCATTCCCATTCACCTCCGAATTCCTTTGTTGCCGACGCTACGGCAAAATTTTATGAAGGGTGATGAACGCATATCAGAGTTATTCGGTCATATTCATTATTGAATTTTCAATGCCGAGCTCCTGGACACATGTGACTAAAAGTTGATCTGGGTCGACCCAGATGCGAGTACTCTAGCGTAAGTAATTGAATTGTATGATCATACGACTTGGGAGCGTAGTCCGATTATATTAGTTACTAAAAGGAATATTCCCGAAGAATTAAAACAAGA
Source organism: Uropetala carovei (assembly GCA_036926305.1). Taxonomy (NCBI): domain Eukaryota; kingdom Metazoa; phylum Arthropoda; class Insecta; order Odonata; family Petaluridae; genus Uropetala; species Uropetala carovei. The sequence continues at coordinate 132,395 of JAXCHB010000134.1, read as the reverse complement.
TTTCATTTCCGCTGCACTGAAGGTACATATTTTTAATGTTAGCTTTTATTGGTAATAGCAGTATTTCCTTTACGATTCATATAATAGTTAAAAAACAAACATATTTCATAGCAGTCGAAACCGAAGCCTATGGCAGAAGAAATACGATCATACGGCTTTTAAGCTTGCGGAATGCTTCGTATTTAAGATCAAGTCATCACCCTTAGCTTTTTTATTCATAATAGCAGTATATCCCAATTCTATTATACTGTCATACGGCTTTTAAGCTTAGGAATGCTTCGTATTTAAGATCAAGTCATTACTATACCCTTTCCGATTTATATAACAGTTCTAAATAAACCATTTCCCTAGCAGTCTTAAATGGAAGGAGAGCGACCGTGATGAATGATTCCGGATAAATGACAAAGAACGGTAGGTTTATTCCGGTGCAGCCTGAAAGTATTTGCTTTACAATGAGAACGTTGAAACATGCACCTAGTAGCTTTTAATTTTTCTTCTCTTTAATAACATCTTATGGGCTATCTTCAATGGTTCCCACCGCAGAAGCTGTAACGACCAACTTGCTCATACCTTGCCAAATCTTCCTCTCAACTCCATCCTAACATTCTATTAAATCATACTTTCCGACACGGCCAGTTTAGCCGCTGATAAATTATAACTGATCGGGATTGCCTTCCCCTTAATGAAAGGAAATTCTGCTTGTCCCGACTTCGGAATGCAATCGAGATTTGATTTTCCGCCGTTCGCGATAATTATGCTTTCTTCTTTATGGTGACTTCCCGAAAAGAAATTGCTATCAGATACCTATTGCCGTTATTATTTCCCGTCCTTTTTTATTTTCTCTCTGACTTCGCCCAATTACCGCCACTATCTTCCTCTCGCACTATGCCACCATCAAATACTTTCTCTACGCATTACGCCTACTACGCGCGACATCCGATCTATTGCAAATATCAATCTCATTTTTCGGAGATTACGGCCATTCGGTAACTTTGGCATTCGTTCGGGATCGGAGTCGTCGCTTCAACCGTTCTTTATTTCTCTTTTCGTCATTCTCCTTCGTTTTGGTGTTATTTGGCAGAGCGTCTCGAGTGACTTATTTGATGGTCCTGAAAAGGACCTTAGTGATGCCTTCACCGCAACAGCGGAGAAGGACATTTCGCATAGGAAGCATTTTATTTCTTCTTCTGCGCTGTTGGTTTCTTCGCTGCGGGTTTCGCCTTGGTCGGAGTCTTCTTTGGCTTGGGAGCGCGAGGTTTCGTCGCCTTCTTAGCCTTAGACGGCGACTTTGCCGCCTTGGCTGCTGGTTTTCCTGCTGCCTTCTTCTTGGGCTTCTCCGGGACGGGCTTCTTAGCCTTCTTGGCGGGCGGAGCGGACTTGCTGCGCTCCTTGGGTGCGGACCGCTTGGTCGCGCCGGAAGAGGATGCTGCTGCACCTGTCGTTTTCTTTCCCACGGGCTTGGCTGCCTTTTTCACCCCCTTCTTTGGCGCCGTCGTCTTCTTAGCCTTGGTCGTGGCTGCTGCGGGTGCGGCTTTCTCCTTTAGGGTGAGAGAGCTCAGCTTGAAGGAGCCAGACGCGCCCTTTCCCTTGGTCTGCACCAAAGTTCCGGCGGTGACGGCCGCTTTCAGGTACTTCTTGATGAAAGGAGACAGTTTCTCCGCGTCCGCCTTGTAGCTGGCGGCGATGTACTTCTTGATGGCTTGCAGGGAAGAACCACCGCGCTCCTTCAGACTCTTTACGGCGTTGTTAACCATCTCCGAAGTGGGAGGATGGGAGGGCTTGGCTCGGGCCTTCTTCGCTCCGCCCTTGGCTCCACCTTTCTTGGAAGCGGAAGAGGCGGCCGAAGCCGGCAGGGGCTTGACGGCCACGGTGCCGGCGGGCTGCGACGGCGGGGAAGCTGCTGCTGCTGCACTTGCTGCTGCGTCTGCCATACTGATGCTGCAATTAAGAAAATATTCTTACTCGGAGCCCCGTGAAATTTTACGTAGCGCAATTAAGTGAGCGCGTACCATTTCGGAACGATATCATCGCGCGAAAACGTTGGAGATGTGTTGTTCTCGGTTGCTACGTACTTTGTTTCCCGACAGAGAATGCTTTTTTTGCGAGTGTGGGAGTCGCCTTGGGCAGGCGCCGAAGTTGGGTTGATGGATGGGTCTTACATCCGTCCGATGCGCGAGTTGCCTTCCCGGCGGCTGTGGCCTGTGACGAGCTGTAGCCTCGTCAAGTGGCCCATGTCCGCTTCCCGGCCGTCTAGACGTTGCTTAAACCCTCTCCGCCCTCGTTTTCCGCAACGGATGGCCTCGATGACCCTTCCCTCCTCGAGATTCATCCTTCCTCTCACCGGTTACTGGAAGGCAGCGTCGCTAGGCGGCTGATGGCGCCGGAGAGGCGCCGGCAAACGACCCCCTTGTCGAACGTCTCCTCGCCTGACTCGCGCCTCACGGCGCCTCGACCCGCGGTGCTGCTTGCTTTTGCATCGCCTTTCAACAAAGTCGAACGGCGACGACATTGTATTGTTTCCATTTCACGTTAAATGTTCCAGGATAGACCGCTAGCGGTTTCTTTTCCCATTACCATGTATCGGCGCCAGTCTGCGCTCTCGCGGCTTACTCCGAGTCGCTCTTTCGACTTTGTTGCAATTCCATTACGCACGCTAGTCGAACGGATTCATTTCCCCGATATCGTGTTCTTTTTCTTTTTTTTTCTGCTGGGAGCAGTCTGCCCGGTCCTCGAATGATGACGGGTTAAAGGTTTCGTAACTACGACGATAGTTACGCACTGCATCTGTGACGCCATACTCGGCGAGAAGCCTAGCTTGATAGCCGCGTGTCATTAGCCTAATTAATCGCCGAGGTGAGGTGTGAGGTGCGATCTTCGAATGGGGAAAATAAATTCGCAGGGAGTGAGCATAAACGCAGGAGTTACATTGCATTTACATGGGATTAGCGCAAAAAAGTAACCGCCGGGAAACCGGGAATTGTTCCCGCGAACATCGTGCGGTGAGGATCGGCTCACTTATTTTTCCAATGTGAGGAATTATACCGAGTGCGTGTCATTTACGCCTCCTTTTTTTTGTTTTTTACATTGATCGGGAAGGGGGGGGACCCTTAAATGCCCACCGATGTCTTCAACTGAAGCATGATTGCCTTATCTCAGAACGTCGCTTGGAAAACCTCAGCCTTTGGGAATGATGGGCAGATAGGTGGACGATATGTAAAAGGAACGGGATGCAAACAAGAGGCATTTAATTTTCCTACCTGCGCTTCTACTTCTTTCCTTAACTCTAACTCACTCGCGGCAGTCAAGTTCCACTCGCGAACGGCATCTATTTCATCACCTTTCCTTTCTCATCATTTACTCGTCTTTTTTTTTCTTTTCTCAATGTAATCGAATGACTAACGACCGCCGTATCTGACGATATCATGAATATGTTTGCCATCCGGGCTGAATGAATCTCGGTATCCCTCCAGTTCTAGACAGATGTCTTCATAGTTAACAGGGAAGGAGTGTGTTAATAAACACCCTCATTGCAGAGCGAAGAGAATAAGGAACTCGAATCCCACACTCGGGCATTAATTCTACACTCCCCAGTAGGCCTAGTCGACCGTGCAACACTTGTCCGTCGCTGAGCATTGGTATTCTTAAAAAGAAAAAAAAATGGGCAGAGGGGAAAATGGTAGGGGACCTCGCTAAGGCTTTCGGCTCCAAGTCAAGTGTACTCTGGCAAGCAATTCTCCACTCCTCAGTAGCCCTAGTCGACCGCGAAAAAAAAAAAAAACTTGTCCGTCGCTGAGCATTCTGAAGATAGAAAAGAAAAAAAAAAGGAGAGGAAATGGCAGGCATCCGCACGTGAGCGAAGGGGGAAAGCCAGAGATAGGGAAGTGTTCCGAGCACCTGCGGCCGAGTGCAATGGGGCCAGTGACTAATCAGTCGTGGTATTGGAAAACAACTTTGTTTGACTTCAGCATCGCAGCCTTTAATGGAAAGTAGCAACAATTGATGCGTCATGTTCAGGGATCTTCGCCGCACTCAATGTAATTTTATCTAAACTTTTTTTTTTCCGGTTTCCTTCTTTGATTTTTTTCCCCTAATTAAGAAATAGAATTAGCAGTACGGATATCTTAGCGTGAGCTGCTTTATGGCCCTTAAAAGGGCCGTTTTGTAATGATACACCTTCCACCAAGCATTTACTTGGAGCTGGTGTACTTGGTGACAGCCTTGGTGCCCTCGCTGACGGCGTGCTTGGCAAGTTCTCCGGGCAGGAGGAGCCTCACAGCTGTCTGGACCTCCCTACTGGTGATGGTGGACCTCTTGTTGTAGTGAGCAAGTCGGGAAGCCTCGGCGGCAATTCTCTCGAAGATGTCGTTCACGAAGCTGTTCATGATGCTCATGGCCTTGCTGGAGATGCCGGTGTCGGGATGGACCTGCTTGAGCACCTTGTAGATGTAGATTGCGTAGCTTTCCTTCCTCCTACGCTTCTTCTTCTTGTCTCCCTTGGAGATGTTTTTCTGGGCCTTACCGGCCTTCTTCGCAGCCTTTCCGCTAGTCTTAGGTGGCATGATGCACGTCTGGAAACAGAAAGCTCTGATCAGATTCAGTCGGCGTTTGCCAGTGGTTTTTCGTTTATATGGTCACCTATTCCATCGAGCGAACCTAGGGATGTGAGTCCAATGGAGTGGCCGATGAAGAAGGATAAACGGGATGAGAGTGAGGAGAGACATTTGTAAATATATATAACGAACTAGAGGATCAGCGTTCGTAAAGACAGCTGGTCTCTTTGTTTCGCTACCGAGAAGTTACCAACCGTTATCAACATGTCCGGACGTGGAAAGGGAGGCAAAGTCAAGGGAAAGTCAAAGTCCCGTTCTAGCAGAGCCGGGCTTCAGTTCCCCGTTGGACGCATCCATCGTCTTCTCCGCAAGGGGAATTACGCCGAGCGCGTTGGCGCTGGCGCCCCCGTCTACCTGGCCGCCGTGATGGAGTATCTGGCCGCTGAAGTCCTCGAGTTGGCAGGGAATGCCGCAAGGGACAACAAGAAGACTAGGATCATCCCTCGTCATCTTCAGTTGGCCATCCGTAACGACGAGGAGTTGAACAAGCTACTCTCCGGCGTTACCATCGCACAGGGAGGTGTTTTGCCTAACATCCAGGCGGTGCTTCTGCCAAAGAAGACCGAGAAGAAGGCTTAGAAGGCAATTCAACAATCAAACGGCCCTTTTCAGGGCCATAACGCAGCTCGGACCGAAAACGCATGACTAAATCGAAAAACCAGAGGAGCTGCTAATGTTGCCAACTCGTGCACAGGCCAAGGAAAAAGGGTCAAAGAGTTCCAACTAAGAGAAAATAGAATCAAAAATTCAGCAAGAATGTACACAATGGAATAAGATGATGATGTACTGGACCTCTTGCCTTTTGGAGAGGAGGAGGAGCTCATTAATGTCGGGAAAAGAAAAGTCCCGGTGCTCCGCACGTCTGCAGTGATGGGGTGGATTGTTAAGGTCGCGAAGCAGTCTCATTCTTCCTTCGAGTCAGTCATTAATCGGTAACAGCAGTAGTAATGGTCATCAAGATTCGTATTACGGTATTCGGGGAAGTAATTGCGGGCAGCGAAATAAGGAAAACTCCAACGCGATGGCAGTTGAAGGTCTCTAGTATGGCAGCGACGAAGTCGCCAAGCGGGATGCTGCTTTTCTTCCCTTTTCATCTACATCATACCCTTCAAATCACCAGACTGGTGGGTGGCTTGAAGGCATATGTGAACATTAAGGCGGGTTACTCAGGAGTTGCGCGGTCTTCGAAACTAGCGTTACTAGCGACCATCCACGGCAGTAGCACCGAGTAAACAGCTCCTTTTTTTTTCTTCTTGTCATCTTCCCTTGGTACATACATTCATTCATGACGGGCAGGTACTCAAGTCAAAGAAAATGCGCATTATCTGAGTTTGAAACTTTTATTTTACGGTTGTTGGGCGAGGTCCTTGCCCACAACAGAAAAGACCACACTTGCAAATATGTACGCGTTGGAGGAGCTCTCCCAAAAATTTGTCCTTAATTCTTTTTCCAGACTTAATTTCGTCTTTTTTCCATTTCTTTTGGTTGGCTTAGCAGATGTACTTTATGGAGAATGTGGTGGCCCTGAAAAGGGCCGAGTTTTTTTACTCCTAGATTGTTGCAGAAGATAGTCTAACCGCCGAATCCGTACAGGGTGCGTCCCTGCCTCTTTAGGGCGTAGACAACGTCCATGGCCGTGACGGTCTTCCTCTTGGCGTGCTCGGTGTAGGTAACGGCATCGCGGATGACGTTCTCGAGGAACACCTTGAGCACGCCGCGGGTCTCCTCGTAGATCAGGCCGGAGATACGCTTCACTCCACCACGACGAGCAAGACGGCGAATAGCTGGCTTGGTGATTCCTTGGATGTTATCGCGAAGAACTTTGCGATGACGCTTGGCACCACCCTTGCCCAAGCCTTTGCCTCCTTTTCCACGTCCAGTCATCTCTGAAGCTAAGTCGCAGTTGTGATCATGCCCAGCCGGAATTCCGTGTTCTTATACCTCCTTTCGACGTGACGTCGTGGCCGGAAAATGAAATGGCGGCAACCAATCAGACTGTTGCTTAGGGACGCGGTTCCACGAAGATATAAAAGAGGCAAAAGCAAAAGTGTGCTTTATGATTTTTCTTTTGCATCTGCAGAGAGGAAGATGGCCCGTACGAAGCAGACTGCCCGTAAGTCAACAGGAGGCAAGGCTCCACGGAAGCAGCTCGCCACCAAGGCTGCCCGCAAGAGTGCACCGGCCACTGGAGGCGTCAAAAAGCCCCACAGGTACCGGCCCGGTACTGTGGCCCTCCGTGAGATCAGGAGATACCAGAAGAGCACGGAACTTCTCATCCGCAAGCTGCCCTTCCAGCGCCTGGTACGTGAGATAGCTCAGGACTTCAAGACTGACCTGCGCTTCCAGAGTTCGGCAGTCATGGCTCTTCAGGAGGCTAGCGAGGCTTATCTCGTGGGTCTTTTCGAAGACACCAACCTGTGCGCCATTCACGCCAAGCGAGTCACCATCATGCCGAAAGACATCCAGCTTGCACGCCGTATCCGCGGAGAGCGTGCATAAGTCCTTCGTCTCCTATCGGAGCTCCAAAAAAAAGGCCCTTTTCAGGGCCAGTAACTGTTAATTAAGATTGGCATTCGCAAATCGACAACTTAAATTGGGGATTCTGGAGCGAGTCTCTTGACTTGGAAGTGTTACATTTTTCTTTTCGCAGAACACCCTTGAACGTTTTTTTTTTTTTTTTACTATATCCTGCAGAGTGTATGTCTTAAAATTTTCAAATATTTATTTTTCACCACGGTTCAGCTGGGCGCGCTCCGTAGGCGGGGGGAGCGCCGTCTCTTGAGGTAAGCTTAACCTTTAAACGGGCGAGACTAATTTGTCGAGTGGGGTCAGATTTGACCCCGAATTTATTTTGTTCATAGAAGGTCACTGAGTAGACAATTACTTTATTTTCTCATATTTTTCATTGGTTTAGATTTATTAAACATGGTTTTAGCACCATATTAGTTAATATTGATATCTTTTGTTATTGGACATTACCTTACACGACCTTTGTTTATGAAATTTTAGGTCTATTTAAATGAAGTTCAATATTTTGCAAGAAAAATAAGAAAAAAAAGTATTCTTTTATTACTAGTTCAGGTATATTCATTCGCATTAACATATGTACATAGAATCAGAATTCTCCTTTTGTGTTTAGATTCGAAGTATGCTGGTCACATATGAAATGACTGCACTTTGTACATCTGTTTTGCACTTTTTTGTCGTGCTTTCTGTCACACATCTTCCTCTCTTGGTTTGCCTCCATTACCAATCTCAATTTTTCTCTTCTGAACATTTCTTCGTATTGAGAAGTGGAGGTTCGGTACGGTCGCTGCCCTTTGCTTCATGTAAGGGATTACTAGCTCTTTTCCTAGCACCTGCAAGAACTTTCTACGTTTCCCTATCTATTGTAAGACTGCAAATTTTTTTTCTTTTCATTGTTATGCTGGAAGATTACTAAGCTATTGTCAAGCCAATTCATAAACAATCGATCACATGTAATTGAGTGATTAATATAAACAAAAGTCAATAATTACGAATTATTATATCAGGTCCACGAAAAACTTTTGTTGGCAAAAGGTGTCGTTGCCGGACAAGTGGGGTCAAGAAATCTTTATTTTTTAATTACTTCAAAATTAAAATAAAAAAATCTTTTTGCTACACGCAATAAACTGAGACAAAAATAGGAAAATACAAAAAACGTGAAAGACTTGAGCTCAAAATCAAACAAAATGCAAGTGTGGGGTCAAACTTGCTCGTTTGATCGCGTCGCGTTCGATTGACGGTGAGAAGTAATAGTTGTTGGTCGGATTCCGGACGTCTTAGCGATGAAGGACGAGGAGGGAGTTTCGTTAGGCGCGTCTGTACAGATTTGAGTACGGGACGTGTAGATCGAAGTAGCATTTATTTTGAGGAAATAACACTTGAAAAGGGAAAAAAGACAGATGCCGGAATAATATCGCTAAAACAGAACTTCGGGTTCGGTTCCCAGCTTTTTTATTAATTTTTATCGTGCCGTCGTGAATTTTGTTAACGGCTCTAGGCCGCAAGCTGAACTGTTTTGGAGGTTGGCAAAAGCGTAATTAACGATAAGTATGACTGATTAAACTGAGAATTGGCATCTCTTGCTACTGTTTTTTTCCGTTGGTTAAATTTTTATTTTATTGCTGTAATGATTATATCTGTATTTATTTACTTATTTATTTTTTGTATTAATTTTTTTATTGCTTTGCGATATGACATTAGTAATCAAGTAAGTGGGAAGAAAAAGCAAAATATCTCCGAAATTTGTTTCAAACAAAACTTGGAAGAAATGTTATTCTCTACAACTTTGGTCCTCACGAAGATGACCGATTACGACGTTTTTAAGGAGATATTTGACGGAAACCGACTTGAGTATGGAGTTCTATTTTCTAATATGAACTTAATGAAATTAAAAACCAGAAATGCTCTCACTAATGAACATCTCGAAGAGACTGTTTACTTCTCTCTGTTTCTAGTTACATGCAGTGTAAACGTGCCCATAATCGCGTAAATCAAGATTAAATTTAATTAAAGAAATCAGTTGTATAATATCATTTTATGTATGATGTATAATAAATGCATTTTACGGTAAATTTGTAGTCTAATTCATTCTTAAAATCCCTTTTTATACCTATATTTAAAAAATTAGTAGCCCGTAAGACAATTATCAGGATTAAAGTAGAAAAGTTTGGGCACCCCAGGTATACACTATGTATGCAATTACTAAGATTTTTACTTAAGTAATGAATAAATTTTCATTTTCTTAACATTTTCCTTTTATGAGCTCTACTTTTTTCGGCTTTAATTATCCAATGAAGTGAATGTCAAATTTGTGTAACTGCCGTGCGTATTAGATTACTTGACCAGCTACTCAAAAGATGGCGTTTGCTGTACGTTTCCACTGAAGTTCTTACGTAGCCGCTACTGCGCTGCTTGAAAAAAGGTATTGGTTTAAACATTGTTCGACTTACACGGAAATTTTTGGACCGAATTAACCGTGTAAGTCGGGGACTTACTGTAATATATTTGCGTGAAGCTATTTTTCTTTCGCGCCATACCGCAAACCATTCCATTCCTTCGTACCTTCCGTTGCTCGTTACGCCCACCCACCTTACCCACCCCTCTCTCCTTACCCATCCCTCTCTCCTTACCCATCCCTCTCTCCTTACCCATCCCTCTCTCCTTACCCATCCCTCTCTCTTTACCCACCCCTCTCTCCTTACCCACCCCTCTCTCCTTACTCATCCCTCTCTCCGAAGCGCAAACACTTCGTTCTGTCTCACTCTCCCTCCCCATTCCATTCTCGTCTTTTTTCCTACCTCAAGAGCCCTGTCTCACTCTCCCTCCCCATTCCATTCTCGTCTTTTTTCCTACCTCAAGAGCCCTGTCTCACTCCTCCTCTGGCCCGAAACCTCGCTAGCTCGCTCCTTCTCGTTCTCACCCCTCTATCTTTCTCCCCCGCCTCTTCCTTCGCTGCTTACGCCTAACCTCCCGCTTTCCCAAACTCCCGGACCTTCCACCCGTACTCCCATCTAACTCGGTTGCACCGGTACCGCCTACCCGTATTCTCCGAAATATTTTACTTAAAATGTTAGTCTTAGAAGGGCTATCCTGAGCCGCCGACTCCACTTCTCTGCGTGCAGGATTTCATTAATTTGCTCCTGTAAAATTGAGATATTGTACGCTTTATTACGAATATAAGTTTGATGCAGGTAATTTGCACTGAATTTGACATTTCATCGCTGAATACCTTGACGACGGACATTACCGTGTATACCTTACGAACGTAAAATTAACGTGTTCTGCAAGCCGCTTAAATGAAGACAGGGAAAGGAGAAAAAAGTGAGCGGTGGGAGATGTGTCAATAATGCATGAATATCGTAAAAGATGTATCTAATGGAATCCTTTTGTGGGATGTCTTTCGCGATTATACCCGACTTAAAAAGCAAACTGAAACGAGTTCGCTAGAATAAATATCATTTCCATTTTCTCTCCTCGAGTGTATTTTGTCCAACTGGATCCAATAAGCGTATCAAGTTAGCTAGTTGTAATGAATGACTTTTAAAAATTTTTTTTTTGCTAATTTTTGTAAATGTTTTTTATACAATGTTATCCCATATTAATGTATGGGTGGAATACGCGTATTCACTCTCTTTTGATGTACCTATTCTCTTTAATTTTCATTTACGGTCCTGTGCAGTTTTCCGTTATATTGCTAGTTTCAATATTTTCTGTTCCATTGATTTTCTGAATTTCACAAATGCTACTTAATCGTAATGTTATGAAGAAGGATTGGCATAGGAAGGTCTGTGTAGTTATCTTACGATATCGCGTGGCATTTTGTATTTCGATTCCTTACTCAGTAAATGTTCCTTCTGTGCACGTGTCCCTGATATGCCGAGAAACCAATTCTTATTTTTTTCTCGTGATGCCCCCCCCCTCCTCGGTGTGCTCTCGTTGGAAGGAACGTCATGGTGGAATTTCAAAGTCTCCCGCTACCCGAACGATAGGTTTCTGCAAAAAAGGATTCGGGGGGGGGGGGGGGGGAATCGGTGGAGGTTGGCGAGGGGTGACGTCTCGGTGATTCGGAAGGGGCTGGGTGCTTCACTCCTAGTACGGAGAAGCGTGTCTTCACTGCTTAGACTTTTTGAATGACGATAGAAATACTCCGCTTCTGCTACGGCGATCGTTCCGGGTGGTTTCGGCAAGACATTCCGTGGGCCTTTTTCCGTATCCTTCTTCTTGGATAATAGCAACAGGTGGTACGTTGTGCTTACGTTTCTCCCTCCGCTCTCGAGGAAAATGTTATTTCCATTTCTTACGCACTTTTACTTCACGTCTATTTTATTTAATTATCTGTTTTTCACGCATCCACGGTTCGACCAAAATTAACAGGTTAAAGGATAACAAAAATCGGTACAATATACAACTCTCATACACGCGTCGTTTTGTTATCTTTTGATAAAACAAAAACAACCTATGTACAACCGCTATAAACCTCAACTTAAATAAATATTAAACCACTTCCCTTTTGTATGATAAATTGCCCAAGTACGATTTTTCTTTCGTTTTCGCTCTACCATTCACGCTCTAGAGTCGCGGACAGACGGACTATATGGCGTAAACCACTTTCTTTAGCACATTTCCATCGAATTCTTTCGGGATTACAATACTTTCTCAATGTACTTTGTATATGAAAAAGTTAAAATTAACTTTACAAATTTACCCAGGTTTGCAAGGGAGGTTGTGGGAAGCGAGAAAATGTAATCAGCGTGCAAAATATGCGGTGTTATACAATGTCTGCAGTCGTTAGAAGACGGATGGATACGTTAAACGTACATGATATGCGCCCCTTCCCCCCCCCCTCCCTCCCTCCCTCCCTCCCTCCCTCCCTCCCTCCCTCCCTCCCTCCCTCCCTCCTCCGTCGCCGCGGAGATCCATGCACGCGCGCTCCGGCCGACCTGCGGGCGCCTCGGTAAACTGTTATTGTCGGCGAGTCCTCTGCGGAGGAAAGTCGTGTGTGACGGATGCTGGAAGCGGTCGATCAGCCCTCCCCCGCGGGCGCACCTATTGGGGCCGATAGCCGCCGGTTCATCTCCGGATCCGCCGTAAGACACCTTTAGAGGTGGTGAGTACCTTCTCTCCGCTTTTAACTCAATTGTCCCGTAGTTTATCATCCTTGTTTCGCCAATGTTCGTGGATCGTGCGGTAGGCTTGGGTTATGGGAGCATCTCATATACTTGTTCGCCTTTATAATTCCTGGTACCGCGATACCAAATTTTCCGACTATATCTCCCCGATTTGTTCGCTGTGTGGTTTCTGAACGATTTAGCCCCGATTGAACCGCTTTACCGGCTCCTCAAAAGCCGTTTCCTTAGCTTGGCGTATATGCTTCGCGGTTTCTTGGAGGAAGGGAAATACCTTCTGAGCAAGTGTGTCTATACCTAGGAAATAAGTTATCGTACATTTGCCTGCCGTGGAAGCTTCCGACAAAGTTTCCGCTTATTCTCGCCAGTTCTTTCTTCCGATGGAATTCTTTTGACTTCTTCATTTCTTCCGCAAATCTATCACTCCGACATTTCGACTGTGTCACTTTCCTTTGCGGAAATATTTCTTCTCAAAAGTTTTCACAACAATTTCTGGTTTAAAGCCTTTGCTTGCCGTTCATCAATTTCTTTCCTACGGATTTTCAACGTACGATTATTTCTTTCGTAAATTTTCTTTTCCCAGGATCAACTGTTTCGTTTATCAAAGGTTTTCCCAACTTGCATTTATTTTTCCGCTTGAATATTTATCGTAAAAATGTTTTGACTAATATGTTTGACGCGAAAATGTTCTTGTATAATGTTTTTTTATCGTACGGAAGATGTTATACGTGCTAATTTTTTTCTAGGTAAAATTTTTTCCGGGTAATAATTTTTTTACCGCGTACAACTTTTTTGTGGTCTTTTCCGGGCAACAATGCTTTTTCGCGTACAAACCTTTTTTCGCGTAAAAATTTTTTTTGCGTAAAATTTTTTTTTCGCGTACAAATTTTTTTTGCGTAAGAATTTTTTTTCGCGTACAAATTTTTTTTGCGTAAAAATTTTTTTTCGTGTACAATTTTTTTTTGCGTAAGAATTTTTTTTCGCGTACAAATTTTTTTTGCGTAAAAATTTTTTTTCGCGTACAAATTTTTTTCGCGTAAAAATTTTTTTTCGCGTACAAATTTTTTTTGCGTAAAAATTTTTTTTCGCGTACAAATTTTTTTTGCGTAAAAATTTTTTTTCGTGTACAAATTATTTTCGCGTAAAAATTTTTTTCGCGTACAAATTTTTTTTGCGTAAAAATTTTTTTTCGCGTACAAAGTTTTTTCGCGTAAAAGTTTTTTTCGCGTACAAATTTTTTTTGCGTAAAAATTTTTTTTTGCGTACAAATTTTTTTTGCGTAAAAATTTTTTTTCGCGTACAAATTATTTTCGCGTACAAATTATTTTCGCGTAAAAATTTTTTTTCGCGTACAAATTTTTTTTGCGTAAAAATTTTTTTTCGCGTACAAATTTTTTTTGCGTAAAAATATTTTTTCGCGTACAAATTATTTTTGCGTAAAAATTTTTTTTCGCGTACAAATTATTTTCGCGTAAAAATTTTTTTTCGCGTACAAATTTTTTTTGCGTAAAAATTTTTTTTCGCGTACAAATTTTTTTTGCGTAAAAATTTTTTTTCGCGTACAAATTTTTTTTGCGTAAAAATTTTTTTTCGTGTACAAATTATTTTCGCGTAAAAATTTTTTTTCGCGTACAAATTTTTTTTGCGTAAAAATTTTTTTTCGCGTACAAAGTTTTTTCGCGTAAAAGTTTTTTTCGCGTACAAATTTTTTTTGCGTAAAAATTTTTTTTCGCGTACAAATTTTTTTTCGCGTACAAATTATTTTCGCGTAAAAATTTTTTTTCGCGTACAAATTATTTTCGCGAAAAAATGTTTTTTCGCGTACAAATTTTTTTTGCGTAAAAATTTTTTTTCGCGTACAAATTATTTTTGCGTAAAAATTTTTTTTCGCGTACAAATTATTTTCGCGTAAAAATTTTTTTTCGTGTACAAATTATTTTGGCGTAAAAATTTTTTTTGCGTAAAAATTTTTTTTCGCGTACAAATTTTTTTTCGCGTACAAATTATTTTCGCGTAAAAATTTTTTTTCGCGTACAAATTATTTTCGCGAAAAAATGTTTTTTCGCGTACAAATTTTTTTTGCGTAAAAATTTTTTTTCGCGTACAAATTATTTTTGCGTAAAAATTTTTTTTCGCGTACAAATTATTTTCGCGTAAAAATTTTTTTTCGCGTACAAATTTTTTTTGCGTAAAAATTTTTTTTCGTGTACAAATTATTTTGGCGTAAAAATTTTTTTTCGCGTACAAATTTTTTTTGCGTAAAAAATTTTTTTCGCGTACAAAGTTTTTTCGCGTAAAAGTTTTTTTTCATCACCCTTAGCTTTTTTATTCATAATAGCAGTATATCCCAATTCTATTATACTGTCATACGGCTTTTAAGCTTAGGAATGCTTCGTATTTAAGATCAAGTCATTACTATACCCTTTCCGATTTATATAACAGTTCTAAATAAACCATTTCCCTAGCAGTCTTAAATGGAAGGAGAGCGACCGTGATGAATGATTCCGGATAAATGACAAAGAACGGTAGGTTTATTCCGGTGCAGCCTGAAAGTATTTGCTTTACAATGAGAACGTTGAAACATGCACCTAGTAGCTTTTAATTTTTCTTCTCTTTAATAACATCTTATGGGCTATCTTCAATGGTTCCCACCGCAGAAGCTGTAACGACCAACTTGCTCATACCTTGCCAAATCTTCCTCTCAACTCCATCCTAACATTCTATTAAATCATACTTTCCGACACGGCCAGTTTAGCCGCTGATAAATTATAACTGATCGGGATTGCCTTCCCCTTAATGAAAGGAAATTCTGCTTGTCCCGACTTCGGAATGCAATCGAGATTTGATTTTCCGCCGTTCGCGATAATTATGCTTTCTTCTTTATGGTGACTTCCCGAAAAGAAATTGCTATCAGATACCTATTGCCGTTATTATTTCCCGTCCTTTTTTATTTTCTCTCTGACTTCGCCCAATTACCGCCACTATCTTCCTCTCGCACTATGCCACCATCAAATACTTTCTCTACGCATTACGCCTACTACGCGCGACATCCGATCTATTGCAAATATCAATCTCATTTTTCGGAGATTACGGCCATTCGGTAACTTTGGCATTCGTTCGGGATCGGAGTCGTCGCTTCAACCGTTCTTTATTTCTCTTTTCGTCATTCTCCTTCGTTTTGGTGTTATTTGGCAGAGCGTCTCGAGTGACTTATTTGATGGTCCTGAAAAGGACCTTAGTGATGCCTTCACCGCAACAGCGGAGAAGGACATTTCGCATAGGAAGCATTTTATTTCTTCTTCTGCGCTGTTGGTTTCTTCGCTGCGGGTTTCGCCTTGGTCGGAGTCTTCTTTGGCTTGGGAGCGCGAGGTTTCGTCGCCTTCTTAGCCTTAGACGGCGACTTTGCCGCCTTGGCTGCTGGTTTTCCTGCTGCCTTCTTCTTGGGCTTCTCCGGGACGGGCTTCTTAGCCTTCTTGGCGGGCGGAGCGGACTTGCTGCGCTCCTTGGGTGCGGACCGCTTGGTCGCGCCGGAAGAGGATGCTGCTGCACCTGTCGTTTTCTTTCCCACGGGCTTGGCTGCCTTTTTCACCCCCTTCTTTGGCGCCGTCGTCTTCTTAGCCTTGGTCGTGGCTGCTGCGGGTGCGGCTTTCTCCTTTAGGGTGAGAGAGCTCAGCTTGAAGGAGCCAGACGCGCCCTTTCCCTTGGTCTGCACCAAAGTTCCGGCGGTGACGGCCGCTTTCAGGTACTTCTTGATGAAAGGAGACAGTTTCTCCGCGTCCGCCTTGTAGCTGGCGGCGATGTACTTCTTGATGGCTTGCAGGGAAGAACCACCGCGCTCCTTCAGACTCTTTACGGCGTTGTTAACCATCTCCGAAGTGGGAGGATGGGAGGGCTTGGCTCGGGCCTTCTTCGCTCCGCCCTTGGCTCCACCTTTCTTGGAAGCGGAAGAGGCGGCCGAAGCCGGCAGGGGCTTGACGGCCACGGTGCCGGCGGGCTGCGACGGCGGGGAAGCTGCTGCTGCTGCACTTGCTGCTGCGTCTGCCATACTGATGCTGCAATTAAGAAAATATTCTTACTCGGAGCCCCGTGAAATTTTACGTAGCGCAATTAAGTGAGCGCGTACCATTTCGGAACGATATCATCGCGCGAAAACGTTGGAGATGTGTTGTTCTCGGTTGCTACGTACTTTGTTTCCCGACAGAGAATGCTTTTTTTGCGAGTGTGGGAGTCGCCTTGGGCAGGCGCCGAAGTTGGGTTGATGGATGGGTCTTACATCCGTCCGATGCGCGAGTTGCCTTCCCGGCGGCTGTGGCCTGTGACGAGCTGTAGCCTCGTCAAGTGGCCCATGTCCGCTTCCCGGCCGTCTAGACGTTGCTTAAACCCTCTCCGCCCTCGTTTTCCGCAACGGATGGCCTCGATGACCCTTCCCTCCTCGAGATTCATCCTTCCTCTCACCGGTTACTGGAAGGCAGCGTCGCTAGGCGGCTGATGGCGCCGGAGAGGCGCCGGCAAACGACCCCCTTGTCGAACGTCTCCTCGCCTGACTCGCGCCTCACGGCGCCTCGACCCGCGGTGCTGCTTGCTTTTGCATCGCCTTTCAACAAAGTCGAACGGCGACGACATTGTATTGTTTCCATTTCACGTTAAATGTTCCAGGATAGACCGCTAGCGGTTTCTTTTCCCATTACCATGTATCGGCGCCAGTCTGCGCTCTCGCGGCTTACTCCGAGTCGCTCTTTCGACTTTGTTGCAATTCCATTACGCACGCTAGTCGAACGGATTCATTTCCCCGATATCGTGTTCTTTTTCTTTTTTTTTCTGCTGGGAGCAGTCTGCCCGGTCCTCGAATGATGACGGGTTAAAGGTTTCGTAACTACGACGATAGTTACGCACTGCATCTGTGACGCCATACTCGGCGAGAAGCCTAGCTTGATAGCCGCGTGTCATTAGCCTAATTAATCGCCGAGGTGAGGTGTGAGGTGCGATCTTCGAATGGGGAAAATAAATTCGCAGGGAGTGAGCATAAACGCAGGAGTTACATTGCATTTACATGGGATTAGCGCAAAAAAGTAACCGCCGGGAAACCGGGAATTGTTCCCGCGAACATCGTGCGGTGAGGATCGGCTCACTTATTTTTCCAATGTGAGGAATTATACCGAGTGCGTGTCATTTACGCCTCCTTTTTTTTGTTTTTTACATTGATCGGGAAGGGGGGGGACCCTTAAATGCCCACCGATGTCTTCAACTGAAGCATGATTGCCTTATCTCAGAACGTCGCTTGGAAAACCTCAGCCTTTGGGAATGATGGGCAGATAGGTGGACGATATGTAAAAGGAACGGGATGCAAACAAGAGGCATTTAATTTTCCTACCTGCGCTTCTACTTCTTTCCTTAACTCTAACTCACTCGCGGCAGTCAAGTTCCACTCGCGAACGGCATCTATTTCATCACCTTTCCTTTCTCATCATTTACTCGTCTTTTTTTTTCTTTTCTCAATGTAATCGAATGACTAACGACCGCCGTATCTGACGATATCATGAATATGTTTGCCATCCGGGCTGAATGAATCTCGGTATCCCTCCAGTTCTAGACAGATGTCTTCATAGTTAACAGGGAAGGAGTGTGTTAATAAACACCCTCATTGCAGAGCGAAGAGAATAAGGAACTCGAATCCCACACTCGGGCATTAATTCTACACTCCCCAGTAGGCCTAGTCGACCGTGCAACACTTGTCCGTCGCTGAGCATTGGTATTCTTAAAAAGAAAAAAAAATGGGCAGAGGGGAAAATGGTAGGGGACCTCGCTAAGGCTTTCGGCTCCAAGTCAAGTGTACTCTGGCAAGCAATTCTCCACTCCTCAGTAGCCCTAGTCGACCGCGAAAAAAAAAAAAAACTTGTCCGTCGCTGAGCATTCTGAAGATAGAAAAGAAAAAAAAAAGGAGAGGAAATGGCAGGCATCCGCACGTGAGCGAAGGGGGAAAGCCAGAGATAGGGAAGTGTTCCGAGCACCTGCGGCCGAGTGCAATGGGGCCAGTGACTAATCAGTCGTGGTATTGGAAAACAACTTTGTTTGACTTCAGCATCGCAGCCTTTAATGGAAAGTAGCAACAATTGATGCGTCATGTTCAGGGATCTTCGCCGCACTCAATGTAATTTTATCTAAACTTTTTTTTTTCCGGTTTCCTTCTTTGATTTTTTTCCCCTAATTAAGAAATAGAATTAGCAGTACGGATATCTTAGCGTGAGCTGCTTTATGGCCCTTAAAAGGGCCGTTTTGTAATGATACACCTTCCACCAAGCATTTACTTGGAGCTGGTGTACTTGGTGACAGCCTTGGTGCCCTCGCTGACGGCGTGCTTGGCAAGTTCTCCGGGCAGGAGGAGCCTCACAGCTGTCTGGACCTCCCTACTGGTGATGGTGGACCTCTTGTTGTAGTGAGCAAGTCGGGAAGCCTCGGCGGCAATTCTCTCGAAGATGTCGTTCACGAAGCTGTTCATGATGCTCATGGCCTTGCTGGAGATGCCGGTGTCGGGATGGACCTGCTTGAGCACCTTGTAGATGTAGATTGCGTAGCTTTCCTTCCTCCTACGCTTCTTCTTCTTGTCTCCCTTGGAGATGTTTTTCTGGGCCTTACCGGCCTTCTTCGCAGCCTTTCCGCTAGTCTTAGGTGGCATGATGCACGTCTGGAAACAGAAAGCTCTGATCAGATTCAGTCGGCGTTTGCCAGTGGTTTTTCGTTTATATGGTCACCTATTCCATCGAGCGAACCTAGGGATGTGAGTCCAATGGAGTGGCCGATGAAGAAGGATAAACGGGATGAGAGTGAGGAGAGACATTTGTAAATATATATAACGAACTAGAGGATCAGCGTTCGTAAAGACAGCTGGTCTCTTTGTTTCGCTACCGAGAAGTTACCAACCGTTATCAACATGTCCGGACGTGGAAAGGGAGGCAAAGTCAAGGGAAAGTCAAAGTCCCGTTCTAGCAGAGCCGGGCTTCAGTTCCCCGTTGGACGCATCCATCGTCTTCTCCGCAAGGGGAATTACGCCGAGCGCGTTGGCGCTGGCGCCCCCGTCTACCTGGCCGCCGTGATGGAGTATCTGGCCGCTGAAGTCCTCGAGTTGGCAGGGAATGCCGCAAGGGACAACAAGAAGACTAGGATCATCCCTCGTCATCTTCAGTTGGCCATCCGTAACGACGAGGAGTTGAACAAGCTACTCTCCGGCGTTACCATCGCACAGGGAGGTGTTTTGCCTAACATCCAGGCGGTGCTTCTGCCAAAGAAGACCGAGAAGAAGGCTTAGAAGGCAATTCAACAATCAAACGGCCCTTTTCAGGGCCATAACGCAGCTCGGACCGAAAACGCATGACTAAATCGAAAAACCAGAGGAGCTGCTAATGTTGCCAACTCGTGCACAGGCCAAGGAAAAAGGGTCAAAGAGTTCCAACTAAGAGAAAATAGAATCAAAAATTCAGCAAGAATGTACACAATGGAATAAGATGATGATGTACTGGACCTCTTGCCTTTTGGAGAGGAGGAGGAGCTCATTAATGTCGGGAAAAGAAAAGTCCCGGTGCTCCGCACGTCTGCAGTGATGGGGTGGATTGTTAAGGTCGCGAAGCAGTCTCATTCTTCCTTCGAGTCAGTCATTAATCGGTAACAGCAGTAGTAATGGTCATCAAGATTCGTATTACGGTATTCGGGGAAGTAATTGCGGGCAGCGAAATAAGGAAAACTCCAACGCGATGGCAGTTGAAGGTCTCTAGTATGGCAGCGACGAAGTCGCCAAGCGGGATGCTGCTTTTCTTCCCTTTTCATCTACATCATACCCTTCAAATCACCAGACTGGTGGGTGGCTTGAAGGCATATGTGAACATTAAGGCGGGTTACTCAGGAGTTGCGCGGTCTTCGAAACTAGCGTTACTAGCGACCATCCACGGCAGTAGCACCGAGTAAACAGCTCCTTTTTTTTTCTTCTTGTCATCTTCCCTTGGTACATACATTCATTCATGACGGGCAGGTACTCAAGTCAAAGAAAATGCGCATTATCTGAGTTTGAAACTTTTATTTTACGGTTGTTGGGCGAGGTCCTTGCCCACAACAGAAAAGACCACACTTGCAAATATGTACGCGTTGGAGGAGCTCTCCCAAAAATTTGTCCTTAATTCTTTTTCCAGACTTAATTTCGTCTTTTTTCCATTTCTTTTGGTTGGCTTAGCAGATGTACTTTATGGAGAATGTGGTGGCCCTGAAAAGGGCCGAGTTTTTTTACTCCTAGATTGTTGCAGAAGATAGTCTAACCGCCGAATCCGTACAGGGTGCGTCCCTGCCTCTTTAGGGCGTAGACAACGTCCATGGCCGTGACGGTCTTCCTCTTGGCGTGCTCGGTGTAGGTAACGGCATCGCGGATGACGTTCTCGAGGAACACCTTGAGCACGCCGCGGGTCTCCTCGTAGATCAGGCCGGAGATACGCTTCACTCCACCACGACGAGCAAGACGGCGAATAGCTGGCTTGGTGATTCCTTGGATGTTATCGCGAAGAACTTTGCGATGACGCTTGGCACCACCCTTGCCCAAGCCTTTGCCTCCTTTTCCACGTCCAGTCATCTCTGAAGCTAAGTCGCAGTTGTGATCATGCCCAGCCGGAATTCCGTGTTCTTATACCTCCTTTCGACGTGACGTCGTGGCCGGAAAATGAAATGGCGGCAACCAATCAGACTGTTGCTTAGGGACGCGGTTCCACGAAGATATAAAAGAGGCAAAAGCAAAAGTGTGCTTTATGATTTTTCTTTTGCATCTGCAGAGAGGAAGATGGCCCGTACGAAGCAGACTGCCCGTAAGTCAACAGGAGGCAAGGCTCCACGGAAGCAGCTCGCCACCAAGGCTGCCCGCAAGAGTGCACCGGCCACTGGAGGCGTCAAAAAGCCCCACAGGTACCGGCCCGGTACTGTGGCCCTCCGTGAGATCAGGAGATACCAGAAGAGCACGGAACTTCTCATCCGCAAGCTGCCCTTCCAGCGCCTGGTACGTGAGATAGCTCAGGACTTCAAGACTGACCTGCGCTTCCAGAGTTCGGCAGTCATGGCTCTTCAGGAGGCTAGCGAGGCTTATCTCGTGGGTCTTTTCGAAGACACCAACCTGTGCGCCATTCACGCCAAGCGAGTCACCATCATGCCGAAAGACATCCAGCTTGCACGCCGTATCCGCGGAGAGCGTGCATAAGTCCTTCGTCTCCTATCGGAGCTCCAAAAAAAAGGCCCTTTTCAGGGCCAGTAACTGTTAATTAAGATTGGCATTCGCAAATCGACAACTTAAATTGGGGATTCTGGAGCGAGTCTCTTGACTTGGAAGTGTTACATTTTTCTTTTCGCAGAACACCCTTGAACGTTTTTTTTTTTTTTTTACTATATCCTGCAGAGTGTATGTCTTAAAATTTTCAAATATTTATTTTTCACCACGGTTCAGCTGGGCGCGCTCCGTAGGCGGGGGGAGCGCCGTCTCTTGAGGTAAGCTTAACCTTTAAACGGGCGAGACTAATTTGTCGAGTGGGGTCAGATTTGACCCCGAATTTATTTTGTTCATAGAAGGTCACTGAGTAGACAATTACTTTATTTTCTCATATTTTTCATTGGTTTAGATTTATTAAACATGGTTTTAGCACCATATTAGTTAATATTGATATCTTTTGTTATTGGACATTACCTTACACGACCTTTGTTTATGAAATTTTAGGTCTATTTAAATGAAGTTCAATATTTTGCAAGAAAAATAAGAAAAAAAAGTATTCTTTTATTACTAGTTCAGGTATATTCATTCGCATTAACATATGTACATAGAATCAGAATTCTCCTTTTGTGTTTAGATTCGAAGTATGCTGGTCACATATGAAATGACTGCACTTTGTACATCTGTTTTGCACTTTTTTGTCGTGCTTTCTGTCACACATCTTCCTCTCTTGGTTTGCCTCCATTACCAATCTCAATTTTTCTCTTCTGAACATTTCTTCGTATTGAGAAGTGGAGGTTCGGTACGGTCGCTGCCCTTTGCTTCATGTAAGGGATTACTAGCTCTTTTCCTAGCACCTGCAAGAACTTTCTACGTTTCCCTATCTATTGTAAGACTGCAAATTTTTTTTCTTTTCATTGTTATGCTGGAAGATTACTAAGCTATTGTCAAGCCAATTCATAAACAATCGATCACATGTAATTGAGTGATTAATATAAACAAAAGTCAATAATTACGAATTATTATATCAGGTCCACGAAAAACTTTTGTTGGCAAAAGGTGTCGTTGCCGGACAAGTGGGGTCAAGAAATCTTTATTTTTTAATTACTTCAAAATTAAAATAAAAAAATCTTTTTGCTACACGCAATAAACTGAGACAAAAATAGGAAAATACAAAAAACGTGAAAGACTTGAGCTCAAAATCAAACAAAATGCAAGTGTGGGGTCAAACTTGCTCGTTTGATCGCGTCGCGTTCGATTGACGGTGAGAAGTAATAGTTGTTGGTCGGATTCCGGACGTCTTAGCGATGAAGGACGAGGAGGGAGTTTCGTTAGGCGCGTCTGTACAGATTTGAGTACGGGACGTGTAGATCGAAGTAGCATTTATTTTGAGGAAATAACACTTGAAAAGGGAAAAAAGACAGATGCCGGAATAATATCGCTAAAACAGAACTTCGGGTTCGGTTCCCAGCTTTTTTATTAATTTTTATCGTGCCGTCGTGAATTTTGTTAACGGCTCTAGGCCGCAAGCTGAACTGTTTTGGAGGTTGGCAAAAGCGTAATTAACGATAAGTATGACTGATTAAACTGAGAATTGGCATCTCTTGCTACTGTTTTTTTCCGTTGGTTAAATTTTTATTTTATTGCTGTAATGATTATATCTGTATTTATTTACTTATTTATTTTTTGTATTAATTTTTTTATTGCTTTGCGATATGACATTAGTAATCAAGTAAGTGGGAAGAAAAAGCAAAATATCTCCGAAATTTGTTTCAAACAAAACTTGGAAGAAATGTTATTCTCTACAACTTTGGTCCTCACGAAGATGACCGATTACGACGTTTTTAAGGAGATATTTGACGGAAACCGACTTGAGTATGGAGTTCTATTTTCTAATATGAACTTAATGAAATTAAAAACCAGAAATGCTCTCACTAATGAACATCTCGAAGAGACTGTTTACTTCTCTCTGTTTCTAGTTACATGCAGTGTAAACGTGCCCATAATCGCGTAAATCAAGATTAAATTTAATTAAAGAAATCAGTTGTATAATATCATTTTATGTATGATGTATAATAAATGCATTTTACGGTAAATTTGTAGTCTAATTCATTCTTAAAATCCCTTTTTATACCTATATTTAAAAAATTAGTAGCCCGTAAGACAATTATCAGGATTAAAGTAGAAAAGTTTGGGCACCCCAGGTATACACTATGTATGCAATTACTAAGATTTTTACTTAAGTAATGAATAAATTTTCATTTTCTTAACATTTTCCTTTTATGAGCTCTACTTTTTTCGGCTTTAATTATCCAATGAAGTGAATGTCAAATTTGTGTAACTGCCGTGCGTATTAGATTACTTGACCAGCTACTCAAAAGATGGCGTTTGCTGTACGTTTCCACTGAAGTTCTTACGTAGCCGCTACTGCGCTGCTTGAAAAAAGGTATTGGTTTAAACATTGTTCGACTTACACGGAAATTTTTGGACCGAATTAACCGTGTAAGTCGGGGACTTACTGTAATATATTTGCGTGAAGCTATTTTTCTTTCGCGCCATACCGCAAACCATTCCATTCCTTCGTACCTTCCGTTGCTCGTTACGCCCACCCACCTTACCCACCCCTCTCTCCTTACCCATCCCTCTCTCCTTACCCATCCCTCTCTCCTTACCCATCCCTCTCTCCTTACCCATCCCTCTCTCTTTACCCACCCCTCTCTCCTTACCCACCCCTCTCTCCTTACTCATCCCTCTCTCCGAAGCGCAAACACTTCGTTCTGTCTCACTCTCCCTCCCCATTCCATTCTCGTCTTTTTTCCTACCTCAAGAGCCCTGTCTCACTCTCCCTCCCCATTCCATTCTCGTCTTTTTTCCTACCTCAAGAGCCCTGTCTCACTCCTCCTCTGGCCCGAAACCTCGCTAGCTCGCTCCTTCTCGTTCTCACCCCTCTATCTTTCTCCCCCGCCTCTTCCTTCGCTGCTTACGCCTAACCTCCCGCTTTCCCAAACTCCCGGACCTTCCACCCGTACTCCCATCTAACTCGGTTGCACCGGTACCGCCTACCCGTATTCTCCGAAATATTTTACTTAAAATGTTAGTCTTAGAAGGGCTATCCTGAGCCGCCGACTCCACTTCTCTGCGTGCAGGATTTCATTAATTTGCTCCTGTAAAATTGAGATATTGTACGCTTTATTACGAATATAAGTTTGATGCAGGTAATTTGCACTGAATTTGACATTTCATCGCTGAATACCTTGACGACGGACATTACCGTGTATACCTTACGAACGTAAAATTAACGTGTTCTGCAAGCCGCTTAAATGAAGACAGGGAAAGGAGAAAAAAGTGAGCGGTGGGAGATGTGTCAATAATGCATGAATATCGTAAAAGATGTATCTAATGGAATCCTTTTGTGGGATGTCTTTCGCGATTATACCCGACTTAAAAAGCAAACTGAAACGAGTTCGCTAGAATAAATATCATTTCCATTTTCTCTCCTCGAGTGTATTTTGTCCAACTGGATCCAATAAGCGTATCAAGTTAGCTAGTTGTAATGAATGACTTTTAAAAATTTTTTTTTTGCTAATTTTTGTAAATGTTTTTTATACAATGTTATCCCATATTAATGTATGGGTGGAATACGCGTATTCACTCTCTTTTGATGTACCTATTCTCTTTAATTTTCATTTACGGTCCTGTGCAGTTTTCCGTTATATTGCTAGTTTCAATATTTTCTGTTCCATTGATTTTCTGAATTTCACAAATGCTACTTAATCGTAATGTTATGAAGAAGGATTGGCATAGGAAGGTCTGTGTAGTTATCTTACGATATCGCGTGGCATTTTGTATTTCGATTCCTTACTCAGTAAATGTTCCTTCTGTGCACGTGTCCCTGATATGCCGAGAAACCAATTCTTATTTTTTTCTCGTGATGCCCCCCCCCTCCTCGGTGTGCTCTCGTTGGAAGGAACGTCATGGTGGAATTTCAAAGTCTCCCGCTACCCGAACGATAGGTTTCTGCAAAAAAGGATTCGGGGGGGGGGGGGGGGGAATCGGTGGAGGTTGGCGAGGGGTGACGTCTCGGTGATTCGGAAGGGGCTGGGTGCTTCACTCCTAGTACGGAGAAGCGTGTCTTCACTGCTTAGACTTTTTGAATGACGATAGAAATACTCCGCTTCTGCTACGGCGATCGTTCCGGGTGGTTTCGGCAAGACATTCCGTGGGCCTTTTTCCGTATCCTTCTTCTTGGATAATAGCAACAGGTGGTACGTTGTGCTTACGTTTCTCCCTCCGCTCTCGAGGAAAATGTTATTTCCATTTCTTACGCACTTTTACTTCACGTCTATTTTATTTAATTATCTGTTTTTCACGCATCCACGGTTCGACCAAAATTAACAGGTTAAAGGATAACAAAAATCGGTACAATATACAACTCTCATACACGCGTCGTTTTGTTATCTTTTGATAAAACAAAAACAACCTATGTACAACCGCTATAAACCTCAACTTAAATAAATATTAAACCACTTCCCTTTTGTATGATAAATTGCCCAAGTACGATTTTTCTTTCGTTTTCGCTCTACCATTCACGCTCTAGAGTCGCGGACAGACGGACTATATGGCGTAAACCACTTTCTTTAGCACATTTCCATCGAATTCTTTCGGGATTACAATACTTTCTCAATGTACTTTGTATATGAAAAAGTTAAAATTAACTTTACAAATTTACCCAGGTTTGCAAGGGAGGTTGTGGGAAGCGAGAAAATGTAATCAGCGTGCAAAATATGCGGTGTTATACAATGTCTGCAGTCGTTAGAAGACGGATGGATACGTTAAACGTACATGATATGCGCCCCTTCCCCCCCCCCTCCCTCCCTCCCTCCCTCCCTCCCTCCCTCCCTCCCTCCCTCCCTCCCTCCCTCCTCCGTCGCCGCGGAGATCCATGCACGCGCGCTCCGGCCGACCTGCGGGCGCCTCGGTAAACTGTTATTGTCGGCGAGTCCTCTGCGGAGGAAAGTCGTGTGTGACGGATGCTGGAAGCGGTCGATCAGCCCTCCCCCGCGGGCGCACCTATTGGGGCCGATAGCCGCCGGTTCATCTCCGGATCCGCCGTAAGACACCTTTAGAGGTGGTGAGTACCTTCTCTCCGCTTTTAACTCAATTGTCCCGTAGTTTATCATCCTTGTTTCGCCAATGTTCGTGGATCGTGCGGTAGGCTTGGGTTATGGGAGCATCTCATATACTTGTTCGCCTTTATAATTCCTGGTACCGCGATACCAAATTTTCCGACTATATCTCCCCGATTTGTTCGCTGTGTGGTTTCTGAACGATTTAGCCCCGATTGAACCGCTTTACCGGCTCCTCAAAAGCCGTTTCCTTAGCTTGGCGTATATGCTTCGCGGTTTCTTGGAGGAAGGGAAATACCTTCTGAGCAAGTGTGTCTATACCTAGGAAATAAGTTATCGTACATTTGCCTGCCGTGGAAGCTTCCGACAAAGTTTCCGCTTATTCTCGCCAGTTCTTTCTTCCGATGGAATTCTTTTGACTTCTTCATTTCTTCCGCAAATCTATCACTCCGACATTTCGACTGTGTCACTTTCCTTTGCGGAAATATTTCTTCTCAAAAGTTTTCACAACAATTTCTGGTTTAAAGCCTTTGCTTGCCGTTCATCAATTTCTTTCCTACGGATTTTCAACGTACGATTATTTCTTTCGTAAATTTTCTTTTCCCAGGATCAACTGTTTCGTTTATCAAAGGTTTTCCCAACTTGCATTTATTTTTCCGCTTGAATATTTATCGTAAAAATGTTTTGACTAATATGTTTGACGCGAAAATGTTCTTGTATAATGTTTTTTTATCGTACGGAAGATGTTATACGTGCTAATTTTTTTCTAGGTAAAATTTTTTCCGGGTAATAATTTTTTTACCGCGTACAACTTTTTTGTGGTCTTTTCCGGGCAACAATGCTTTTTCGCGTACAAACCTTTTTTCGCGTAAAAATTTTTTTTGCGTAAAATTTTTTTTTCGCGTACAAATTTTTTTTGCGTAAGAATTTTTTTTCGCGTACAAATTTTTTTTGCGTAAAAATTTTTTTTCGTGTACAATTTTTTTTTGCGTAAGAATTTTTTTTCGCGTACAAATTTTTTTTGCGTAAAAATTTTTTTTCGCGTACAAATTTTTTTCGCGTAAAAATTTTTTTTCGCGTACAAATTTTTTTTGCGTAAAAATTTTTTTTCGCGTACAAATTTTTTTTGCGTAAAAATTTTTTTTCGTGTACAAATTATTTTCGCGTAAAAATTTTTTTCGCGTACAAATTTTTTTTGCGTAAAAATTTTTTTTCGCGTACAAAGTTTTTTCGCGTAAAAGTTTTTTTCGCGTACAAATTTTTTTTGCGTAAAAATTTTTTTTTGCGTACAAATTTTTTTTGCGTAAAAATTTTTTTTCGCGTACAAATTATTTTCGCGTACAAATTATTTTCGCGTAAAAATTTTTTTTCGCGTACAAATTTTTTTTGCGTAAAAATTTTTTTTCGCGTACAAATTTTTTTTGCGTAAAAATATTTTTTCGCGTACAAATTATTTTTGCGTAAAAATTTTTTTTCGCGTACAAATTATTTTCGCGTAAAAATTTTTTTTCGCGTACAAATTTTTTTTGCGTAAAAATTTTTTTTCGCGTACAAATTTTTTTTGCGTAAAAATTTTTTTTCGCGTACAAATTTTTTTTGCGTAAAAATTTTTTTTCGTGTACAAATTATTTTCGCGTAAAAATTTTTTTTCGCGTACAAATTTTTTTTGCGTAAAAATTTTTTTTCGCGTACAAAGTTTTTTCGCGTAAAAGTTTTTTTCGCGTACAAATTTTTTTTGCGTAAAAATTTTTTTTCGCGTACAAATTTTTTTTCGCGTACAAATTATTTTCGCGTAAAAATTTTTTTTCGCGTACAAATTATTTTCGCGAAAAAATGTTTTTTCGCGTACAAATTTTTTTTGCGTAAAAATTTTTTTTCGCGTACAAATTATTTTTGCGTAAAAATTTTTTTTCGCGTACAAATTATTTTCGCGTAAAAATTTTTTTTCGTGTACAAATTATTTTGGCGTAAAAATTTTTTTTGCGTAAAAATTTTTTTTCGCGTACAAATTTTTTTTCGCGTACAAATTATTTTCGCGTAAAAATTTTTTTTCGCGTACAAATTATTTTCGCGAAAAAATGTTTTTTCGCGTACAAATTTTTTTTGCGTAAAAATTTTTTTTCGCGTACAAATTATTTTTGCGTAAAAATTTTTTTTCGCGTACAAATTATTTTCGCGTAAAAATTTTTTTTCGCGTACAAATTTTTTTTGCGTAAAAATTTTTTTTCGTGTACAAATTATTTTGGCGTAAAAATTTTTTTTCGCGTACAAATTTTTTTTGCGTAAAAAATTTTTTTCGCGTACAAAGTTTTTTCGCGTAAAAGTTTTTTTCGCGTAAAAATTTTTTTTGCGTAAAAATTTTTTTTCGCGTACAAATTTTTTTTCGCGTACAAATTATTTTCGCGTAAAAATTTTTTTTCGCGTACAAATTATTTTTGCGTAAAAATTTTTTTTCGCGTACATATTTTTTTTGCGTAAAAATTTTTTTTCGCGTACAAATTTTTTTTGCGTAAAAATTTTTTTTCGTGTACAAATTATTTTCGCGTAAAAATTTTTTTTCGCGTACAAATTTTTTTTGCGTACAAATTTTTTTTCGCGTACAAATTTCTTTCGCGTACAAATTTTTTTCGCGTAAAAATTTTTTTTGCGTAAAAATTTTTTTTCGCGTACAAATTATTTTCGCGTAAAAATTTTTTTTCGCGTACAAATTTTTTTCGCGTAAAAATTTCTTTTCGCGTACAAATTATTTTCGCGTAAAAATTTTTTTTCGCGTACAAATTATTTTCGCGTAAAACTTTTTTTTCGCGTACAATTTTTTTTTCGTGTAAAAATTTTTTTCGCGTACAAATCTTTTTCGCGTACAAATTTTTTTTCTCGTACAAATTTTTTTTGCGTAAAAATTTTTTTTCGTGTACAAATTATTTTCGCGTAAAAATTTTTTTTCGCGTACAAATTTTTTTTGCGTAAAAATTTTTTTTCGCGTACAAATTTCTTTCGCGTACAAATTTTTTTCGCGTAAAAATTTTTTTTGCGTAAAAATTTTTTTTCGCGTACAAATTTTTTTTCGCGTACAAATTATTTTCGCGTAAAAATTTTTTTTCGCGTACAAATTTTTTTCGCGTAAAAATTTCTTTTCGCGTACAAATTATTTTCGCGTAAAAATTTTTTTTCGCGTACAAATTATTTTCGCGTAAAAATTTTTTTTCGCGTACAATTTTTTTTTCGCGTAAAAATTTTTTTCGCGTACAAATCTTTTTCGCGTACAAATTTTTTTCGCGTAAAAATTTTTTTCCGCGTCAAAAGTTTTTTTGCGTAAAAATTTTTTTTGCGTAAAATTTTCTTTTTCGTAAAAATTTCTTTGCGTAAAACCATCTTTTTCTCTTATTCTTTCACGTTCAGTTTGAGACGCTGAAAGATGTCGCTTAGCGGCTGAACGTCGTTTTTGTTCACGTCTTCTTTCAGTTCTTGCTAAATCAATTGCATCAGATGGTGGTGCCATTTTTAAACGTTAAAATAAAAACAATTTAAATGCAAAATTTAAAATAAACCACAATTCTCTGGGAATTTGTTTGTTATACACGTTATTGATACAGCTAGAAACTCTTCCTATGCGCAGTCAACAGAAGAATTATCCGTAAATATGTACGTTGCTATGCTTCATTAATTTCGATGCTCAAACAACAGTTCGAAGCGAATGAAGGTTTAATTGGCATTAAATGAATCGGAGGCAGCAATGAGAGTCTCCTTGGCAACGCCCGGAAGGAGTACGAAAAATCCACAACAGTTAGAAAAAGAATGCGTATTTCTGAAAATCCGACCGTGTAACGTATAAAGATGGCAAGAATAAGGTAGTATATTTACGTATTTTAACGAATGCAGGAAGAAAACCTTGCACTCTGAAAAATCGAAAATCCCGTGTAAACTTACGGGAAAATATAATTGTCTCCTGGATTCGAACCCGGGACACTTTAACAAACGACCTCATAACCAGTAGAAACAAAACGCCGTTTACCGCATATCTTTACGACGAACGGTTCTCGAGAAATACGCCGATATAAATTGTAAACAAATGTCTAAAGACGTCAACGTAAAATTAATATATAGTTAGATTAAGAATTAAAATCACAGAGATAAACGACAGCTAAATGGATGACGTTAGCACTGCCAAAGACGACAACAGCCAAACTGCTTACCTATTTTTACTTTCGCGTTGAAAGAAAATGAACGCGAGACTTCACAATGTAACAATATGTATACTTTGTCGGCGAGCGATAGGATGCGACTGAGACTTCACAATGTAACTTTCAAAGGTAGCGAAGGCGTAGAAATGAGAACGGTGGCGCAAATACTATTATATTTGTACATACTGTAGGGCTGCTACTGTTGACGATTGATAATTTACATTAAATTTAGTGTACAATCAAATTGTCGACGAATAAATGCGTCTTTACTTTTTATAAAAAGAAAGGTATGTTTTAGTTCAAAAGTATTTCTTTCGCGTTATGGCGGGTTGCATATTTGTTCATTAGAAATGGCGTTCATATGAAAGCGCGCGTAAATCGGGCGTCACCTGTATTGCTCATATCGAAATATTTTTCAAATGAAACTTGTACTACTAATAAATTAGAGTATTTCTTTTCCTTCTACATTTTTATCGTGGGAGTAGCCGTTATCGAGAAAATCGAACAAGAAAGTCTTAAATGGAGTTGAGCTTAGAAACCCTGCATGGTTGCTTCTTCATTGCTGCTAACAGAAACAATCTTACAAACAACCGTTTAATTTCCTTACGTGCATTCAATATTTATAAATAGGAAGAAAATGGATTATTTATAACTAAGAAAACACTTTAAAACGCTATTTTATTTCTTTCTCCGAAATAAAATTATCGTAATATTTGAATGCAGTAGGCTGGGAAACGGATTGTTACAAGCCTATATGATTAAGTTTTAAGAAAAGCTAATTTTAATTTAAAAAGTATCTACTATATATTTTAAAGAGCTTGTATAGCTTCACTAAATCCGTTGAAATTCTGCTAGTATTCAATATTTAACATTTAGGGTTGCCAACTCACTTCTGTCTAAATTGAAAATTTTCAAAACAAATTGAATTTTGGTTGGTTATGTATGTACTAGATAATTTTAATAAAAAGACTAAAAAGTATAAAATAAAACAAATTAAGAGAAAACTTTTAGTGAATACACTTCTATGTGAATTAAAATGCACTCAAAAGCAAAAAATAATTTCTTTTCTAGATAAATATTGTTATTGAAAAATCTGTATGCTTCATAAAAGTGGATGGCTTATTGTGGGAAATGATACTGGTATAATAGAAGAAATTAGTTGGTTGATAAAAAAAGCCAACTAATTTCTTCTATTATACCAGTATCATTTCCCGCAATAAGCCATCCACTTTTATGAAGCATACAAATTTTTCAATAACAATATTTATCTAGAAAAAGGTTATTTAGTGTTTTTGAGTGCATTTTCATTCACGTAAAAGTGTATTCCCTAAAGAAAAATTTTTAAATTTGTTCTATTCCATTGAATTGGTCTATATTCTAGGCTGAAAAATTTCCAACGTCTTAAACGTATTAATTAGGAACATTTTATACATGATTTGTATATCGATATTTAATTTCGAATATTGCATCAAGTGATTTGTTAAGTGTAAAAGGGGAAATATGAGTTATATAAAAGAATAATGAAATGTGAATTGGGATTCGAAGGCCGAAATTACATTTGGATTTATTTCCCTCTTCAGAGTTCGCAATTATTGGTCGAAGAATTTTTAGGTGCATATTTAGTTATTAAAATACAACAGCTTTAATGGTGTCCTTATTCATTTGCTTATTATACACCAGGGAAGCTGTAAAGATCTGATAAAAGAACGATCTATGCGGAAATAATTACGTCTATTTGCGATAATTATCACTAAACGTATTTTTCTTGACGACGGCAATTACTCTGCTTTTGAAAGACCGATCTTTCCAATAGAGTCGACGTAGAAGTTTATTTCGTCTGTCCTGACCCACGAACCGTTATACCTGTCATGTCTCATATTTGAGTAGTCCTCTGGCATTAAGTTCATTTTCAGAAAAACTGGAAATACGTTGAAAATAAATGTTTTAACGGTCACTACTCGCAAGGAAAAAGGGGAACGCGCATAGATTATTATCTTCTGGGAAGTGGAAGGGGGTGTTCGGTGCTGGAATACCTATTACACCGGCCGGGTCACGTGTTCGGGTCTGGCTTGTACTCGAGGTGTAAGGTCTCGTGGTCGGGAAAGGAGTTGAGTCGAATGATTGCTATTGGGCTCCTTCCTGATGATGCGAGTGTTTAACGCCACAGATTTTTTTCGGGATTATTTGATTTTATAATGGATTCGTAAATAATACATTTCCAGCACGAGGGAGGGAGAAAGGAAGGAGAGGGGGGGGAGAGAGAGAGAGAGAGGGAAGTGAAGGGAGGGGGAGAGAGAGAGGGACAGACAGACGGCTTTATTCAGGGCGAGATTGAGACAAAAAATCTTTTGTTCCATCTAACCTAGGGTTTCTCAAATTTTTTTGGCCGCGGAACTCCTTTTAATACAATCAATCAATTGTATCAAAAGAATACAAGTATAACACAAAAGGGACGAACGAGTTCATAAATAATAAATAACACTTATTGAGACGAATGTGGCTCTTTTCCAAGACATAAAGAATCAGTCGTTGGCTCGATTGAAGAAAGCCTCAATCGTAAGTCAGGTTCGACATGCAATTTCTGACGATTTGTTGTCTTAATTAAACTCAGAGGCGAAAATATAGATTCGCACATGCACGTTGTGGAGAAAGGAATGACTATTTTGGTCACTTCCCCGTACTCGTAGTAGATACTCCATTGCACGAAACGCGCACGTTACGTTGTACACTTTCCTAACTTGTTTTTTTCTTGTAAACGCGTAAAAATTTAGTTTTTTCGCGTTAACTTTCTTTTAAATAAACATTTCTTTCGGGTAACATTTCTTTCCTTGTAAACGCGTAAAAAGTTTTCTTTCGCGCGTTTTTTCTTCAATTAAAAATTAATAAAATATGAACTACTAAGAAATGAAATAAATTTAGTAAATTGAATTTTCTTATTGAAATGATTTGTAATGTTCAATTCAAGTTTCGGTGAACATTCGTAGATATTAGAATCTGCCTGATTGACAAAACCTTCTCTTCGGGTTGGGAAATAGTCACTCAACGTTCGAGTCTAAGAAAAACGTAGGGCAGCTTGACATACGGCTTCTTCGGCACACATGGAGTAACATCTCTCATTCTTTTTGCGGTTTATTCTGGACAATAGTTGTAAAAGGAAAAGTTGCAAGCGTGGTAAAAGAAAAACCGCCTTATCCTACTGTTTTCGCACTTGGGTGCTAAAATTCTGGCTGCCTAGACATCCGAAGGGACGGCACGCGCAGTTGCCGGGGGGTAAGTTTATTGCAGCGAAGGGAAGGTTCTGGGACCACATGCGAAGAGAGAAAGGAAGAATATCTCTAGATAAATAAAGCGAAATATATGTACCATGGTTATTCAAAATTTTTATTTTGATATCAGAAATAATAGTTGTATTCCTTTACACTTGCAGCGGAAGAAAACTTTTAGAGGAAATAAGTGCCGGAGAGAATGACAAATGTGAAAAATAACAATATAATCTGACTAAGAGAAAACCGTAAAGATGATTCCCATAAAAAAACAAAGAAGAATCCCTTTTAACATTCTTCGAATTTGTTAATTTCTTATTATGCGCAGTATTTATTATTAAAAGTTGACAAAAACGCTAAATGATATTTAAGAAGGTCAATAATTGAAGGTATTGCAAGTTTGAAATGAATAGACATCATAGTTCATATGATAATGACGAAATAGTAATGCTTGGGGTCATATAAGACCCCACGCGACTAATTAAGGGTTAATGATGTTTTCGTGTGGCATAAAGTTCTCCTAAGCAAGCTGTTATAAAACTACGTCAGTAACTTTAATAATTAGACTTAGATTTTCCACAAATGGTTATTGGATAAATCGTTTCCAAAGTATTGTTGATATAAACAATTTTCTGGTAATAGAATTCATTCGTGAGAGAATCGAGCTAATGGTCGGAGGATAATATTCACTCTGTACTTCTTAAACGTTCTCTTTGTACTTTTTTGTCCTTCGTCAAATTACTTCAATTCGTTCGTTCCTTTGTTCGTTCATTTTCTGTAGTGTATTGTGTTCTTGCTGGTTTTACTTACAGTTTTCGTTTTGAAGATGTCGTCATCGAACTTCGATTAGGTATATATGTAATTTAATTCCACGGTTAAAACTGCGATGTTTACAGGTTACACGGTCCAAGTCTTACATTCACTCAATCCGTTGAAATTCAACGGGCACTTCTGCTAGTTTACAATAAGAGACGAGTAGGGCAGCCCCGGATCTCTGATCCTCAACGCGATTTAAAGAAACTGAAGGTTTAGTGAAATAATTTTTATTGAATAATTAATGAAGTAGGTAAATGAAATGCAAAGAATTAAAATAAAAAAGTTTTTATTGAAAAAATTTTTCAACTGTTAGTAAAATTTTTGTTAGTAGATTAATCAGCCAGTGTCTCTCTCAAGACAGTGTTCTTCAGCTTTCTGTCACCTCTATTGGCCATGACTTCAACATTTGCAAACGATCCCACTCTTGATAGAGCAACATATAATTGACCATGCGAAAAAAAACAGAATTCGTCAAATAAATTTGACATTGTTTGACCCTGCACCTTGTTGTGATTGTCATTGAAAAAGTTGGTCTCATTGGAAATTGGCGCCGCTTGAAAACAAAGGGTAATTAATCCAGCATCTGAAGGAATCAATGCAATTCTCGGTATCAAAACTCAATCACCTCCACCAACTCCAGCAGCAATAATGCATTCAATGACATATTGCTGGATTGATTTCACTATCAGTCTTGTATCATTGCATAATCCTCGATTTGGCGCCAAGTTTCTCATCAATGCAACAATGCATCCAACTTTCAATATGAGCCTGTGCGGTGGTATTCAAAAATTCTGTTGGATACATAGTTCCTTGCTCATGCGCAACAGAATCTGCGCTAATCAACATTATTTCCTCTCCTAGGAATTTTTTCATGATTTTCTCATTGATGTAACCAACATCTGTATTTGTTGGTGCCAAAATAGTTCGTCCAACCAAATAATTCTCATTTTCCGATAAATTATACATTTCGTGAATCAGATCATCAACAATATCCGAATTCATCGAACGAATCGGATTAACTTCAACCATATCATTACTCCCTTCTTTTCCATCACCAACTCTGAAGAGAAAATTACTGAACGCTAACTGCTCTGCAGCATCTGATTGTCCTCTGACTCTCATATTTTCAAATAATTTCATAACTTTTACATGAGGCCACAATAATGATATTTTGAGCGAGCTTCCAGCTATTGCACCCCTTGATCCTCGCCTGATAACTGGCAGTATTTGACGAAAATCACCGCCGAGAAAACAGCTTTTCCTCCAATAATTGATCGTTGTCCATGACATCACGCATGCTTCGATCGAATGCTTCAAATGTCAATTTATTACACATTGGAGCTTCATCCCAAATTATTAACTTTGTCAATTTAACTGATTCCACTGGAATATTACAATGAGACATTTCGTTTAATTCTAAGGGTATCTTTAGCAGTTCTGCCACCATCCAACAATAAAGCTGCAATTCCTGATGATGAAACTGCCAATGCAATAAATCCACTTGCTCGAACAGATGTTAACAATAAATTGTACACAAACGTTTTACCTGTATCTCCAGGTCCATCAACAAAAAAAAAACATCACCTGCTTCTACTACTCCCCCGCTGTTTCCCATGTCTGACTCCTTGGGTCTCTGCACGGGGAGTGATAACCAAGTTATGATTCTTTACAATTTATTAATTTCTGTATGTTTGATGCATCGGACACTGCTGTATGCCGCCACTTTCTCCATGTTACTCTGCGCGATTTCGGCAAAAATTTACGGCGAGAGTAAGCTGCCGAATCCTTTTTATTTTGTGAATACCTTTTTCATCTGTCACCTCCTATTGATGAAGGCATATTTCGAAGAAATTCATAAGACACGAAAGAATTACTTCTCCGAAAACCAAGAGGTACGCACTGTCGGAAGGGTCGCAGCGGACACAAGGAATGCGCCAGAATAGAGGGATAGCGGTCACACGGCCTCTGAGGAAGGGAAAACTTGGGCGAACACCGGTGTCCGCCACGGCAGTGTACCTATTAATCCTTTTTCTTCGTTAAAAAAATTATTCCCCGATTTTCATTTCAGATTTTTTCCCTGCAAACTTTTCTTTTACGCGCTACAAATTTTTTTTCCTGCAATCTTTTCTTTTACGCGCTTGAAATCTTTTCCCTGCAAACTTTTTGTTTCCTTCAAAAATTTTTTCCCCATTTCCTGTAGAAATCTTAAACATTTTTTTTTGTTATAAAATTTTTTACGTGCTAAATTTCTTTCTCCGACGCTTTCGTTTCATACTTTCGTGCTTAAAGAAATTTTCGTTCTAAACCGTCTTTCCGTGGCCTAGTTTCTTCTAGCGCCTAATTTTTCTTACCGACACTTGTGTTTTCATTCTTTTAACGTAAAATACTTTTTCTTCGTACAAACATTTTCTTCAGCCTCATAGCGCAATTCCATTTAAAGAATAACAGTAAGTGGGGAAAAAAACGTATCTGTCACTTTCGAAGTACCAAGTAATGCTGATGGCAAGGGATTGTTATCCCTTTCGGAGAAATTTTATTATGCGATCTTGGCGAGAGAGGAGAGGGGTTGCAGACATCGACCATTTGTAATTTGAAGTTTAAGAAGAATGATTAGATTTCCAGAATATTTTTAAAAATTATAGGGAATGCTAAGAACATTTCAATAGAAAAGGGGAAACTAATTTTTAAATTATTTAAAATAATTTATTGGTGATTTCTTATGCAAATATTTATTTCAAACCGAAAATTCTAATTGAGCATCTACAGTCGAACTTTCAACCTCCTCAAATGTTGTTCTTCGGAAACAGCACAAATGGTAGAACAATAATACTACAAATTGCTGGTGTTTTTGCTGTCATTTTCCGTCTCGCACAGTTGGCACACTTATCCTGATAGCGCGGAATAGAGAGAGAGATTGCTTTTCGGGATACTTTCTGAAGACGAACGATTACTACTTCCCCTCTTTCTTCAGATCGCCCCTCCAGTCTGCATACCCTCAGTCAAAGGAAATGTAACAAACATTCCCCTTCCATTCCCATTCACCTCCGAATTCCTTTGTTGCCGACGCTACGGCAAAATTTTATGAAGGGTGATGAACGCATATCAGAGTTATTCGGTCATATTCATTATTGAATTTTCAATGCCGAGCTCCTGGACACATGTGACTAAAAGTTGATCTGGGTCGACCCAGATGCGAGTACTCTAGCGTAAGTAATTGAATTGTATGATCATACGACTTGGGAGCGTAGTCCGATTATATTAGTTACTAAAAGGAATATTCCCGAAGAATTAAAACAAGATTTCATTTCCGCTGCACTGAAGGTACATATTTTTAATGTTAGCTTTTATTGGTAATAGCAGTATTTCCTTTACGATTCATATAATAGTTAAAAAACAAACATATTTCATAGCAGTCGAAACCGAAGCCTATGGCAGAAGAAATACGATCATACGGCTTTTAAGCTTGCGGAATGCTTCGTATTTAAGATCAAGTCATCACCCTTAGCTTTTTTATTCATAATAGCAGTATATCCCAATTCTATTATACTGTCATACGGCTTTTAAGCTTAGGAATGCTTCGTATTTAAGATCAAGTCATTACTATACCCTTTCCGATTTATATAACAGTTCTAAATAAACCATTTCCCTAGCAGTCTTAAATGGAAGGAGAGCGACCGTGATGAATGATTCCGGATAAATGACAAAGAACGGTAGGTTTATTCCGGTGCAGCCTGAAAGTATTTGCTTTACAATGAGAACGTTGAAACATGCACCTAGTAGCTTTTAATTTTTCTTCTCTTTAATAACATCTTATGGGCTATCTTCAATGGTTCCCACCGCAGAAGCTGTAACGACCAACTTGCTCATACCTTGCCAAATCTTCCTCTCAACTCCATCCTAACATTCTATTAAATCATACTTTCCGACACGGCCAGTTTAGCCGCTGATAAATTATAACTGATCGGGATTGCCTTCCCCTTAATGAAAGGAAATTCTGCTTGTCCCGACTTCGGAATGCAATCGAGATTTGATTTTCCGCCGTTCGCGATAATTATGCTTTCTTCTTTATGGTGACTTCCCGAAAAGAAATTGCTATCAGATACCTATTGCCGTTATTATTTCCCGTCCTTTTTTATTTTCTCTCTGACTTCGCCCAATTACCGCCACTATCTTCCTCTCGCACTATGCCACCATCAAATACTTTCTCTACGCATTACGCCTACTACGCGCGACATCCGATCTATTGCAAATATCAATCTCATTTTTCGGAGATTACGGCCATTCGGTAACTTTGGCATTCGTTCGGGATCGGAGTCGTCGCTTCAACCGTTCTTTATTTCTCTTTTCGTCATTCTCCTTCGTTTTGGTGTTATTTGGCAGAGCGTCTCGAGTGACTTATTTGATGGTCCTGAAAAGGACCTTAGTGATGCCTTCACCGCAACAGCGGAGAAGGACATTTCGCATAGGAAGCATTTTATTTCTTCTTCTGCGCTGTTGGTTTCTTCGCTGCGGGTTTCGCCTTGGTCGGAGTCTTCTTTGGCTTGGGAGCGCGAGGTTTCGTCGCCTTCTTAGCCTTAGACGGCGACTTTGCCGCCTTGGCTGCTGGTTTTCCTGCTGCCTTCTTCTTGGGCTTCTCCGGGACGGGCTTCTTAGCCTTCTTGGCGGGCGGAGCGGACTTGCTGCGCTCCTTGGGTGCGGACCGCTTGGTCGCGCCGGAAGAGGATGCTGCTGCACCTGTCGTTTTCTTTCCCACGGGCTTGGCTGCCTTTTTCACCCCCTTCTTTGGCGCCGTCGTCTTCTTAGCCTTGGTCGTGGCTGCTGCGGGTGCGGCTTTCTCCTTTAGGGTGAGAGAGCTCAGCTTGAAGGAGCCAGACGCGCCCTTTCCCTTGGTCTGCACCAAAGTTCCGGCGGTGACGGCCGCTTTCAGGTACTTCTTGATGAAAGGAGACAGTTTCTCCGCGTCCGCCTTGTAGCTGGCGGCGATGTACTTCTTGATGGCTTGCAGGGAAGAACCACCGCGCTCCTTCAGACTCTTTACGGCGTTGTTAACCATCTCCGAAGTGGGAGGATGGGAGGGCTTGGCTCGGGCCTTCTTCGCTCCGCCCTTGGCTCCACCTTTCTTGGAAGCGGAAGAGGCGGCCGAAGCCGGCAGGGGCTTGACGGCCACGGTGCCGGCGGGCTGCGACGGCGGGGAAGCTGCTGCTGCTGCACTTGCTGCTGCGTCTGCCATACTGATGCTGCAATTAAGAAAATATTCTTACTCGGAGCCCCGTGAAATTTTACGTAGCGCAATTAAGTGAGCGCGTACCATTTCGGAACGATATCATCGCGCGAAAACGTTGGAGATGTGTTGTTCTCGGTTGCTACGTACTTTGTTTCCCGACAGAGAATGCTTTTTTTGCGAGTGTGGGAGTCGCCTTGGGCAGGCGCCGAAGTTGGGTTGATGGATGGGTCTTACATCCGTCCGATGCGCGAGTTGCCTTCCCGGCGGCTGTGGCCTGTGACGAGCTGTAGCCTCGTCAAGTGGCCCATGTCCGCTTCCCGGCCGTCTAGACGTTGCTTAAACCCTCTCCGCCCTCGTTTTCCGCAACGGATGGCCTCGATGACCCTTCCCTCCTCGAGATTCATCCTTCCTCTCACCGGTTACTGGAAGGCAGCGTCGCTAGGCGGCTGATGGCGCCGGAGAGGCGCCGGCAAACGACCCCCTTGTCGAACGTCTCCTCGCCTGACTCGCGCCTCACGGCGCCTCGACCCGCGGTGCTGCTTGCTTTTGCATCGCCTTTCAACAAAGTCGAACGGCGACGACATTGTATTGTTTCCATTTCACGTTAAATGTTCCAGGATAGACCGCTAGCGGTTTCTTTTCCCATTACCATGTATCGGCGCCAGTCTGCGCTCTCGCGGCTTACTCCGAGTCGCTCTTTCGACTTTGTTGCAATTCCATTACGCACGCTAGTCGAACGGATTCATTTCCCCGATATCGTGTTCTTTTTCTTTTTTTTTCTGCTGGGAGCAGTCTGCCCGGTCCTCGAATGATGACGGGTTAAAGGTTTCGTAACTACGACGATAGTTACGCACTGCATCTGTGACGCCATACTCGGCGAGAAGCCTAGCTTGATAGCCGCGTGTCATTAGCCTAATTAATCGCCGAGGTGAGGTGTGAGGTGCGATCTTCGAATGGGGAAAATAAATTCGCAGGGAGTGAGCATAAACGCAGGAGTTACATTGCATTTACATGGGATTAGCGCAAAAAAGTAACCGCCGGGAAACCGGGAATTGTTCCCGCGAACATCGTGCGGTGAGGATCGGCTCACTTATTTTTCCAATGTGAGGAATTATACCGAGTGCGTGTCATTTACGCCTCCTTTTTTTTGTTTTTTACATTGATCGGGAAGGGGGGGGACCCTTAAATGCCCACCGATGTCTTCAACTGAAGCATGATTGCCTTATCTCAGAACGTCGCTTGGAAAACCTCAGCCTTTGGGAATGATGGGCAGATAGGTGGACGATATGTAAAAGGAACGGGATGCAAACAAGAGGCATTTAATTTTCCTACCTGCGCTTCTACTTCTTTCCTTAACTCTAACTCACTCGCGGCAGTCAAGTTCCACTCGCGAACGGCATCTATTTCATCACCTTTCCTTTCTCATCATTTACTCGTCTTTTTTTTTCTTTTCTCAATGTAATCGAATGACTAACGACCGCCGTATCTGACGATATCATGAATATGTTTGCCATCCGGGCTGAATGAATCTCGGTATCCCTCCAGTTCTAGACAGATGTCTTCATAGTTAACAGGGAAGGAGTGTGTTAATAAACACCCTCATTGCAGAGCGAAGAGAATAAGGAACTCGAATCCCACACTCGGGCATTAATTCTACACTCCCCAGTAGGCCTAGTCGACCGTGCAACACTTGTCCGTCGCTGAGCATTGGTATTCTTAAAAAGAAAAAAAAATGGGCAGAGGGGAAAATGGTAGGGGACCTCGCTAAGGCTTTCGGCTCCAAGTCAAGTGTACTCTGGCAAGCAATTCTCCACTCCTCAGTAGCCCTAGTCGACCGCGAAAAAAAAAAAAAACTTGTCCGTCGCTGAGCATTCTGAAGATAGAAAAGAAAAAAAAAAGGAGAGGAAATGGCAGGCATCCGCACGTGAGCGAAGGGGGAAAGCCAGAGATAGGGAAGTGTTCCGAGCACCTGCGGCCGAGTGCAATGGGGCCAGTGACTAATCAGTCGTGGTATTGGAAAACAACTTTGTTTGACTTCAGCATCGCAGCCTTTAATGGAAAGTAGCAACAATTGATGCGTCATGTTCAGGGATCTTCGCCGCACTCAATGTAATTTTATCTAAACTTTTTTTTTTCCGGTTTCCTTCTTTGATTTTTTTCCCCTAATTAAGAAATAGAATTAGCAGTACGGATATCTTAGCGTGAGCTGCTTTATGGCCCTTAAAAGGGCCGTTTTGTAATGATACACCTTCCACCAAGCATTTACTTGGAGCTGGTGTACTTGGTGACAGCCTTGGTGCCCTCGCTGACGGCGTGCTTGGCAAGTTCTCCGGGCAGGAGGAGCCTCACAGCTGTCTGGACCTCCCTACTGGTGATGGTGGACCTCTTGTTGTAGTGAGCAAGTCGGGAAGCCTCGGCGGCAATTCTCTCGAAGATGTCGTTCACGAAGCTGTTCATGATGCTCATGGCCTTGCTGGAGATGCCGGTGTCGGGATGGACCTGCTTGAGCACCTTGTAGATGTAGATTGCGTAGCTTTCCTTCCTCCTACGCTTCTTCTTCTTGTCTCCCTTGGAGATGTTTTTCTGGGCCTTACCGGCCTTCTTCGCAGCCTTTCCGCTAGTCTTAGGTGGCATGATGCACGTCTGGAAACAGAAAGCTCTGATCAGATTCAGTCGGCGTTTGCCAGTGGTTTTTCGTTTATATGGTCACCTATTCCATCGAGCGAACCTAGGGATGTGAGTCCAATGGAGTGGCCGATGAAGAAGGATAAACGGGATGAGAGTGAGGAGAGACATTTGTAAATATATATAACGAACTAGAGGATCAGCGTTCGTAAAGACAGCTGGTCTCTTTGTTTCGCTACCGAGAAGTTACCAACCGTTATCAACATGTCCGGACGTGGAAAGGGAGGCAAAGTCAAGGGAAAGTCAAAGTCCCGTTCTAGCAGAGCCGGGCTTCAGTTCCCCGTTGGACGCATCCATCGTCTTCTCCGCAAGGGGAATTACGCCGAGCGCGTTGGCGCTGGCGCCCCCGTCTACCTGGCCGCCGTGATGGAGTATCTGGCCGCTGAAGTCCTCGAGTTGGCAGGGAATGCCGCAAGGGACAACAAGAAGACTAGGATCATCCCTCGTCATCTTCAGTTGGCCATCCGTAACGACGAGGAGTTGAACAAGCTACTCTCCGGCGTTACCATCGCACAGGGAGGTGTTTTGCCTAACATCCAGGCGGTGCTTCTGCCAAAGAAGACCGAGAAGAAGGCTTAGAAGGCAATTCAACAATCAAACGGCCCTTTTCAGGGCCATAACGCAGCTCGGACCGAAAACGCATGACTAAATCGAAAAACCAGAGGAGCTGCTAATGTTGCCAACTCGTGCACAGGCCAAGGAAAAAGGGTCAAAGAGTTCCAACTAAGAGAAAATAGAATCAAAAATTCAGCAAGAATGTACACAATGGAATAAGATGATGATGTACTGGACCTCTTGCCTTTTGGAGAGGAGGAGGAGCTCATTAATGTCGGGAAAAGAAAAGTCCCGGTGCTCCGCACGTCTGCAGTGATGGGGTGGATTGTTAAGGTCGCGAAGCAGTCTCATTCTTCCTTCGAGTCAGTCATTAATCGGTAACAGCAGTAGTAATGGTCATCAAGATTCGTATTACGGTATTCGGGGAAGTAATTGCGGGCAGCGAAATAAGGAAAACTCCAACGCGATGGCAGTTGAAGGTCTCTAGTATGGCAGCGACGAAGTCGCCAAGCGGGATGCTGCTTTTCTTCCCTTTTCATCTACATCATACCCTTCAAATCACCAGACTGGTGGGTGGCTTGAAGGCATATGTGAACATTAAGGCGGGTTACTCAGGAGTTGCGCGGTCTTCGAAACTAGCGTTACTAGCGACCATCCACGGCAGTAGCACCGAGTAAACAGCTCCTTTTTTTTTCTTCTTGTCATCTTCCCTTGGTACATACATTCATTCATGACGGGCAGGTACTCAAGTCAAAGAAAATGCGCATTATCTGAGTTTGAAACTTTTATTTTACGGTTGTTGGGCGAGGTCCTTGCCCACAACAGAAAAGACCACACTTGCAAATATGTACGCGTTGGAGGAGCTCTCCCAAAAATTTGTCCTTAATTCTTTTTCCAGACTTAATTTCGTCTTTTTTCCATTTCTTTTGGTTGGCTTAGCAGATGTACTTTATGGAGAATGTGGTGGCCCTGAAAAGGGCCGAGTTTTTTTACTCCTAGATTGTTGCAGAAGATAGTCTAACCGCCGAATCCGTACAGGGTGCGTCCCTGCCTCTTTAGGGCGTAGACAACGTCCATGGCCGTGACGGTCTTCCTCTTGGCGTGCTCGGTGTAGGTAACGGCATCGCGGATGACGTTCTCGAGGAACACCTTGAGCACGCCGCGGGTCTCCTCGTAGATCAGGCCGGAGATACGCTTCACTCCACCACGACGAGCAAGACGGCGAATAGCTGGCTTGGTGATTCCTTGGATGTTATCGCGAAGAACTTTGCGATGACGCTTGGCACCACCCTTGCCCAAGCCTTTGCCTCCTTTTCCACGTCCAGTCATCTCTGAAGCTAAGTCGCAGTTGTGATCATGCCCAGTCCTGGTCCTGGTCACTCCTGTCCAGCGCGGAATTGCCGCGCAGATGGTTACAACAGTCGTTCCGGGCGAGA
The DNA here is from genome assembly GCA_036926305.1 of Uropetala carovei. Lineage (NCBI taxonomy): Eukaryota > Metazoa > Arthropoda > Insecta > Odonata > Petaluridae > Uropetala > Uropetala carovei. Next base: position 87,621 of record JAXCHB010000134.1, on the reverse strand, counting down.
TTCCTCCGCCCCTTGCGACTCTAATGGCATTGCAAACGTTTTGTGTTGGTGCGTATTAATTGTCTAGATACCGTGTTACCTAGAAGGTGGCGAGAGCGAAAGAAGCAGACGAAAGACTCCGCGAGCGGAGTTTGTTATGGGGACGACGTGACGTAAAAACAGTAAACAAAAACAAAACGGTAAAAGAAAAGAAAAAGGGAAGGGAAGGGGAAGGGGAAGCAGGCCATCTGGCCTTAATGGCCTCCGCCCAGCTGACTTCGCCGGGACGGGGGGAGGGGGGAAGCATCGGGGCGGTGATTACGCCCCGATGTGTGTAAGCACCGGCGACTTTGCCGGTGACGGAAGGGAGGGGAAGAAATCGGGCGGTTTTGCCCGGCGGCGGCCGCCGCCTCGTAGGCAGCGGAGAAGGATGCCCGGCGGGTCGCTTTCCCGCCAGGGGTACGTCCCGCGAATTTTTAATTCGCGGGGATTTCACGCGGGGCAGATGATACCCCGCGTATCCGGAACTCTTTTTAAAAGAAGGAACACCCGGCCTAGTTGGGCCCGGGTGCGAATGGTTCCACCCCGCAGTGACTTCCTACGGGGTGGGGGAAGACTTTTTCCCATGACATCTTTTAAAAACACATAATGAAGATGAACGGAGTTAATGTGAGGGAAAGGATAGCGAGACAGAGTAAACCCTATTTTGTTAAATAAGGAGTATTTCCTTGGGTCGTTTAAATTTGCATTTTATTGACGCGTTGTAATTCCAAATGTTGACGGTGTGCGGAGTATTAACAAGGGACTTCTCGAAGCTCGCGACCCTTCTTCGAATGAAGTCGTGTATGGCCGGGATCCGGTGTGCATTTCTAATTTCGTAAGCCGGTACGAGTCGGGGCTGGTTCGTGATGAAGCGTAATGTTTTGTTTTGGAATGTTTCTAATTTTGTTCTGTTCGTTTTTGCCGTGTTACCAAACAACTCACAACCGTACAGCAGGGTGGGCCGAATGATGGACGTATATAAACGAATTTTATCCCCCAATTTCAATTTTGATTTTTGCCTGAGGAGCGGCGCAAGCAATTTCCTTACGCCGCAAGCTTTACGCAGCGCCTGCTGTACGTGCAACCCCCATGTGAGTTTGCTGTCAAGGTGTATCCCTAGGAATTTATGGCTGGAAAGCAATGGTATCTGGGAGCCTCGCAGCTGGAGGCGGAAGGAAGGTTGAAATTTGGGCTTTCGTGTGAAGTTGACATGCACGCTTTTGTCAGCGTTTATGTCAATCTTCCAGTCCAGCGTCCACTTTTGGAGAAGATTCAGATGATCTTGGATACGTCGTACAGCCGTATCGACGACCCGCGATTGTGAAGAAATCGCAGTGTCGTCTGCAAACATGTAGACTTGAGTATGTGGAGATGATGGGAGGTCATTGACGTATAGGTTGAAGAGGATAGGACTTAAGGTGGATCCCTGGGGGACACCACACGTGATCCTACGGGTTTGGGAAAGCCGGCCTTCTACCGCGACTCGCAGGGATCTTCCGAAGAGGAAGCTCCTGCCTAGCTTCTGCAGGTACAATGGAAAATCCATTGCGGCAAGTTTAAGTAGCAGACCTTCGTGCCACACCTGGTCGAAGGCCTTCGCCACGTCAAGGAAGAGGACCTCAGTTCTCATCCGAGCATTGTAGCCGTCAGTAATGTTTTCCACCAAACGGAGAATTTGGTGGGTCGTGGCCGTCTTTTGTCTGAATCCCATCTGGTCCGCCCGAATGAGGTCATGGGAGCGGATGTGGTGATGGAAACGGGCGAGGATAACCTTTTCGAAGAGCTTCGAAAGGTTGGAGAGGAGGGTGATGGGTCTATAACTGGTTGGAAGCGAGGGATCCTTCCCCGGCTTAGGAATCATGGCCACTCGGCCCTTCTTCCACGACCAGGGGAAGTGGGAGATGGAGAGGCAGGCATTGAAGAGCTGTGTGATTGAAGAAACAGCTGACGGTGAAAGGTTCATGATCATCCGGTTCCCGACCTCGTCTAAACCGGGGGCCTTCCGCGGATTCAAGCCCTTGATGAGGAGTCGTATTTCCTCGTCCGTAGCATGGACCGGGGGTGGGGGGGGAGAAAGGTAGAGAGAGTTTAAATTCTCATCCGCCTCCTCGTCCGTCTTCGTATAGGCCCAGTCCATTCGTAAAGTCATGGTGCTGGCCAGGTGCTCGGCGAAAAGCTCCGCCTTAGCTTCAGCGTCGTGGATAAGGTGATCGTCCCGCCTGAGGGGCGTGGGGAATGGCACTTTCCTCGTCAGTCGCTTGGCCATCCGCCAAGTCGACATGTCATCCAGCGAGAGGGAGGAGATTTTCCTCCCCCACTCCTCACCGCTGTGCGCTGTCATCCCTCTCTTCACCTGGCGAGAGAGGTAATTGTATTCTCGTTTGTCAATCGGGTCGCGATCGCGCTGCCATCGTCCCCTAACGCGATTTCGCTCCCGAATGAGATCAATGAGAGGCTGGGGTAAGGAAGGAATCACAGGCGTCGCACGGGGTCGCGGGAGCGATGCCAGGCGGAAAGCACTGTTCATCGCGCCCGTTATCCGGCTAACCTGCGCGTTGACACTCCTCTCCGTGGGCACGGAGAGGGGCGGTAATGAGGCGAACGTCTCGTCAGTCAATGAGGTGAACTGCCTCCAGTCAGTTCGAATGATGGGTTTGGGAGGAGGAGCGAGCGAGTGATCCGTCGCGATGTCTATCCGGATGGGATAATGGTCAGAGGAAAGCACCTTTATTACTCGTGGGGTAGTCAAGTTGTAAAAATTTTTAGTCAGGGCGAAGTCGAGGATGTCATCACTCTGACGTCCCTGGGTCCCCAAATGAGTGGCCTCGAAGGGTGCTTCTACCGAGGCCATTGCCGTGTGTGCAAAATTACGGAGAATAGTTCCGTTAGAATTCCGATGACTGCATCCGAAGTCCGGATGCTTGGAATTCCAGTCGCCCACGTATATTGCCGGCTTGTCGGACACAAGGCGCTCCAGATCGGCCACCTGGAGCCTCTTGGAGGCAGGTTGGTAAACAGAGTAAATGTGGAGGTCGCCCGACGCAGAGTGAATGGCGATACCAATGCTTTGCAGCGTGCTAAGGGCATCCGAGTTCAGTACGGAGTGCTTAATTGAATTTTTTACTGCGATGATCACACCGCCGGTGCGGCCAGTGTGATCCCGCCGATAAACGGAGTAGTTTGGAAACCAAACCTTATGTGTGTGGGACAGATGCGTCTCCTGAAGGGCGACCACATCATAGCTGCCAGAGCAAATGAAGTTACGAAACTCTATTGCCCTTGCGCGAATTCCATTGGCATTCCAAGATACCAAGGATAGAGTTTTTAAATTTTGCTTAGTAGCCATTATCCAGGATTACGCTTATCTCCCGGAGTATAAACAGCTTTTTCTCGGCCGTTGTCGAAAGGTTCGCGAGGCTATCTAGGACGCCCATCATCCACGTGCCGAGACCTGGGCTCTTGGTGGAGGGAGGGGCGGGGGCTGATGGAGGCGCTGATGCCATCGGAGAAGAGGCCGGGCGAGAAGCTTCGGCCGCCGGAGAGGGTTGCGGGTCAGCGCAACGTGGTCCAGGGAAGGGGAATTGGAAGGGCCGGGGCGCCGGCCGAGGAGTGGGAAGAGAAGGATGGGAGGCGGCCGAGAAGACGTACGCAGGCGCACTAGTTGCGCCTGGCGCGGGAGTCGCGCGGGTAGGAAACCACGCGTTTGAAGAAGGGGCGGGGGCCGGGACAAAAGTCGGGCGGGCTGATCCGCGCGATGCTGCAGTGGACCGCTGCCGGCGGTTAGCGGAGACTACCTTATAGGTAAAGCAGCCCCGGTAGTTGGCAGGGTGAAATTCCTTGCAATTTACGCATTGCGCCGGCGCAACGCGATCTTTTTTCGGGCAGTCTTGCGTGAGGTGCGGCACGAGGCACTTCACGCAGCGAGGAAGAGCCTCGCAGTAATTTCGGGTATGACCGAAACTCTGGCAGCGCTGGCACTGAACGATGCCCCTAGGCTTACGGTAGGTGGCGACAGTGATGTCTGAGCATCCCAGGAGCAACGATATGTTCAGGAACGCGGCGTGATTCTCGCACCTCTCGAGAATGACGTGAAAAACCGGAGTCGGTCGTTTGGGGACAGTCCTCACCCCCAAAGCCCTGTCAGACTGGGTAGGTCGGGTGGTGGTCAGCTGAGTGACCGAACGAACCTCCCAGCCGACGTTCTCAAGGGCCTGTTTCACAGACTCAGGCCGGGCCTGTGAATGGAGACCCCGAATGGTATATTGAGGACATCGGTCCTCTGGCAGCTGGTACCCCGAGTAGGGTAAATCCAGGGTCTTAAGGACCTCCCGGGCTGCCCGATAGTCTACAGCGCTCGCACACTGTAGTACCATCGTGTTCACCCCGCGGGCTTTACAGACCGGGGGAACCGCAAGCGCGCTGCCGAGCTTGCGGTACGTCTCCTCCCAGTTGGATGTTTCCCTCAGAAGGAGGGGCGGAATTTTCTCCGGCTTTGGCGGAGCGGCCACTTCCATGGGGACTGCCTCCCCCGCCGAGATAGGGGTGAAACGATTGGAGGTGGAGGTGAGCGACTCCATGGAGGAGGTCCTCATCCTCTTGAGGCTTGCTGCCTTTTTGGTGTCGACGACGGTGAAGCCGTCGCCGTTTCCCTGGGACGCGTTTGCGTGACTGGGGGTCGCAAGAACGAGCGGGCGTTCTTGATGTGCCGCGAATGTTTGCAGTGCCATCAGAGCCTGCAAGGGAACGGGGGGCACGGAACAACTCACCGCCGGCCCCACCGGGCCGGAGACAGGAGCAGGAGTGGCAACTGCGACAGTGGCGGCAGCTGCGGACCGGGCCGCCGCGGGAGCAGCGGCGGTGGAAGAGGTGGCGGCGCGTGGAGCGGCTGAGGCGGCAGGCGTGGCGGGTGCAGCGGGCAAGGGGGCTGCATTCGCAAAGGCGGCCGGCGCGGCGAGCAGGTGGATGGGCCCAAACCGGATGGTATGGCCCACCTGCACCGCGGAAACAGCCTCCGGGCGGGTGGTCCCCTCAGCGGGGAGCGGGGGCAGGCGGGCCAGGCCGGCCGCCTTCTTGGCAGAGGAGCCCTTCTTCGGCATCCTCCTGGTGATCGTGGGGGAAGTGGGGGGGGAAAAACACGGGGGACGGGCCGGGAAAGACCCCGTCGGCGCAAGCCGGAGGCGGAAGCACAGGGGTGGCCCTGAAGAGGACCTTAATGGCGCAGACACTCGAAGAGGCAGGAACGCACGCTGCACGGATATAGCGAAATAGCACAAGTTGGCTCTAATGAAGGCAACAACCTAGCAGAAAGCTCTCAGTGATGATCTGATCATGCCCAGCCGGAATTCCGTGTTCTTATACCTCCTTTCGACGTGACGTCGTGGCCGGAAAATGAAATGGCGGCAACCAATCAGACTGTTGCTTAGGGACGCGGTTCCACGAAGATATAAAAGAGGCAAAAGCAAAAGTGTGCTTTATGATTTTTCTTTTGCATCTGCAGAGAGGAAGATGGCCCGTACGAAGCAGACTGCCCGTAAGTCAACAGGAGGCAAGGCTCCACGGAAGCAGCTCGCCACCAAGGCTGCCCGCAAGAGTGCACCGGCCACTGGAGGCGTCAAAAAGCCCCACAGGTACCGGCCCGGTACTGTGGCCCTCCGTGAGATCAGGAGATACCAGAAGAGCACGGAACTTCTCATCCGCAAGCTGCCCTTCCAGCGCCTGGTACGTGAGATAGCTCAGGACTTCAAGACTGACCTGCGCTTCCAGAGTTCGGCAGTCATGGCTCTTCAGGAGGCTAGCGAGGCTTATCTCGTGGGTCTTTTCGAAGACACCAACCTGTGCGCCATTCACGCCAAGCGAGTCACCATCATGCCGAAAGACATCCAGCTTGCACGCCGTATCCGCGGAGAGCGTGCATAAGTCCTTCGTCTCCTATCGGAGCTCCAAAAAAAAAAGGCCCTTTTCAGGGCCAGTAACTGTTAATTAAGATTGGCATTCGCAAATCGACAACTTAAATTGGGGATTCTGGAGCGAGTCTCTTGACTTGGAAGTGTTACATTTTTCTTTTCGCAGAACACCCTTGAACGTTTTTTTTTTTTTTTTACTATATCCTGCAGAGTGTATGTCTTAAAATTTTCAAATATTTATTTTTCACCACGGTTCAGCTGGGCGCGCTCCGTAGGCGGGGGGAGCGCCGTCTCTTGAGGTAAGCTTAACCTTTAAACGGGCGAGACTAATTTGTCGAGTGGGGTCAGATTTGACCCCGAATTTATTTTGTTCATAGAAGGTCACTGAGTAGACAATTACTTTATTTTCTCATATTTTTCATTGGTTTAGATTTATTAAACATGGTTTTAGCACCATATTAGTTAATATTGATATCTTTTGTTATTGGACATTACCTTACACGACCTTTGTTTATGAAATTTTAGGTCTATTTAAATGAAGTTCAATATTTTGCAAGAAAAATAAGAAAAAAAAGTATTCTTTTATTACTAGTTCAGGTATATTCATTCGCATTAACATATGTACATAGAATCAGAATTCTCCTTTTGTGTTTAGATTCGAAGTATGCTGGTCACATATGAAATGACTGCACTTTGTACATCTGTTTTGCACTTTTTTGTCGTGCTTTCTGTCACACATCTTCCTCTCTTGGTTTGCCTCCATTACCAATCTCAATTTTTCTCTTCTGAACATTTCTTCGTATTGAGAAGTGGAGGTTCGGTACGGTCGCTGCCCTTTGCTTCATGTAAGGGATTACTAGCTCTTTTCCTAGCACCTGCAAGAACTTTCTACGTTTCCCTATCTATTGTAAGACTGCAAATTTTTTTTCTTTTCATTGTTATGCTGGAAGATTACTAAGCTATTGTCAAGCCAATTCATAAACAATCGATCACATGTAATTGAGTGATTAATATAAACAAAAGTCAATAATTACGAATTATTATATCAGGTCCACGAAAAACTTTTGTTGGCAAAAGGTGTCGTTGCCGGACAAGTGGGGTCAAGAAATCTTTATTTTTTAATTACTTCAAAATTAAAATAAAAAAATCTTTTTGCTACACGCAATAAACTGAGACAAAAATAGGAAAATACAAAAAACGTGAAAGACTTGAGCTCAAAATCAAACAAAATGCAAGTGTGGGGTCAAACTTGCTCGTTTGATCGCGTCGCGTTCGATTGACGGTGAGAAGTAATAGTTGTTGGTCGGATTCCGGACGTCTTAGCGATGAAGGACGAGGAGGGAGTTTCGTTAGGCGCGTCTGTACAGATTTGAGTACGGGACGTGTAGATCGAAGTAGCATTTATTTTGAGGAAATAACACTTGAAAAGGGAAAAAAGACAGATGCCGGAATAATATCGCTAAAACAGAACTTCGGGTTCGGTTCCCAGCTTTTTTATTAATTTTTATCGTGCCGTCGTGAATTTTGTTAACGGCTCTAGGCCGCAAGCTGAACTGTTTTGGAGGTTGGCAAAAGCGTAATTAACGATAAGTATGACTGATTAAACTGAGAATTGGCATCTCTTGCTACTGTTTTTTTCCGTTGGTTAAATTTTTATTTTATTGCTGTAATGATTATATCTGTATTTATTTACTTATTTATTTTTTGTATTAATTTTTTTATTGCTTTGCGATATGACATTAGTAATCAAGTAAGTGGGAAGAAAAAGCAAAATATCTCCGAAATTTGTTTCAAACAAAACTTGGAAGAAATGTTATTCTCTACAACTTTGGTCCTCACGAAGATGACCGATTACGACGTTTTTAAGGAGATATTTGACGGAAACCGACTTGAGTATGGAGTTCTATTTTCTAATATGAACTTAATGAAATTAAAAACCAGAAATGCTCTCACTAATGAACATCTCGAAGAGACTGTTTACTTCTCTCTGTTTCTAGTTACATGCAGTGTAAACGTGCCCATAATCGCGTAAATCAAGATTAAATTTAATTAAAGAAATCAGTTGTATAATATCATTTTATGTATGATGTATAATAAATGCATTTTACGGTAAATTTGTAGTCTAATTCATTCTTAAAATCCCTTTTTATACCTATATTTAAAAAATTAGTAGCCCGTAAGACAATTATCAGGATTAAAGTAGAAAAGTTTGGGCACCCCAGGTATACACTATGTATGCAATTACTAAGATTTTTACTTAAGTAATGAATAAATTTTCATTTTCTTAACATTTTCCTTTTATGAGCTCTACTTTTTTCGGCTTTAATTATCCAATGAAGTGAATGTCAAATTTGTGTAACTGCCGTGCGTATTAGATTACTTGACCAGCTACTCAAAAGATGGCGTTTGCTGTACGTTTCCACTGAAGTTCTTACGTAGCCGCTACTGCGCTGCTTGAAAAAAGGTATTGGTTTAAACATTGTTCGACTTACACGGAAATTTTTGGACCGAATTAACCGTGTAAGTCGGGGACTTACTGTAATATATTTGCGTGAAGCTATTTTTCTTTCGCGCCATACCGCAAACCATTCCATTCCTTCGTACCTTCCGTTGCTCGTTACGCCCACCCACCTTACCCACCCCTCTCTCCTTACCCATCCCTCTCTCCTTACCCATCCCTCTCTCCTTACCCATCCCTCTCTCCTTACCCATCCCTCTCTCTTTACCCACCCCTCTCTCCTTACCCACCCCTCTCTCCTTACTCATCCCTCTCTCCGAAGCGCAAACACTTCGTTCTGTCTCACTCTCCCTCCCCATTCCATTCTCGTCTTTTTTCCTACCTCAAGAGCCCTGTCTCACTCTCCCTCCCCATTCCATTCTCGTCTTTTTTCCTACCTCAAGAGCCCTGTCTCACTCCTCCTCTGGCCCGAAACCTCGCTAGCTCGCTCCTTCTCGTTCTCACCCCTCTATCTTTCTCCCCCGCCTCTTCCTTCGCTGCTTACGCCTAACCTCCCGCTTTCCCAAACTCCCGGACCTTCCACCCGTACTCCCATCTAACTCGGTTGCACCGGTACCGCCTACCCGTATTCTCCGAAATATTTTACTTAAAATGTTAGTCTTAGAAGGGCTATCCTGAGCCGCCGACTCCACTTCTCTGCGTGCAGGATTTCATTAATTTGCTCCTGTAAAATTGAGATATTGTACGCTTTATTACGAATATAAGTTTGATGCAGGTAATTTGCACTGAATTTGACATTTCATCGCTGAATACCTTGACGACGGACATTACCGTGTATACCTTACGAACGTAAAATTAACGTGTTCTGCAAGCCGCTTAAATGAAGACAGGGAAAGGAGAAAAAAGTGAGCGGTGGGAGATGTGTCAATAATGCATGAATATCGTAAAAGATGTATCTAATGGAATCCTTTTGTGGGATGTCTTTCGCGATTATACCCGACTTAAAAAGCAAACTGAAACGAGTTCGCTAGAATAAATATCATTTCCATTTTCTCTCCTCGAGTGTATTTTGTCCAACTGGATCCAATAAGCGTATCAAGTTAGCTAGTTGTAATGAATGACTTTTAAAAATTTTTTTTTTGCTAATTTTTGTAAATGTTTTTTATACAATGTTATCCCATATTAATGTATGGGTGGAATACGCGTATTCACTCTCTTTTGATGTACCTATTCTCTTTAATTTTCATTTACGGTCCTGTGCAGTTTTCCGTTATATTGCTAGTTTCAATATTTTCTGTTCCATTGATTTTCTGAATTTCACAAATGCTACTTAATCGTAATGTTATGAAGAAGGATTGGCATAGGAAGGTCTGTGTAGTTATCTTACGATATCGCGTGGCATTTTGTATTTCGATTCCTTACTCAGTAAATGTTCCTTCTGTGCACGTGTCCCTGATATGCCGAGAAACCAATTCTTATTTTTTTCTCGTGATGCCCCCCCCCTCCTCGGTGTGCTCTCGTTGGAAGGAACGTCATGGTGGAATTTCAAAGTCTCCCGCTACCCGAACGATAGGTTTCTGCAAAAAAGGATTCGGGGGGGGGGGGGGGGGAATCGGTGGAGGTTGGCGAGGGGTGACGTCTCGGTGATTCGGAAGGGGCTGGGTGCTTCACTCCTAGTACGGAGAAGCGTGTCTTCACTGCTTAGACTTTTTGAATGACGATAGAAATACTCCGCTTCTGCTACGGCGATCGTTCCGGGTGGTTTCGGCAAGACATTCCGTGGGCCTTTTTCCGTATCCTTCTTCTTGGATAATAGCAACAGGTGGTACGTTGTGCTTACGTTTCTCCCTCCGCTCTCGAGGAAAATGTTATTTCCATTTCTTACGCACTTTTACTTCACGTCTATTTTATTTAATTATCTGTTTTTCACGCATCCACGGTTCGACCAAAATTAACAGGTTAAAGGATAACAAAAATCGGTACAATATACAACTCTCATACACGCGTCGTTTTGTTATCTTTTGATAAAACAAAAACAACCTATGTACAACCGCTATAAACCTCAACTTAAATAAATATTAAACCACTTCCCTTTTGTATGATAAATTGCCCAAGTACGATTTTTCTTTCGTTTTCGCTCTACCATTCACGCTCTAGAGTCGCGGACAGACGGACTATATGGCGTAAACCACTTTCTTTAGCACATTTCCATCGAATTCTTTCGGGATTACAATACTTTCTCAATGTACTTTGTATATGAAAAAGTTAAAATTAACTTTACAAATTTACCCAGGTTTGCAAGGGAGGTTGTGGGAAGCGAGAAAATGTAATCAGCGTGCAAAATATGCGGTGTTATACAATGTCTGCAGTCGTTAGAAGACGGATGGATACGTTAAACGTACATGATATGCGCCCCTTCCCCCCCCCCTCCCTCCCTCCCTCCCTCCCTCCCTCCCTCCCTCCCTCCCTCCCTCCCTCCTCCGTCGCCGCGGAGATCCATGCACGCGCGCTCCGGCCGACCTGCGGGCGCCTCGGTAAACTGTTATTGTCGGCGAGTCCTCTGCGGAGGAAAGTCGTGTGTGACGGATGCTGGAAGCGGTCGATCAGCCCTCCCCCGCGGGCGCACCTATTGGGGCCGATAGCCGCCGGTTCATCTCCGGATCCGCCGTAAGACACCTTTAGAGGTGGTGAGTACCTTCTCTCCGCTTTTAACTCAATTGTCCCGTAGTTTATCATCCTTGTTTCGCCAATGTTCGTGGATCGTGCGGTAGGCTTGGGTTATGGGAGCATCTCATATACTTGTTCGCCTTTATAATTCCTGGTACCGCGATACCAAATTTTCCGACTATATCTCCCCGATTTGTTCGCTGTGTGGTTTCTGAACGATTTAGCCCCGATTGAACCGCTTTACCGGCTCCTCAAAAGCCGTTTCCTTAGCTTGGCGTATATGCTTCGCGGTTTCTTGGAGGAAGGGAAATACCTTCTGAGCAAGTGTGTCTATACCTAGGAAATAAGTTATCGTACATTTGCCTGCCGTGGAAGCTTCCGACAAAGTTTCCGCTTATTCTCGCCAGTTCTTTCTTCCGATGGAATTCTTTTGACTTCTTCATTTCTTCCGCAAATCTATCACTCCGACATTTCGACTGTGTCACTTTCCTTTGCGGAAATATTTCTTCTCAAAAGTTTTCACAACAATTTCTGGTTTAAAGCCTTTGCTTGCCGTTCATCAATTTCTTTCCTACGGATTTTCAACGTACGATTATTTCTTTCGTAAATTTTCTTTTCCCAGGATCAACTGTTTCGTTTATCAAAGGTTTTCCCAACTTGCATTTATTTTTCCGCTTGAATATTTATCGTAAAAATGTTTTGACTAATATGTTTGACGCGAAAATGTTCTTGTATAATGTTTTTTTATCGTACGGAAGATGTTATACGTGCTAATTTTTTTCTAGGTAAAATTTTTTCCGGGTAATAATTTTTTTACCGCGCGTACAACTTTTTTGTGGTCTTTTCCGGGCAACAATGCTTTTTCGCGTACAAACCTTTTTTCGCGTAAAAATTTTTTTTGCGTAAAATTTTTTTTTCGCGTACAAATTTTTTTTGCGTAAGAATTTTTTTTCGCGTACAAATTTTTTTTGCGTAAAAATTTTTTTTCGTGTACAATTTTTTTTTGCGTAAGAATTTTTTTTCGCGTACAAATTTTTTTTGCGTAAAAATTTTTTTTCGCGTACAAATTTTTTTCGCGTAAAAATTTTTTTTCGCGTACAAATTTTTTTTGCGTAAAAATTTTTTTTCGCGTACAAATTTTTTTTGCGTAAAAATTTTTTTTCGTGTACAAATTATTTTCGCGTAAAAATTTTTTTCGCGTACAAATTTTTTTTGCGTAAAAATTTTTTTTCGCGTACAAAGTTTTTTCGCGTAAAAGTTTTTTTCGCGTACAAATTTTTTTTGCGTAAAAATTTTTTTTTGCGTACAAATTTTTTTTGCGTAAAAATTTTTTTTCGCGTACAAATTATTTTCGCGTACAAATTATTTTCGCGTAAAAATTTTTTTTCGCGTACAAATTTTTTTTGCGTAAAAATTTTTTTTCGCGTACAAATTTTTTTTGCGTAAAAATATTTTTTCGCGTACAAATTATTTTTGCGTAAAAATTTTTTTTCGCGTACAAATTATTTTCGCGTAAAAATTTTTTTTCGCGTACAAATTTTTTTTGCGTAAAAATTTTTTTTCGCGTACAAATTTTTTTTGCGTAAAAATTTTTTTTCGCGTACAAATTTTTTTTGCGTAAAAATTTTTTTTCGTGTACAAATTATTTTCGCGTAAAAATTTTTTTTCGCGTACAAATTTTTTTTGCGTAAAAATTTTTTTTCGCGTACAAAGTTTTTTCGCGTAAAAGTTTTTTTCGCGTACAAATTTTTTTTGCGTAAAAATTTTTTTTCGCGTACAAATTTTTTTTCGCGTACAAATTATTTTCGCGTAAAAATTTTTTTTCGCGTACAAATTATTTTCGCGAAAAAATGTTTTTTCGCGTACAAATTTTTTTTGCGTAAAAATTTTTTTTCGCGTACAAATTATTTTTGCGTAAAAATTTTTTTTCGCGTACAAATTATTTTCGCGTAAAAATTTTTTTTCGTGTACAAATTATTTTGGCGTAAAAATTTTTTTTGCGTAAAAATTTTTTTTCGCGTACAAATTTTTTTTCGCGTACAAATTATTTTCGCGTAAAAATTTTTTTTCGCGTACAAATTATTTTCGCGAAAAAATGTTTTTTCGCGTACAAATTTTTTTTGCGTAAAAATTTTTTTTCGCGTACAAATTATTTTTGCGTAAAAATTTTTTTTCGCGTACAAATTATTTTCGCGTAAAAATTTTTTTTCGCGTACAAATTTTTTTTGCGTAAAAATTTTTTTTCGTGTACAAATTATTTTGGCGTAAAAATTTTTTTTCGCGTACAAATTTTTTTTGCGTAAAAAATTTTTTTCGCGTACAAAGTTTTTTCGCGTAAAAGTTTTTTTCGCGTAAAAATTTTTTTTGCGTAAAAATTTTTTTTCGCGTACAAATTTTTTTTCGCGTACAAATTATTTTCGCGTAAAAATTTTTTTTCGCGTACAAATTATTTTTGCGTAAAAATTTTTTTTCGCGTACATATTTTTTTTGCGTAAAAATTTTTTTTCGCGTACAAATTTTTTTTGCGTAAAAATTTTTTTTCGTGTACAAATTATTTTCGCGTAAAAATTTTTTTTCGCGTACAAATTTTTTTTGCGTACAAATTTTTTTTCGCGTACAAATTTCTTTCGCGTACAAATTTTTTTCGCGTAAAAATTTTTTTTGCGTAAAAATTTTTTTTCGCGTACAAATTATTTTCGCGTAAAAATTTTTTTTCGCGTACAAATTTTTTTCGCGTAAAAATTTCTTTTCGCGTACAAATTATTTTCGCGTAAAAATTTTTTTTCGCGTACAAATTATTTTCGCGTAAAACTTTTTTTTCGCGTACAATTTTTTTTTCGTGTAAAAATTTTTTTCGCGTACAAATCTTTTTCGCGTACAAATTTTTTTTCTCGTACAAATTTTTTTTGCGTAAAAATTTTTTTTCGTGTACAAATTATTTTCGCGTAAAAATTTTTTTTCGCGTACAAATTTTTTTTGCGTAAAAATTTTTTTTCGCGTACAAATTTCTTTCGCGTACAAATTTTTTTCGCGTAAAAATTTTTTTTGCGTAAAAATTTTTTTTCGCGTACAAATTTTTTTTCGCGTACAAATTATTTTCGCGTAAAAATTTTTTTTCGCGTACAAATTTTTTTCGCGTAAAAATTTCTTTTCGCGTACAAATTATTTTCGCGTAAAAATTTTTTTTCGCGTACAAATTATTTTCGCGTAAAAATTTTTTTTCGCGTACAATTTTTTTTTCGCGTAAAAATTTTTTTCGCGTACAAATCTTTTTCGCGTACAAATTTTTTTCGCGTAAAAATTTTTTTCCGCGTCAAAAGTTTTTTTGCGTAAAAATTTTTTTTGCGTAAAATTTTCTTTTTCGTAAAAATTTCTTTGCGTAAAACCATCTTTTTCTCTTATTCTTTCACGTTCAGTTTGAGACGCTGAAAGATGTCGCTTAGCGGCTGAACGTCGTTTTTGTTCACGTCTTCTTTCAGTTCTTGCTAAATCAATTGCATCAGATGGTGGTGCCATTTTTAAACGTTAAAATAAAAACAATTTAAATGCAAAATTTAAAATAAACCACAATTCTCTGGGAATTTGTTTGTTATACACGTTATTGATACAGCTAGAAACTCTTCCTATGCGCAGTCAACAGAAGAATTATCCGTAAATATGTACGTTGCTATGCTTCATTAATTTCGATGCTCAAACAACAGTTCGAAGCGAATGAAGGTTTAATTGGCATTAAATGAATCGGAGGCAGCAATGAGAGTCTCCTTGGCAACGCCCGGAAGGAGTACGAAAAATCCACAACAGTTAGAAAAAGAATGCGTATTTCTGAAAATCCGACCGTGTAACGTATAAAGATGGCAAGAATAAGGTAGTATATTTACGTATTTTAACGAATGCAGGAAGAAAACCTTGCACTCTGAAAAATCGAAAATCCCGTGTAAACTTACGGGAAAATATAATTGTCTCCTGGATTCGAACCCGGGACACTTTAACAAACGACCTCATAACCAGTAGAAACAAAACGCCGTTTACCGCATATCTTTACGACGAACGGTTCTCGAGAAATACGCCGATATAAATTGTAAACAAATGTCTAAAGACGTCAACGTAAAATTAATATATAGTTAGATTAAGAATTAAAATCACAGAGATAAACGACAGCTAAATGGATGACGTTAGCACTGCCAAAGACGACAACAGCCAAACTGCTTACCTATTTTTACTTTCGCGTTGAAAGAAAATGAACGCGAGACTTCACAATGTAACAATATGTATACTTTGTCGGCGAGCGATAGGATGCGACTGAGACTTCACAATGTAACTTTCAAAGGTAGCGAAGGCGTAGAAATGAGAACGGTGGCGCAAATACTATTATATTTGTACATACTGTAGGGCTGCTACTGTTGACGATTGATAATTTACATTAAATTTAGTGTACAATCAAATTGTCGACGAATAAATGCGTCTTTACTTTTTATAAAAAGAAAGGTATGTTTTAGTTCAAAAGTATTTCTTTCGCGTTATGGCGGGTTGCATATTTGTTCATTAGAAATGGCGTTCATATGAAAGCGCGCGTAAATCGGGCGTCACCTGTATTGCTCATATCGAAATATTTTTCAAATGAAACTTGTACTACTAATAAATTAGAGTATTTCTTTTCCTTCTACATTTTTATCGTGGGAGTAGCCGTTATCGAGAAAATCGAACAAGAAAGTCTTAAATGGAGTTGAGCTTAGAAACCCTGCATGGTTGCTTCTTCATTGCTGCTAACAGAAACAATCTTACAAACAACCGTTTAATTTCCTTACGTGCATTCAATATTTATAAATAGGAAGAAAATGGATTATTTATAACTAAGAAAACACTTTAAAACGCTATTTTATTTCTTTCTCCGAAATAAAATTATCGTAATATTTGAATGCAGTAGGCTGGGAAACGGATTGTTACAAGCCTATATGATTAAGTTTTAAGAAAAGCTAATTTTAATTTAAAAAGTATCTACTATATATTTTAAAGAGCTTGTATAGCTTCACTAAATCCGTTGAAATTCTGCTAGTATTCAATATTTAACATTTAGGGTTGCCAACTCACTTCTGTCTAAATTGAAAATTTTCAAAACAAATTGAATTTTGGTTGGTTATGTATGTACTAGATAATTTTAATAAAAAGACTAAAAAGTATAAAATAAAACAAATTAAGAGAAAACTTTTAGTGAATACACTTCTATGTGAATTAAAATGCACTCAAAAGCAAAAAATAATTTCTTTTCTAGATAAATATTGTTATTGAAAAATCTGTATGCTTCATAAAAGTGGATGGCTTATTGTGGGAAATGATACTGGTATAATAGAAGAAATTAGTTGGTTGATAAAAAAAGCCAACTAATTTCTTCTATTATACCAGTATCATTTCCCGCAATAAGCCATCCACTTTTATGAAGCATACAAATTTTTCAATAACAATATTTATCTAGAAAAAGGTTATTTAGTGTTTTTGAGTGCATTTTCATTCACGTAAAAGTGTATTCCCTAAAGAAAAATTTTTAAATTTGTTCTATTCCATTGAATTGGTCTATATTCTAGGCTGAAAAATTTCCAACGTCTTAAACGTATTAATTAGGAACATTTTATACATGATTTGTATATCGATATTTAATTTCGAATATTGCATCAAGTGATTTGTTAAGTGTAAAAGGGGAAATATGAGTTATATAAAAGAATAATGAAATGTGAATTGGGATTCGAAGGCCGAAATTACATTTGGATTTATTTCCCTCTTCAGAGTTCGCAATTATTGGTCGAAGAATTTTTAGGTGCATATTTAGTTATTAAAATACAACAGCTTTAATGGTGTCCTTATTCATTTGCTTATTATACACCAGGGAAGCTGTAAAGATCTGATAAAAGAACGATCTATGCGGAAATAATTACGTCTATTTGCGATAATTATCACTAAACGTATTTTTCTTGACGACGGCAATTACTCTGCTTTTGAAAGACCGATCTTTCCAATAGAGTCGACGTAGAAGTTTATTTCGTCTGTCCTGACCCACGAACCGTTATACCTGTCATGTCTCATATTTGAGTAGTCCTCTGGCATTAAGTTCATTTTCAGAAAAACTGGAAATACGTTGAAAATAAATGTTTTAACGGTCACTACTCGCAAGGAAAAAGGGGAACGCGCATAGATTATTATCTTCTGGGAAGTGGAAGGGGGTGTTCGGTGCTGGAATACCTATTACACCGGCCGGGTCACGTGTTCGGGTCTGGCTTGTACTCGAGGTGTAAGGTCTCGTGGTCGGGAAAGGAGTTGAGTCGAATGATTGCTATTGGGCTCCTTCCTGATGATGCGAGTGTTTAACGCCACAGATTTTTTTCGGGATTATTTGATTTTATAATGGATTCGTAAATAATACATTTCCAGCACGAGGGAGGGAGAAAGGAAGGAGAGGGGGGGGAGAGAGAGAGAGAGAGGGAAGTGAAGGGAGGGGGAGAGAGAGAGGGACAGACAGACGGCTTTATTCAGGGCGAGATTGAGACAAAAAATCTTTTGTTCCATCTAACCTAGGGTTTCTCAAATTTTTTTGGCCGCGGAACTCCTTTTAATACAATCAATCAATTGTATCAAAAGAATACAAGTATAACACAAAAGGGACGAACGAGTTCATAAATAATAAATAACACTTATTGAGACGAATGTGGCTCTTTTCCAAGACATAAAGAATCAGTCGTTGGCTCGATTGAAGAAAGCCTCAATCGTAAGTCAGGTTCGACATGCAATTTCTGACGATTTGTTGTCTTAATTAAACTCAGAGGCGAAAATATAGATTCGCACATGCACGTTGTGGAGAAAGGAATGACTATTTTGGTCACTTCCCCGTACTCGTAGTAGATACTCCATTGCACGAAACGCGCACGTTACGTTGTACACTTTCCTAACTTGTTTTTTTCTTGTAAACGCGTAAAAATTTAGTTTTTTCGCGTTAACTTTCTTTTAAATAAACATTTCTTTCGGGTAACATTTCTTTCCTTGTAAACGCGTAAAAAGTTTTCTTTCGCGCGTTTTTTCTTCAATTAAAAATTAATAAAATATGAACTACTAAGAAATGAAATAAATTTAGTAAATTGAATTTTCTTATTGAAATGATTTGTAATGTTCAATTCAAGTTTCGGTGAACATTCGTAGATATTAGAATCTGCCTGATTGACAAAACCTTCTCTTCGGGTTGGGAAATAGTCACTCAACGTTCGAGTCTAAGAAAAACGTAGGGCAGCTTGACATACGGCTTCTTCGGCACACATGGAGTAACATCTCTCATTCTTTTTGCGGTTTATTCTGGACAATAGTTGTAAAAGGAAAAGTTGCAAGCGTGGTAAAAGAAAAACCGCCTTATCCTACTGTTTTCGCACTTGGGTGCTAAAATTCTGGCTGCCTAGACATCCGAAGGGACGGCACGCGCAGTTGCCGGGGGGTAAGTTTATTGCAGCGAAGGGAAGGTTCTGGGACCACATGCGAAGAGAGAAAGGAAGAATATCTCTAGATAAATAAAGCGAAATATATGTACCATGGTTATTCAAAATTTTTATTTTGATATCAGAAATAATAGTTGTATTCCTTTACACTTGCAGCGGAAGAAAACTTTTAGAGGAAATAAGTGCCGGAGAGAATGACAAATGTGAAAAATAACAATATAATCTGACTAAGAGAAAACCGTAAAGATGATTCCCATAAAAAAACAAAGAAGAATCCCTTTTAACATTCTTCGAATTTGTTAATTTCTTATTATGCGCAGTATTTATTATTAAAAGTTGACAAAAACGCTAAATGATATTTAAGAAGGTCAATAATTGAAGGTATTGCAAGTTTGAAATGAATAGACATCATAGTTCATATGATAATGACGAAATAGTAATGCTTGGGGTCATATAAGACCCCACGCGACTAATTAAGGGTTAATGATGTTTTCGTGTGGCATAAAGTTCTCCTAAGCAAGCTGTTATAAAACTACGTCAGTAACTTTAATAATTAGACTTAGATTTTCCACAAATGGTTATTGGATAAATCGTTTCCAAAGTATTGTTGATATAAACAATTTTCTGGTAATAGAATTCATTCGTGAGAGAATCGAGCTAATGGTCGGAGGATAATATTCACTCTGTACTTCTTAAACGTTCTCTTTGTACTTTTTTGTCCTTCGTCAAATTACTTCAATTCGTTCGTTCCTTTGTTCGTTCATTTTCTGTAGTGTATTGTGTTCTTGCTGGTTTTACTTACAGTTTTCGTTTTGAAGATGTCGTCATCGAACTTCGATTAGGTATATATGTAATTTAATTCCACGGTTAAAACTGCGATGTTTACAGGTTACACGGTCCAAGTCTTACATTCACTCAATCCGTTGAAATTCAACGGGCACTTCTGCTAGTTTACAATAAGAGACGAGTAGGGCAGCCCCGGATCTCTGATCCTCAACGCGATTTAAAGAAACTGAAGGTTTAGTGAAATAATTTTTATTGAATAATTAATGAAGTAGGTAAATGAAATGCAAAGAATTAAAATAAAAAAGTTTTTATTGAAAAAATTTTTCAACTGTTAGTAAAATTTTTGTTAGTAGATTAATCAGCCAGTGTCTCTCTCAAGACAGTGTTCTTCAGCTTTCTGTCACCTCTATTGGCCATGACTTCAACATTTGCAAACGATCCCACTCTTGATAGAGCAACATATAATTGACCATGCGAAAAAAAACAGAATTCGTCAAATAAATTTGACATTGTTTGACCCTGCACCTTGTTGTGATTGTCATTGAAAAAGTTGGTCTCATTGGAAATTGGCGCCGCTTGAAAACAAAGGGTAATTAATCCAGCATCTGAAGGAATCAATGCAATTCTCGGTATCAAAACTCAATCACCTCCACCAACTCCAGCAGCAATAATGCATTCAATGACATATTGCTGGATTGATTTCACTATCAGTCTTGTATCATTGCATAATCCTCGATTTGGCGCCAAGTTTCTCATCAATGCAACAATGCATCCAACTTTCAATATGAGCCTGTGCGGTGGTATTCAAAAATTCTGTTGGATACATAGTTCCTTGCTCATGCGCAACAGAATCTGCGCTAATCAACATTATTTCCTCTCCTAGGAATTTTTTCATGATTTTCTCATTGATGTAACCAACATCTGTATTTGTTGGTGCCAAAATAGTTCGTCCAACCAAATAATTCTCATTTTCCGATAAATTATACATTTCGTGAATCAGATCATCAACAATATCCGAATTCATCGAACGAATCGGATTAACTTCAACCATATCATTACTCCCTTCTTTTCCATCACCAACTCTGAAGAGAAAATTACTGAACGCTAACTGCTCTGCAGCATCTGATTGTCCTCTGACTCTCATATTTTCAAATAATTTCATAACTTTTACATGAGGCCACAATAATGATATTTTGAGCGAGCTTCCAGCTATTGCACCCCTTGATCCTCGCCTGATAACTGGCAGTATTTGACGAAAATCACCGCCGAGAAAACAGCTTTTCCTCCAATAATTGATCGTTGTCCATGACATCACGCATGCTTCGATCGAATGCTTCAAATGTCAATTTATTACACATTGGAGCTTCATCCCAAATTATTAACTTTGTCAATTTAACTGATTCCACTGGAATATTACAATGAGACATTTCGTTTAATTCTAAGGGTATCTTTAGCAGTTCTGCCACCATCCAACAATAAAGCTGCAATTCCTGATGATGAAACTGCCAATGCAATAAATCCACTTGCTCGAACAGATGTTAACAATAAATTGTACACAAACGTTTTACCTGTATCTCCAGGTCCATCAACAAAAAAAAAACATCACCTGCTTCTACTACTCCCCCGCTGTTTCCCATGTCTGACTCCTTGGGTCTCTGCACGGGGAGTGATAACCAAGTTATGATTCTTTACAATTTATTAATTTCTGTATGTTTGATGCATCGGACACTGCTGTATGCCGCCACTTTCTCCATGTTACTCTGCGCGATTTCGGCAAAAATTTACGGCGAGAGTAAGCTGCCGAATCCTTTTTATTTTGTGAATACCTTTTTCATCTGTCACCTCCTATTGATGAAGGCATATTTCGAAGAAATTCATAAGACACGAAAGAATTACTTCTCCGAAAACCAAGAGGTACGCACTGTCGGAAGGGTCGCAGCGGACACAAGGAATGCGCCAGAATAGAGGGATAGCGGTCACACGGCCTCTGAGGAAGGGAAAACTTGGGCGAACACCGGTGTCCGCCACGGCAGTGTACCTATTAATCCTTTTTCTTCGTTAAAAAAATTATTCCCCGATTTTCATTTCAGATTTTTTCCCTGCAAACTTTTCTTTTACGCGCTACAAATTTTTTTTCCTGCAATCTTTTCTTTTACGCGCTTGAAATCTTTTCCCTGCAAACTTTTTGTTTCCTTCAAAAATTTTTTCCCCATTTCCTGTAGAAATCTTAAACATTTTTTTTTGTTATAAAATTTTTTACGTGCTAAATTTCTTTCTCCGACGCTTTCGTTTCATACTTTCGTGCTTAAAGAAATTTTCGTTCTAAACCGTCTTTCCGTGGCCTAGTTTCTTCTAGCGCCTAATTTTTCTTACCGACACTTGTGTTTTCATTCTTTTAACGTAAAATACTTTTTCTTCGTACAAACATTTTCTTCAGCCTCATAGCGCAATTCCATTTAAAGAATAACAGTAAGTGGGGAAAAAAACGTATCTGTCACTTTCGAAGTACCAAGTAATGCTGATGGCAAGGGATTGTTATCCCTTTCGGAGAAATTTTATTATGCGATCTTGGCGAGAGAGGAGAGGGGTTGCAGACATCGACCATTTGTAATTTGAAGTTTAAGAAGAATGATTAGATTTCCAGAATATTTTTAAAAATTATAGGGAATGCTAAGAACATTTCAATAGAAAAGGGGAAACTAATTTTTAAATTATTTAAAATAATTTATTGGTGATTTCTTATGCAAATATTTATTTCAAACCGAAAATTCTAATTGAGCATCTACAGTCGAACTTTCAACCTCCTCAAATGTTGTTCTTCGGAAACAGCACAAATGGTAGAACAATAATACTACAAATTGCTGGTGTTTTTGCTGTCATTTTCCGTCTCGCACAGTTGGCACACTTATCCTGATAGCGCGGAATAGAGAGAGAGATTGCTTTTCGGGATACTTTCTGAAGACGAACGATTACTACTTCCCCTCTTTCTTCAGATCGCCCCTCCAGTCTGCATACCCTCAGTCAAAGGAAATGTAACAAACATTCCCCTTCCATTCCCATTCACCTCCGAATTCCTTTGTTGCCGACGCTACGGCAAAATTTTATGAAGGGTGATGAACGCATATCAGAGTTATTCGGTCATATTCATTATTGAATTTTCAATGCCGAGCTCCTGGACACATGTGACTAAAAGTTGATCTGGGTCGACCCAGATGCGAGTACTCTAGCGTAAGTAATTGAATTGTATGATCATACGACTTGGGAGCGTAGTCCGATTATATTAGTTACTAAAAGGAATATTCCCGAAGAATTAAAACAAGATTTCATTTCCGCTGCACTGAAGGTACATATTTTTAATGTTAGCTTTTATTGGTAATAGCAGTATTTCCTTTACGATTCATATAATAGTTAAAAAACAAACATATTTCATAGCAGTCGAAACCGAAGCCTATGGCAGAAGAAATACGATCATACGGCTTTTAAGCTTGCGGAATGCTTCGTATTTAAGATCAAGTCATCACCCTTAGCTTTTTTATTCATAATAGCAGTATATCCCAATTCTATTATACTGTCATACGGCTTTTAAGCTTAGGAATGCTTCGTATTTAAGATCAAGTCATTACTATACCCTTTCCGATTTATATAACAGTTCTAAATAAACCATTTCCCTAGCAGTCTTAAATGGAAGGAGAGCGACCGTGATGAATGATTCCGGATAAATGACAAAGAACGGTAGGTTTATTCCGGTGCAGCCTGAAAGTATTTGCTTTACAATGAGAACGTTGAAACATGCACCTAGTAGCTTTTAATTTTTCTTCTCTTTAATAACATCTTATGGGCTATCTTCAATGGTTCCCACCGCAGAAGCTGTAACGACCAACTTGCTCATACCTTGCCAAATCTTCCTCTCAACTCCATCCTAACATTCTATTAAATCATACTTTCCGACACGGCCAGTTTAGCCGCTGATAAATTATAACTGATCGGGATTGCCTTCCCCTTAATGAAAGGAAATTCTGCTTGTCCCGACTTCGGAATGCAATCGAGATTTGATTTTCCGCCGTTCGCGATAATTATGCTTTCTTCTTTATGGTGACTTCCCGAAAAGAAATTGCTATCAGATACCTATTGCCGTTATTATTTCCCGTCCTTTTTTATTTTCTCTCTGACTTCGCCCAATTACCGCCACTATCTTCCTCTCGCACTATGCCACCATCAAATACTTTCTCTACGCATTACGCCTACTACGCGCGACATCCGATCTATTGCAAATATCAATCTCATTTTTCGGAGATTACGGCCATTCGGTAACTTTGGCATTCGTTCGGGATCGGAGTCGTCGCTTCAACCGTTCTTTATTTCTCTTTTCGTCATTCTCCTTCGTTTTGGTGTTATTTGGCAGAGCGTCTCGAGTGACTTATTTGATGGTCCTGAAAAGGACCTTAGTGATGCCTTCACCGCAACAGCGGAGAAGGACATTTCGCATAGGAAGCATTTTATTTCTTCTTCTGCGCTGTTGGTTTCTTCGCTGCGGGTTTCGCCTTGGTCGGAGTCTTCTTTGGCTTGGGAGCGCGAGGTTTCGTCGCCTTCTTAGCCTTAGACGGCGACTTTGCCGCCTTGGCTGCTGGTTTTCCTGCTGCCTTCTTCTTGGGCTTCTCCGGGACGGGCTTCTTAGCCTTCTTGGCGGGCGGAGCGGACTTGCTGCGCTCCTTGGGTGCGGACCGCTTGGTCGCGCCGGAAGAGGATGCTGCTGCACCTGTCGTTTTCTTTCCCACGGGCTTGGCTGCCTTTTTCACCCCCTTCTTTGGCGCCGTCGTCTTCTTAGCCTTGGTCGTGGCTGCTGCGGGTGCGGCTTTCTCCTTTAGGGTGAGAGAGCTCAGCTTGAAGGAGCCAGACGCGCCCTTTCCCTTGGTCTGCACCAAAGTTCCGGCGGTGACGGCCGCTTTCAGGTACTTCTTGATGAAAGGAGACAGTTTCTCCGCGTCCGCCTTGTAGCTGGCGGCGATGTACTTCTTGATGGCTTGCAGGGAAGAACCACCGCGCTCCTTCAGACTCTTTACGGCGTTGTTAACCATCTCCGAAGTGGGAGGATGGGAGGGCTTGGCTCGGGCCTTCTTCGCTCCGCCCTTGGCTCCACCTTTCTTGGAAGCGGAAGAGGCGGCCGAAGCCGGCAGGGGCTTGACGGCCACGGTGCCGGCGGGCTGCGACGGCGGGGAAGCTGCTGCTGCTGCACTTGCTGCTGCGTCTGCCATACTGATGCTGCAATTAAGAAAATATTCTTACTCGGAGCCCCGTGAAATTTTACGTAGCGCAATTAAGTGAGCGCGTACCATTTCGGAACGATATCATCGCGCGAAAACGTTGGAGATGTGTTGTTCTCGGTTGCTACGTACTTTGTTTCCCGACAGAGAATGCTTTTTTTGCGAGTGTGGGAGTCGCCTTGGGCAGGCGCCGAAGTTGGGTTGATGGATGGGTCTTACATCCGTCCGATGCGCGAGTTGCCTTCCCGGCGGCTGTGGCCTGTGACGAGCTGTAGCCTCGTCAAGTGGCCCATGTCCGCTTCCCGGCCGTCTAGACGTTGCTTAAACCCTCTCCGCCCTCGTTTTCCGCAACGGATGGCCTCGATGACCCTTCCCTCCTCGAGATTCATCCTTCCTCTCACCGGTTACTGGAAGGCAGCGTCGCTAGGCGGCTGATGGCGCCGGAGAGGCGCCGGCAAACGACCCCCTTGTCGAACGTCTCCTCGCCTGACTCGCGCCTCACGGCGCCTCGACCCGCGGTGCTGCTTGCTTTTGCATCGCCTTTCAACAAAGTCGAACGGCGACGACATTGTATTGTTTCCATTTCACGTTAAATGTTCCAGGATAGACCGCTAGCGGTTTCTTTTCCCATTACCATGTATCGGCGCCAGTCTGCGCTCTCGCGGCTTACTCCGAGTCGCTCTTTCGACTTTGTTGCAATTCCATTACGCACGCTAGTCGAACGGATTCATTTCCCCGATATCGTGTTCTTTTTCTTTTTTTTTCTGCTGGGAGCAGTCTGCCCGGTCCTCGAATGATGACGGGTTAAAGGTTTCGTAACTACGACGATAGTTACGCACTGCATCTGTGACGCCATACTCGGCGAGAAGCCTAGCTTGATAGCCGCGTGTCATTAGCCTAATTAATCGCCGAGGTGAGGTGTGAGGTGCGATCTTCGAATGGGGAAAATAAATTCGCAGGGAGTGAGCATAAACGCAGGAGTTACATTGCATTTACATGGGATTAGCGCAAAAAAGTAACCGCCGGGAAACCGGGAATTGTTCCCGCGAACATCGTGCGGTGAGGATCGGCTCACTTATTTTTCCAATGTGAGGAATTATACCGAGTGCGTGTCATTTACGCCTCCTTTTTTTTGTTTTTTACATTGATCGGGAAGGGGGGGGACCCTTAAATGCCCACCGATGTCTTCAACTGAAGCATGATTGCCTTATCTCAGAACGTCGCTTGGAAAACCTCAGCCTTTGGGAATGATGGGCAGATAGGTGGACGATATGTAAAAGGAACGGGATGCAAACAAGAGGCATTTAATTTTCCTACCTGCGCTTCTACTTCTTTCCTTAACTCTAACTCACTCGCGGCAGTCAAGTTCCACTCGCGAACGGCATCTATTTCATCACCTTTCCTTTCTCATCATTTACTCGTCTTTTTTTTTCTTTTCTCAATGTAATCGAATGACTAACGACCGCCGTATCTGACGATATCATGAATATGTTTGCCATCCGGGCTGAATGAATCTCGGTATCCCTCCAGTTCTAGACAGATGTCTTCATAGTTAACAGGGAAGGAGTGTGTTAATAAACACCCTCATTGCAGAGCGAAGAGAATAAGGAACTCGAATCCCACACTCGGGCATTAATTCTACACTCCCCAGTAGGCCTAGTCGACCGTGCAACACTTGTCCGTCGCTGAGCATTGGTATTCTTAAAAAGAAAAAAAAATGGGCAGAGGGGAAAATGGTAGGGGACCTCGCTAAGGCTTTCGGCTCCAAGTCAAGTGTACTCTGGCAAGCAATTCTCCACTCCTCAGTAGCCCTAGTCGACCGCGAAAAAAAAAAAAAACTTGTCCGTCGCTGAGCATTCTGAAGATAGAAAAGAAAAAAAAAAGGAGAGGAAATGGCAGGCATCCGCACGTGAGCGAAGGGGGAAAGCCAGAGATAGGGAAGTGTTCCGAGCACCTGCGGCCGAGTGCAATGGGGCCAGTGACTAATCAGTCGTGGTATTGGAAAACAACTTTGTTTGACTTCAGCATCGCAGCCTTTAATGGAAAGTAGCAACAATTGATGCGTCATGTTCAGGGATCTTCGCCGCACTCAATGTAATTTTATCTAAACTTTTTTTTTTCCGGTTTCCTTCTTTGATTTTTTTCCCCTAATTAAGAAATAGAATTAGCAGTACGGATATCTTAGCGTGAGCTGCTTTATGGCCCTTAAAAGGGCCGTTTTGTAATGATACACCTTCCACCAAGCATTTACTTGGAGCTGGTGTACTTGGTGACAGCCTTGGTGCCCTCGCTGACGGCGTGCTTGGCAAGTTCTCCGGGCAGGAGGAGCCTCACAGCTGTCTGGACCTCCCTACTGGTGATGGTGGACCTCTTGTTGTAGTGAGCAAGTCGGGAAGCCTCGGCGGCAATTCTCTCGAAGATGTCGTTCACGAAGCTGTTCATGATGCTCATGGCCTTGCTGGAGATGCCGGTGTCGGGATGGACCTGCTTGAGCACCTTGTAGATGTAGATTGCGTAGCTTTCCTTCCTCCTACGCTTCTTCTTCTTGTCTCCCTTGGAGATGTTTTTCTGGGCCTTACCGGCCTTCTTCGCAGCCTTTCCGCTAGTCTTAGGTGGCATGATGCACGTCTGGAAACAGAAAGCTCTGATCAGATTCAGTCGGCGTTTGCCAGTGGTTTTTCGTTTATATGGTCACCTATTCCATCGAGCGAACCTAGGGATGTGAGTCCAATGGAGTGGCCGATGAAGAAGGATAAACGGGATGAGAGTGAGGAGAGACATTTGTAAATATATATAACGAACTAGAGGATCAGCGTTCGTAAAGACAGCTGGTCTCTTTGTTTCGCTACCGAGAAGTTACCAACCGTTATCAACATGTCCGGACGTGGAAAGGGAGGCAAAGTCAAGGGAAAGTCAAAGTCCCGTTCTAGCAGAGCCGGGCTTCAGTTCCCCGTTGGACGCATCCATCGTCTTCTCCGCAAGGGGAATTACGCCGAGCGCGTTGGCGCTGGCGCCCCCGTCTACCTGGCCGCCGTGATGGAGTATCTGGCCGCTGAAGTCCTCGAGTTGGCAGGGAATGCCGCAAGGGACAACAAGAAGACTAGGATCATCCCTCGTCATCTTCAGTTGGCCATCCGTAACGACGAGGAGTTGAACAAGCTACTCTCCGGCGTTACCATCGCACAGGGAGGTGTTTTGCCTAACATCCAGGCGGTGCTTCTGCCAAAGAAGACCGAGAAGAAGGCTTAGAAGGCAATTCAACAATCAAACGGCCCTTTTCAGGGCCATAACGCAGCTCGGACCGAAAACGCATGACTAAATCGAAAAACCAGAGGAGCTGCTAATGTTGCCAACTCGTGCACAGGCCAAGGAAAAAGGGTCAAAGAGTTCCAACTAAGAGAAAATAGAATCAAAAATTCAGCAAGAATGTACACAATGGAATAAGATGATGATGTACTGGACCTCTTGCCTTTTGGAGAGGAGGAGGAGCTCATTAATGTCGGGAAAAGAAAAGTCCCGGTGCTCCGCACGTCTGCAGTGATGGGGTGGATTGTTAAGGTCGCGAAGCAGTCTCATTCTTCCTTCGAGTCAGTCATTAATCGGTAACAGCAGTAGTAATGGTCATCAAGATTCGTATTACGGTATTCGGGGAAGTAATTGCGGGCAGCGAAATAAGGAAAACTCCAACGCGATGGCAGTTGAAGGTCTCTAGTATGGCAGCGACGAAGTCGCCAAGCGGGATGCTGCTTTTCTTCCCTTTTCATCTACATCATACCCTTCAAATCACCAGACTGGTGGGTGGCTTGAAGGCATATGTGAACATTAAGGCGGGTTACTCAGGAGTTGCGCGGTCTTCGAAACTAGCGTTACTAGCGACCATCCACGGCAGTAGCACCGAGTAAACAGCTCCTTTTTTTTTCTTCTTGTCATCTTCCCTTGGTACATACATTCATTCATGACGGGCAGGTACTCAAGTCAAAGAAAATGCGCATTATCTGAGTTTGAAACTTTTATTTTACGGTTGTTGGGCGAGGTCCTTGCCCACAACAGAAAAGACCACACTTGCAAATATGTACGCGTTGGAGGAGCTCTCCCAAAAATTTGTCCTTAATTCTTTTTCCAGACTTAATTTCGTCTTTTTTCCATTTCTTTTGGTTGGCTTAGCAGATGTACTTTATGGAGAATGTGGTGGCCCTGAAAAGGGCCGAGTTTTTTTACTCCTAGATTGTTGCAGAA
This sequence comes from Uropetala carovei, assembly GCA_036926305.1. NCBI lineage: Eukaryota > Metazoa > Arthropoda > Insecta > Odonata > Petaluridae > Uropetala > Uropetala carovei. The sequence goes on along the minus strand of JAXCHB010000134.1, from coordinate 58,820 downwards.
GATAGTCTAACCGCCGAATCCGTACAGGGTGCGTCCCTGCCTCTTTAGGGCGTAGACAACGTCCATGGCCGTGACGGTCTTCCTCTTGGCGTGCTCGGTGTAGGTAACGGCATCGCGGATGACGTTCTCGAGGAACACCTTGAGCACGCCGCGGGTCTCCTCGTAGATCAGGCCGGAGATACGCTTCACTCCACCACGACGAGCAAGACGGCGAATAGCTGGCTTGGTGATTCCTTGGATGTTATCGCGAAGAACTTTGCGATGACGCTTGGCACCACCCTTGCCCAAGCCTTTGCCTCCTTTTCCACGTCCAGTCATCTCTGAAGCTAAGTCGCAGTTGTGATCATGCCCAGCCGGAATTCCGTGTTCTTATACCTCCTTTCGACGTGACGTCGTGGCCGGAAAATGAAATGGCGGCAACCAATCAGACTGTTGCTTAGGGACGCGGTTCCACGAAGATATAAAAGAGGCAAAAGCAAAAGTGTGCTTTATGATTTTTCTTTTGCATCTGCAGAGAGGAAGATGGCCCGTACGAAGCAGACTGCCCGTAAGTCAACAGGAGGCAAGGCTCCACGGAAGCAGCTCGCCACCAAGGCTGCCCGCAAGAGTGCACCGGCCACTGGAGGCGTCAAAAAGCCCCACAGGTACCGGCCCGGTACTGTGGCCCTCCGTGAGATCAGGAGATACCAGAAGAGCACGGAACTTCTCATCCGCAAGCTGCCCTTCCAGCGCCTGGTACGTGAGATAGCTCAGGACTTCAAGACTGACCTGCGCTTCCAGAGTTCGGCAGTCATGGCTCTTCAGGAGGCTAGCGAGGCTTATCTCGTGGGTCTTTTCGAAGACACCAACCTGTGCGCCATTCACGCCAAGCGAGTCACCATCATGCCGAAAGACATCCAGCTTGCACGCCGTATCCGCGGAGAGCGTGCATAAGTCCTTCGTCTCCTATCGGAGCTCCAAAAAAAAGGCCCTTTTCAGGGCCAGTAACTGTTAATTAAGATTGGCATTCGCAAATCGACAACTTAAATTGGGGATTCTGGAGCGAGTCTCTTGACTTGGAAGTGTTACATTTTTCTTTTCGCAGAACACCCTTGAACGTTTTTTTTTTTTTTATATTTATTTTTCACCACGGTTCAGCTGGGCGCGCTCCGTAGGCGGGGGGAGCGCCGTCTCTTGAGGTAAGCTTAACCTTTAAACGGGCGAGACTAATTTGTCGAGTGGGGTCAGATTTGACCCCGAATTTATTTTGTTCATAGAAGGTCACTGAGTAGACAATTACTTTATTTTCTCATATTTTTCATTGGTTTAGATTTATTAAACATGGTTTTAGCACCATATTAGTTAATATTGATATCTTTTGTTATTGGACATTACCTTACACGACCTTTGTTTATGAAATTTTAGGTCTATTTAAATGAAGTTCAATATTTTGCAAGAAAAATAAGAAAAAAAAGTATTCTTTTATTACTAGTTCAGGTATATTCATTCGCATTAACATATGTACATAGAATCAGAATTCTCCTTTTGTGTTTAGATTCGAAGTATGCTGGTCACATATGAAATGACTGCACTTTGTACATCTGTTTTGCACTTTTTTGTCGTGCTTTCTGTCACACATCTTCCTCTCTTGGTTTGCCTCCATTACCAATCTCAATTTTTCTCTTCTGAACATTTCTTCGTATTGAGAAGTGGAGGTTCGGTACGGTCGCTGCCCTTTGCTTCATGTAAGGGATTACTAGCTCTTTTCCTAGCACCTGCAAGAACTTTCTACGTTTCCCTATCTATTGTAAGACTGCAAATTTTTTTTCTTTTCATTGTTATGCTGGAAGATTACTAAGCTATTGTCAAGCCAATTCATAAACAATCGATCACATGTAATTGAGTGATTAATATAAACAAAAGTCAATAATTACGAATTATTATATCAGGTCCACGAAAAACTTTTGTTGGCAAAAGGTGTCGTTGCCGGACAAGTGGGGTCAAGAAATCTTTATTTTTTAATTACTTCAAAATTAAAATAAAAAAATCTTTTTGCTACACGCAATAAACTGAGACAAAAATAGGAAAATACAAAAAACGTGAAAGACTTGAGCTCAAAATCAAACAAAATGCAAGTGTGGGGTCAAACTTGCTCGTTTGATCGCGTCGCGTTCGATTGACGGTGAGAAGTAATAGTTGTTGGTCGGATTCCGGACGTCTTAGCGATGAAGGACGAGGAGGGAGTTTCGTTAGGCGCGTCTGTACAGATTTGAGTACGGGACGTGTAGATCGAAGTAGCATTTATTTTGAGGAAATAACACTTGAAAAGGGAAAAAAGACAGATGCCGGAATAATATCGCTAAAACAGAACTTCGGGTTCGGTTCCCAGCTTTTTTATTAATTTTTATCGTGCCGTCGTGAATTTTGTTAACGGCTCTAGGCCGCAAGCTGAACTGTTTTGGAGGTTGGCAAAAGCGTAATTAACGATAAGTATGACTGATTAAACTGAGAATTGGCATCTCTTGCTACTGTTTTTTTCCGTTGGTTAAATTTTTATTTTATTGCTGTAATGATTATATCTGTATTTATTTACTTATTTATTTTTTGTATTAATTTTTTTATTGCTTTGCGATATGACATTAGTAATCAAGTAAGTGGGAAGAAAAAGCAAAATATCTCCGAAATTTGTTTCAAACAAAACTTGGAAGAAATGTTATTCTCTACAACTTTGGTCCTCACGAAGATGACCGATTACGACGTTTTTAAGGAGATATTTGACGGAAACCGACTTGAGTATGGAGTTCTATTTTCTAATATGAACTTAATGAAATTAAAAACCAGAAATGCTCTCACTAATGAACATCTCGAAGAGACTGTTTACTTCTCTCTGTTTCTAGTTACATGCAGTGTAAACGTGCCCATAATCGCGTAAATCAAGATTAAATTTAATTAAAGAAATCAGTTGTATAATATCATTTTATGTATGATGTATAATAAATGCATTTTACGGTAAATTTGTAGTCTAATTCATTCTTAAAATCCCTTTTTATACCTATATTTAAAAAATTAGTAGCCCGTAAGACAATTATCAGGATTAAAGTAGAAAAGTTTGGGCACCCCAGGTATACACTATGTATGCAATTACTAAGATTTTTACTTAAGTAATGAATAAATTTTCATTTTCTTAACATTTTCCTTTTATGAGCTCTACTTTTTTCGGCTTTAATTATCCAATGAAGTGAATGTCAAATTTGTGTAACTGCCGTGCGTATTAGATTACTTGACCAGCTACTCAAAAGATGGCGTTTGCTGTACGTTTCCACTGAAGTTCTTACGTAGCCGCTACTGCGCTGCTTGAAAAAAGGTATTGGTTTAAACATTGTTCGACTTACACGGAAATTTTTGGACCGAATTAACCGTGTAAGTCGGGGACTTACTGTAATATATTTGCGTGAAGCTATTTTTCTTTCGCGCCATACCGCAAACCATTCCATTCCTTCGTACCTTCCGTTGCTCGTTACGCCCACCCACCTTACCCACCCCTCTCTCCTTACCCATCCCTCTCTCCTTACCCATCCCTCTCTCCTTACCCATCCCTCTCTCCTTACCCATCCCTCTCTCTTTACCCACCCCTCTCTCCTTACCCACCCCTCTCTCCTTACTCATCCCTCTCTCCGAAGCGCAAACACTTCGTTCTGTCTCACTCTCCCTCCCCATTCCATTCTCGTCTTTTTTCCTACCTCAAGAGCCCTGTCTCACTCTCCCTCCCCATTCCATTCTCGTCTTTTTTCCTACCTCAAGAGCCCTGTCTCACTCCTCCTCTGGCCCGAAACCTCGCTAGCTCGCTCCTTCTCGTTCTCACCCCTCTATCTTTCTCCCCCGCCTCTTCCTTCGCTGCTTACGCCTAACCTCCCGCTTTCCCAAACTCCCGGACCTTCCACCCGTACTCCCATCTAACTCGGTTGCACCGGTACCGCCTACCCGTATTCTCCGAAATATTTTACTTAAAATGTTAGTCTTAGAAGGGCTATCCTGAGCCGCCGACTCCACTTCTCTGCGTGCAGGATTTCATTAATTTGCTCCTGTAAAATTGAGATATTGTACGCTTTATTACGAATATAAGTTTGATGCAGGTAATTTGCACTGAATTTGACATTTCATCGCTGAATACCTTGACGACGGACATTACCGTGTATACCTTACGAACGTAAAATTAACGTGTTCTGCAAGCCGCTTAAATGAAGACAGGGAAAGGAGAAAAAAGTGAGCGGTGGGAGATGTGTCAATAATGCATGAATATCGTAAAAGATGTATCTAATGGAATCCTTTTGTGGGATGTCTTTCGCGATTATACCCGACTTAAAAAGCAAACTGAAACGAGTTCGCTAGAATAAATATCATTTCCATTTTCTCTCCTCGAGTGTATTTTGTCCAACTGGATCCAATAAGCGTATCAAGTTAGCTAGTTGTAATGAATGACTTTTAAAAATTTTTTTTTTGCTAATTTTTGTAAATGTTTTTTATACAATGTTATCCCATATTAATGTATGGGTGGAATACGCGTATTCACTCTCTTTTGATGTACCTATTCTCTTTAATTTTCATTTACGGTCCTGTGCAGTTTTCCGTTATATTGCTAGTTTCAATATTTTCTGTTCCATTGATTTTCTGAATTTCACAAATGCTACTTAATCGTAATGTTATGAAGAAGGATTGGCATAGGAAGGTCTGTGTAGTTATCTTACGATATCGCGTGGCATTTTGTATTTCGATTCCTTACTCAGTAAATGTTCCTTCTGTGCACGTGTCCCTGATATGCCGAGAAACCAATTCTTATTTTTTTCTCGTGATGCCCCCCCCCTCCTCGGTGTGCTCTCGTTGGAAGGAACGTCATGGTGGAATTTCAAAGTCTCCCGCTACCCGAACGATAGGTTTCTGCAAAAAAGGATTCGGGGGGGGGGGGGGGGGAATCGGTGGAGGTTGGCGAGGGGTGACGTCTCGGTGATTCGGAAGGGGCTGGGTGCTTCACTCCTAGTACGGAGAAGCGTGTCTTCACTGCTTAGACTTTTTGAATGACGATAGAAATACTCCGCTTCTGCTACGGCGATCGTTCCGGGTGGTTTCGGCAAGACATTCCGTGGGCCTTTTTCCGTATCCTTCTTCTTGGATAATAGCAACAGGTGGTACGTTGTGCTTACGTTTCTCCCTCCGCTCTCGAGGAAAATGTTATTTCCATTTCTTACGCACTTTTACTTCACGTCTATTTTATTTAATTATCTGTTTTTCACGCATCCACGGTTCGACCAAAATTAACAGGTTAAAGGATAACAAAAATCGGTACAATATACAACTCTCATACACGCGTCGTTTTGTTATCTTTTGATAAAACAAAAACAACCTATGTACAACCGCTATAAACCTCAACTTAAATAAATATTAAACCACTTCCCTTTTGTATGATAAATTGCCCAAGTACGATTTTTCTTTCGTTTTCGCTCTACCATTCACGCTCTAGAGTCGCGGACAGACGGACTATATGGCGTAAACCACTTTCTTTAGCACATTTCCATCGAATTCTTTCGGGATTACAATACTTTCTCAATGTACTTTGTATATGAAAAAGTTAAAATTAACTTTACAAATTTACCCAGGTTTGCAAGGGAGGTTGTGGGAAGCGAGAAAATGTAATCAGCGTGCAAAATATGCGGTGTTATACAATGTCTGCAGTCGTTAGAAGACGGATGGATACGTTAAACGTACATGATATGCGCCCCTTCCCCCCCCCCTCCCTCCCTCCCTCCCTCCCTCCCTCCCTCCCTCCCTCCCTCCCTCCCTCCCTCCTCCGTCGCCGCGGAGATCCATGCACGCGCGCTCCGGCCGACCTGCGGGCGCCTCGGTAAACTGTTATTGTCGGCGAGTCCTCTGCGGAGGAAAGTCGTGTGTGACGGATGCTGGAAGCGGTCGATCAGCCCTCCCCCGCGGGCGCACCTATTGGGGCCGATAGCCGCCGGTTCATCTCCGGATCCGCCGTAAGACACCTTTAGAGGTGGTGAGTACCTTCTCTCCGCTTTTAACTCAATTGTCCCGTAGTTTATCATCCTTGTTTCGCCAATGTTCGTGGATCGTGCGGTAGGCTTGGGTTATGGGAGCATCTCATATACTTGTTCGCCTTTATAATTCCTGGTACCGCGATACCAAATTTTCCGACTATATCTCCCCGATTTGTTCGCTGTGTGGTTTCTGAACGATTTAGCCCCGATTGAACCGCTTTACCGGCTCCTCAAAAGCCGTTTCCTTAGCTTGGCGTATATGCTTCGCGGTTTCTTGGAGGAAGGGAAATACCTTCTGAGCAAGTGTGTCTATACCTAGGAAATAAGTTATCGTACATTTGCCTGCCGTGGAAGCTTCCGACAAAGTTTCCGCTTATTCTCGCCAGTTCTTTCTTCCGATGGAATTCTTTTGACTTCTTCATTTCTTCCGCAAATCTATCACTCCGACATTTCGACTGTGTCACTTTCCTTTGCGGAAATATTTCTTCTCAAAAGTTTTCACAACAATTTCTGGTTTAAAGCCTTTGCTTGCCGTTCATCAATTTCTTTCCTACGGATTTTCAACGTACGATTATTTCTTTCGTAAATTTTCTTTTCCCAGGATCAACTGTTTCGTTTATCAAAGGTTTTCCCAACTTGCATTTATTTTTCCGCTTGAATATTTATCGTAAAAATGTTTTGACTAATATGTTTGACGCGAAAATGTTCTTGTATAATGTTTTTTTATCGTACGGAAGATGTTATACGTGCTAATTTTTTTCTAGGTAAAATTTTTTCCGGGTAATAATTTTTTTACCGCGTACAACTTTTTTGTGGTCTTTTCCGGGCAACAATGCTTTTTCGCGTACAAACCTTTTTTCGCGTAAAAATTTTTTTTGCGTAAAATTTTTTTTTCGCGTACAAATTTTTTTTGCGTAAGAATTTTTTTTCGCGTACAAATTTTTTTTGCGTAAAAATTTTTTTTCGTGTACAATTTTTTTTTGCGTAAGAATTTTTTTTCGCGTACAAATTTTTTTTGCGTAAAAATTTTTTTTCGCGTACAAATTTTTTTCGCGTAAAAATTTTTTTTCGCGTACAAATTTTTTTTGCGTAAAAATTTTTTTTCGCGTACAAATTTTTTTTGCGTAAAAATTTTTTTTCGTGTACAAATTATTTTCGCGTAAAAATTTTTTTCGCGTACAAATTTTTTTTGCGTAAAAATTTTTTTTCGCGTACAAAGTTTTTTCGCGTAAAAGTTTTTTTCGCGTACAAATTTTTTTTGCGTAAAAATTTTTTTTTGCGTACAAATTTTTTTTGCGTAAAAATTTTTTTTCGCGTACAAATTATTTTCGCGTACAAATTATTTTCGCGTAAAAATTTTTTTTCGCGTACAAATTTTTTTTGCGTAAAAATTTTTTTTCGCGTACAAATTTTTTTTGCGTAAAAATATTTTTTCGCGTACAAATTATTTTTGCGTAAAAATTTTTTTTCGCGTACAAATTATTTTCGCGTAAAAATTTTTTTTCGCGTACAAATTTTTTTTGCGTAAAAATTTTTTTTCGCGTACAAATTTTTTTTGCGTAAAAATTTTTTTTCGCGTACAAATTTTTTTTGCGTAAAAATTTTTTTTCGTGTACAAATTATTTTCGCGTAAAAATTTTTTTTCGCGTACAAATTTTTTTTGCGTAAAAATTTTTTTTCGCGTACAAAGTTTTTTCGCGTAAAAGTTTTTTTCGCGTACAAATTTTTTTTGCGTAAAAATTTTTTTTCGCGTACAAATTTTTTTTCGCGTACAAATTATTTTCGCGTAAAAATTTTTTTTCGCGTACAAATTATTTTCGCGAAAAAATGTTTTTTCGCGTACAAATTTTTTTTGCGTAAAAATTTTTTTTCGCGTACAAATTATTTTTGCGTAAAAATTTTTTTTCGCGTACAAATTATTTTCGCGTAAAAATTTTTTTTCGTGTACAAATTATTTTGGCGTAAAAATTTTTTTTGCGTAAAAATTTTTTTTCGCGTACAAATTTTTTTTCGCGTACAAATTATTTTCGCGTAAAAATTTTTTTTCGCGTACAAATTATTTTCGCGAAAAAATGTTTTTTCGCGTACAAATTTTTTTTGCGTAAAAATTTTTTTTCGCGTACAAATTATTTTTGCGTAAAAATTTTTTTTCGCGTACAAATTATTTTCGCGTAAAAATTTTTTTTCGCGTACAAATTTTTTTTGCGTAAAAATTTTTTTTCGTGTACAAATTATTTTGGCGTAAAAATTTTTTTTCGCGTACAAATTTTTTTTGCGTAAAAAATTTTTTTCGCGTACAAAGTTTTTTCGCGTAAAAGTTTTTTTCGCGTAAAAATTTTTTTTGCGTAAAAATTTTTTTTCGCGTACAAATTTTTTTTCGCGTACAAATTATTTTCGCGTAAAAATTTTTTTTCGCGTACAAATTATTTTTGCGTAAAAATTTTTTTTCGCGTACATATTTTTTTTGCGTAAAAATTTTTTTTCGCGTACAAATTTTTTTTGCGTAAAAATTTTTTTTCGTGTACAAATTATTTTCGCGTAAAAATTTTTTTTCGCGTACAAATTTTTTTTGCGTACAAATTTTTTTTCGCGTACAAATTTCTTTCGCGTACAAATTTTTTTCGCGTAAAAATTTTTTTTGCGTAAAAATTTTTTTTCGCGTACAAATTATTTTCGCGTAAAAATTTTTTTTCGCGTACAAATTTTTTTCGCGTAAAAATTTCTTTTCGCGTACAAATTATTTTCGCGTAAAAATTTTTTTTCGCGTACAAATTATTTTCGCGTAAAACTTTTTTTTCGCGTACAATTTTTTTTTCGTGTAAAAATTTTTTTCGCGTACAAATCTTTTTCGCGTACAAATTTTTTTTCTCGTACAAATTTTTTTTGCGTAAAAATTTTTTTTCGTGTACAAATTATTTTCGCGTAAAAATTTTTTTTCGCGTACAAATTTTTTTTGCGTAAAAATTTTTTTTCGCGTACAAATTTCTTTCGCGTACAAATTTTTTTCGCGTAAAAATTTTTTTTGCGTAAAAATTTTTTTTCGCGTACAAATTTTTTTTCGCGTACAAATTATTTTCGCGTAAAAATTTTTTTTCGCGTACAAATTTTTTTCGCGTAAAAATTTCTTTTCGCGTACAAATTATTTTCGCGTAAAAATTTTTTTTCGCGTACAAATTATTTTCGCGTAAAAATTTTTTTTCGCGTACAATTTTTTTTTCGCGTAAAAATTTTTTTCGCGTACAAATCTTTTTCGCGTACAAATTTTTTTCGCGTAAAAATTTTTTTCCGCGTCAAAAGTTTTTTTGCGTAAAAATTTTTTTTGCGTAAAATTTTCTTTTTCGTAAAAATTTCTTTGCGTAAAACCATCTTTTTCTCTTATTCTTTCACGTTCAGTTTGAGACGCTGAAAGATGTCGCTTAGCGGCTGAACGTCGTTTTTGTTCACGTCTTCTTTCAGTTCTTGCTAAATCAATTGCATCAGATGGTGGTGCCATTTTTAAACGTTAAAATAAAAACAATTTAAATGCAAAATTTAAAATAAACCACAATTCTCTGGGAATTTGTTTGTTATACACGTTATTGATACAGCTAGAAACTCTTCCTATGCGCAGTCAACAGAAGAATTATCCGTAAATATGTACGTTGCTATGCTTCATTAATTTCGATGCTCAAACAACAGTTCGAAGCGAATGAAGGTTTAATTGGCATTAAATGAATCGGAGGCAGCAATGAGAGTCTCCTTGGCAACGCCCGGAAGGAGTACGAAAAATCCACAACAGTTAGAAAAAGAATGCGTATTTCTGAAAATCCGACCGTGTAACGTATAAAGATGGCAAGAATAAGGTAGTATATTTACGTATTTTAACGAATGCAGGAAGAAAACCTTGCACTCTGAAAAATCGAAAATCCCGTGTAAACTTACGGGAAAATATAATTGTCTCCTGGATTCGAACCCGGGACACTTTAACAAACGACCTCATAACCAGTAGAAACAAAACGCCGTTTACCGCATATCTTTACGACGAACGGTTCTCGAGAAATACGCCGATATAAATTGTAAACAAATGTCTAAAGACGTCAACGTAAAATTAATATATAGTTAGATTAAGAATTAAAATCACAGAGATAAACGACAGCTAAATGGATGACGTTAGCACTGCCAAAGACGACAACAGCCAAACTGCTTACCTATTTTTACTTTCGCGTTGAAAGAAAATGAACGCGAGACTTCACAATGTAACAATATGTATACTTTGTCGGCGAGCGATAGGATGCGACTGAGACTTCACAATGTAACTTTCAAAGGTAGCGAAGGCGTAGAAATGAGAACGGTGGCGCAAATACTATTATATTTGTACATACTGTAGGGCTGCTACTGTTGACGATTGATAATTTACATTAAATTTAGTGTACAATCAAATTGTCGACGAATAAATGCGTCTTTACTTTTTATAAAAAGAAAGGTATGTTTTAGTTCAAAAGTATTTCTTTCGCGTTATGGCGGGTTGCATATTTGTTCATTAGAAATGGCGTTCATATGAAAGCGCGCGTAAATCGGGCGTCACCTGTATTGCTCATATCGAAATATTTTTCAAATGAAACTTGTACTACTAATAAATTAGAGTATTTCTTTTCCTTCTACATTTTTATCGTGGGAGTAGCCGTTATCGAGAAAATCGAACAAGAAAGTCTTAAATGGAGTTGAGCTTAGAAACCCTGCATGGTTGCTTCTTCATTGCTGCTAACAGAAACAATCTTACAAACAACCGTTTAATTTCCTTACGTGCATTCAATATTTATAAATAGGAAGAAAATGGATTATTTATAACTAAGAAAACACTTTAAAACGCTATTTTATTTCTTTCTCCGAAATAAAATTATCGTAATATTTGAATGCAGTAGGCTGGGAAACGGATTGTTACAAGCCTATATGATTAAGTTTTAAGAAAAGCTAATTTTAATTTAAAAAGTATCTACTATATATTTTAAAGAGCTTGTATAGCTTCACTAAATCCGTTGAAATTCTGCTAGTATTCAATATTTAACATTTAGGGTTGCCAACTCACTTCTGTCTAAATTGAAAATTTTCAAAACAAATTGAATTTTGGTTGGTTATGTATGTACTAGATAATTTTAATAAAAAGACTAAAAAGTATAAAATAAAACAAATTAAGAGAAAACTTTTAGTGAATACACTTCTATGTGAATTAAAATGCACTCAAAAGCAAAAAATAATTTCTTTTCTAGATAAATATTGTTATTGAAAAATCTGTATGCTTCATAAAAGTGGATGGCTTATTGTGGGAAATGATACTGGTATAATAGAAGAAATTAGTTGGTTGATAAAAAAAGCCAACTAATTTCTTCTATTATACCAGTATCATTTCCCGCAATAAGCCATCCACTTTTATGAAGCATACAAATTTTTCAATAACAATATTTATCTAGAAAAAGGTTATTTAGTGTTTTTGAGTGCATTTTCATTCACGTAAAAGTGTATTCCCTAAAGAAAAATTTTTAAATTTGTTCTATTCCATTGAATTGGTCTATATTCTAGGCTGAAAAATTTCCAACGTCTTAAACGTATTAATTAGGAACATTTTATACATGATTTGTATATCGATATTTAATTTCGAATATTGCATCAAGTGATTTGTTAAGTGTAAAAGGGGAAATATGAGTTATATAAAAGAATAATGAAATGTGAATTGGGATTCGAAGGCCGAAATTACATTTGGATTTATTTCCCTCTTCAGAGTTCGCAATTATTGGTCGAAGAATTTTTAGGTGCATATTTAGTTATTAAAATACAACAGCTTTAATGGTGTCCTTATTCATTTGCTTATTATACACCAGGGAAGCTGTAAAGATCTGATAAAAGAACGATCTATGCGGAAATAATTACGTCTATTTGCGATAATTATCACTAAACGTATTTTTCTTGACGACGGCAATTACTCTGCTTTTGAAAGACCGATCTTTCCAATAGAGTCGACGTAGAAGTTTATTTCGTCTGTCCTGACCCACGAACCGTTATACCTGTCATGTCTCATATTTGAGTAGTCCTCTGGCATTAAGTTCATTTTCAGAAAAACTGGAAATACGTTGAAAATAAATGTTTTAACGGTCACTACTCGCAAGGAAAAAGGGGAACGCGCATAGATTATTATCTTCTGGGAAGTGGAAGGGGGTGTTCGGTGCTGGAATACCTATTACACCGGCCGGGTCACGTGTTCGGGTCTGGCTTGTACTCGAGGTGTAAGGTCTCGTGGTCGGGAAAGGAGTTGAGTCGAATGATTGCTATTGGGCTCCTTCCTGATGATGCGAGTGTTTAACGCCACAGATTTTTTTCGGGATTATTTGATTTTATAATGGATTCGTAAATAATACATTTCCAGCACGAGGGAGGGAGAAAGGAAGGAGAGGGGGGGGAGAGAGAGAGAGAGAGGGAAGTGAAGGGAGGGGGAGAGAGAGAGGGACAGACAGACGGCTTTATTCAGGGCGAGATTGAGACAAAAAATCTTTTGTTCCATCTAACCTAGGGTTTCTCAAATTTTTTTGGCCGCGGAACTCCTTTTAATACAATCAATCAATTGTATCAAAAGAATACAAGTATAACACAAAAGGGACGAACGAGTTCATAAATAATAAATAACACTTATTGAGACGAATGTGGCTCTTTTCCAAGACATAAAGAATCAGTCGTTGGCTCGATTGAAGAAAGCCTCAATCGTAAGTCAGGTTCGACATGCAATTTCTGACGATTTGTTGTCTTAATTAAACTCAGAGGCGAAAATATAGATTCGCACATGCACGTTGTGGAGAAAGGAATGACTATTTTGGTCACTTCCCCGTACTCGTAGTAGATACTCCATTGCACGAAACGCGCACGTTACGTTGTACACTTTCCTAACTTGTTTTTTTCTTGTAAACGCGTAAAAATTTAGTTTTTTCGCGTTAACTTTCTTTTAAATAAACATTTCTTTCGGGTAACATTTCTTTCCTTGTAAACGCGTAAAAAGTTTTCTTTCGCGCGTTTTTTCTTCAATTAAAAATTAATAAAATATGAACTACTAAGAAATGAAATAAATTTAGTAAATTGAATTTTCTTATTGAAATGATTTGTAATGTTCAATTCAAGTTTCGGTGAACATTCGTAGATATTAGAATCTGCCTGATTGACAAAACCTTCTCTTCGGGTTGGGAAATAGTCACTCAACGTTCGAGTCTAAGAAAAACGTAGGGCAGCTTGACATACGGCTTCTTCGGCACACATGGAGTAACATCTCTCATTCTTTTTGCGGTTTATTCTGGACAATAGTTGTAAAAGGAAAAGTTGCAAGCGTGGTAAAAGAAAAACCGCCTTATCCTACTGTTTTCGCACTTGGGTGCTAAAATTCTGGCTGCCTAGACATCCGAAGGGACGGCACGCGCAGTTGCCGGGGGGTAAGTTTATTGCAGCGAAGGGAAGGTTCTGGGACCACATGCGAAGAGAGAAAGGAAGAATATCTCTAGATAAATAAAGCGAAATATATGTACCATGGTTATTCAAAATTTTTATTTTGATATCAGAAATAATAGTTGTATTCCTTTACACTTGCAGCGGAAGAAAACTTTTAGAGGAAATAAGTGCCGGAGAGAATGACAAATGTGAAAAATAACAATATAATCTGACTAAGAGAAAACCGTAAAGATGATTCCCATAAAAAAACAAAGAAGAATCCCTTTTAACATTCTTCGAATTTGTTAATTTCTTATTATGCGCAGTATTTATTATTAAAAGTTGACAAAAACGCTAAATGATATTTAAGAAGGTCAATAATTGAAGGTATTGCAAGTTTGAAATGAATAGACATCATAGTTCATATGATAATGACGAAATAGTAATGCTTGGGGTCATATAAGACCCCACGCGACTAATTAAGGGTTAATGATGTTTTCGTGTGGCATAAAGTTCTCCTAAGCAAGCTGTTATAAAACTACGTCAGTAACTTTAATAATTAGACTTAGATTTTCCACAAATGGTTATTGGATAAATCGTTTCCAAAGTATTGTTGATATAAACAATTTTCTGGTAATAGAATTCATTCGTGAGAGAATCGAGCTAATGGTCGGAGGATAATATTCACTCTGTACTTCTTAAACGTTCTCTTTGTACTTTTTTGTCCTTCGTCAAATTACTTCAATTCGTTCGTTCCTTTGTTCGTTCATTTTCTGTAGTGTATTGTGTTCTTGCTGGTTTTACTTACAGTTTTCGTTTTGAAGATGTCGTCATCGAACTTCGATTAGGTATATATGTAATTTAATTCCACGGTTAAAACTGCGATGTTTACAGGTTACACGGTCCAAGTCTTACATTCACTCAATCCGTTGAAATTCAACGGGCACTTCTGCTAGTTTACAATAAGAGACGAGTAGGGCAGCCCCGGATCTCTGATCCTCAACGCGATTTAAAGAAACTGAAGGTTTAGTGAAATAATTTTTATTGAATAATTAATGAAGTAGGTAAATGAAATGCAAAGAATTAAAATAAAAAAGTTTTTATTGAAAAAATTTTTCAACTGTTAGTAAAATTTTTGTTAGTAGATTAATCAGCCAGTGTCTCTCTCAAGACAGTGTTCTTCAGCTTTCTGTCACCTCTATTGGCCATGACTTCAACATTTGCAAACGATCCCACTCTTGATAGAGCAACATATAATTGACCATGCGAAAAAAAACAGAATTCGTCAAATAAATTTGACATTGTTTGACCCTGCACCTTGTTGTGATTGTCATTGAAAAAGTTGGTCTCATTGGAAATTGGCGCCGCTTGAAAACAAAGGGTAATTAATCCAGCATCTGAAGGAATCAATGCAATTCTCGGTATCAAAACTCAATCACCTCCACCAACTCCAGCAGCAATAATGCATTCAATGACATATTGCTGGATTGATTTCACTATCAGTCTTGTATCATTGCATAATCCTCGATTTGGCGCCAAGTTTCTCATCAATGCAACAATGCATCCAACTTTCAATATGAGCCTGTGCGGTGGTATTCAAAAATTCTGTTGGATACATAGTTCCTTGCTCATGCGCAACAGAATCTGCGCTAATCAACATTATTTCCTCTCCTAGGAATTTTTTCATGATTTTCTCATTGATGTAACCAACATCTGTATTTGTTGGTGCCAAAATAGTTCGTCCAACCAAATAATTCTCATTTTCCGATAAATTATACATTTCGTGAATCAGATCATCAACAATATCCGAATTCATCGAACGAATCGGATTAACTTCAACCATATCATTACTCCCTTCTTTTCCATCACCAACTCTGAAGAGAAAATTACTGAACGCTAACTGCTCTGCAGCATCTGATTGTCCTCTGACTCTCATATTTTCAAATAATTTCATAACTTTTACATGAGGCCACAATAATGATATTTTGAGCGAGCTTCCAGCTATTGCACCCCTTGATCCTCGCCTGATAACTGGCAGTATTTGACGAAAATCACCGCCGAGAAAACAGCTTTTCCTCCAATAATTGATCGTTGTCCATGACATCACGCATGCTTCGATCGAATGCTTCAAATGTCAATTTATTACACATTGGAGCTTCATCCCAAATTATTAACTTTGTCAATTTAACTGATTCCACTGGAATATTACAATGAGACATTTCGTTTAATTCTAAGGGTATCTTTAGCAGTTCTGCCACCATCCAACAATAAAGCTGCAATTCCTGATGATGAAACTGCCAATGCAATAAATCCACTTGCTCGAACAGATGTTAACAATAAATTGTACACAAACGTTTTACCTGTATCTCCAGGTCCATCAACAAAAAAAAAACATCACCTGCTTCTACTACTCCCCCGCTGTTTCCCATGTCTGACTCCTTGGGTCTCTGCACGGGGAGTGATAACCAAGTTATGATTCTTTACAATTTATTAATTTCTGTATGTTTGATGCATCGGACACTGCTGTATGCCGCCACTTTCTCCATGTTACTCTGCGCGATTTCGGCAAAAATTTACGGCGAGAGTAAGCTGCCGAATCCTTTTTATTTTGTGAATACCTTTTTCATCTGTCACCTCCTATTGATGAAGGCATATTTCGAAGAAATTCATAAGACACGAAAGAATTACTTCTCCGAAAACCAAGAGGTACGCACTGTCGGAAGGGTCGCAGCGGACACAAGGAATGCGCCAGAATAGAGGGATAGCGGTCACACGGCCTCTGAGGAAGGGAAAACTTGGGCGAACACCGGTGTCCGCCACGGCAGTGTACCTATTAATCCTTTTTCTTCGTTAAAAAAATTATTCCCCGATTTTCATTTCAGATTTTTTCCCTGCAAACTTTTCTTTTACGCGCTACAAATTTTTTTTCCTGCAATCTTTTCTTTTACGCGCTTGAAATCTTTTCCCTGCAAACTTTTTGTTTCCTTCAAAAATTTTTTCCCCATTTCCTGTAGAAATCTTAAACATTTTTTTTTGTTATAAAATTTTTTACGTGCTAAATTTCTTTCTCCGACGCTTTCGTTTCATACTTTCGTGCTTAAAGAAATTTTCGTTCTAAACCGTCTTTCCGTGGCCTAGTTTCTTCTAGCGCCTAATTTTTCTTACCGACACTTGTGTTTTCATTCTTTTAACGTAAAATACTTTTTCTTCGTACAAACATTTTCTTCAGCCTCATAGCGCAATTCCATTTAAAGAATAACAGTAAGTGGGGAAAAAAACGTATCTGTCACTTTCGAAGTACCAAGTAATGCTGATGGCAAGGGATTGTTATCCCTTTCGGAGAAATTTTATTATGCGATCTTGGCGAGAGAGGAGAGGGGTTGCAGACATCGACCATTTGTAATTTGAAGTTTAAGAAGAATGATTAGATTTCCAGAATATTTTTAAAAATTATAGGGAATGCTAAGAACATTTCAATAGAAAAGGGGAAACTAATTTTTAAATTATTTAAAATAATTTATTGGTGATTTCTTATGCAAATATTTATTTCAAACCGAAAATTCTAATTGAGCATCTACAGTCGAACTTTCAACCTCCTCAAATGTTGTTCTTCGGAAACAGCACAAATGGTAGAACAATAATACTACAAATTGCTGGTGTTTTTGCTGTCATTTTCCGTCTCGCACAGTTGGCACACTTATCCTGATAGCGCGGAATAGAGAGAGAGATTGCTTTTCGGGATACTTTCTGAAGACGAACGATTACTACTTCCCCTCTTTCTTCAGATCGCCCCTCCAGTCTGCATACCCTCAGTCAAAGGAAATGTAACAAACATTCCCCTTCCATTCCCATTCACCTCCGAATTCCTTTGTTGCCGACGCTACGGCAAAATTTTATGAAGGGTGATGAACGCATATCAGAGTTATTCGGTCATATTCATTATTGAATTTTCAATGCCGAGCTCCTGGACACATGTGACTAAAAGTTGATCTGGGTCGACCCAGATGCGAGTACTCTAGCGTAAGTAATTGAATTGTATGATCATACGACTTGGGAGCGTAGTCCGATTATATTAGTTACTAAAAGGAATATTCCCGAAGAATTAAAACAAGATTTCATTTCCGCTGCACTGAAGGTACATATTTTTAATGTTAGCTTTTATTGGTAATAGCAGTATTTCCTTTACGATTCATATAATAGTTAAAAAACAAACATATTTCATAGCAGTCGAAACCGAAGCCTATGGCAGAAGAAATACGATCATACGGCTTTTAAGCTTGCGGAATGCTTCGTATTTAAGATCAAGTCATCACCCTTAGCTTTTTTATTCATAATAGCAGTATATCCCAATTCTATTATACTGTCATACGGCTTTTAAGCTTAGGAATGCTTCGTATTTAAGATCAAGTCATTACTATACCCTTTCCGATTTATATAACAGTTCTAAATAAACCATTTCCCTAGCAGTCTTAAATGGAAGGAGAGCGACCGTGATGAATGATTCCGGATAAATGACAAAGAACGGTAGGTTTATTCCGGTGCAGCCTGAAAGTATTTGCTTTACAATGAGAACGTTGAAACATGCACCTAGTAGCTTTTAATTTTTCTTCTCTTTAATAACATCTTATGGGCTATCTTCAATGGTTCCCACCGCAGAAGCTGTAACGACCAACTTGCTCATACCTTGCCAAATCTTCCTCTCAACTCCATCCTAACATTCTATTAAATCATACTTTCCGACACGGCCAGTTTAGCCGCTGATAAATTATAACTGATCGGGATTGCCTTCCCCTTAATGAAAGGAAATTCTGCTTGTCCCGACTTCGGAATGCAATCGAGATTTGATTTTCCGCCGTTCGCGATAATTATGCTTTCTTCTTTATGGTGACTTCCCGAAAAGAAATTGCTATCAGATACCTATTGCCGTTATTATTTCCCGTCCTTTTTTATTTTCTCTCTGACTTCGCCCAATTACCGCCACTATCTTCCTCTCGCACTATGCCACCATCAAATACTTTCTCTACGCATTACGCCTACTACGCGCGACATCCGATCTATTGCAAATATCAATCTCATTTTTCGGAGATTACGGCCATTCGGTAACTTTGGCATTCGTTCGGGATCGGAGTCGTCGCTTCAACCGTTCTTTATTTCTCTTTTCGTCATTCTCCTTCGTTTTGGTGTTATTTGGCAGAGCGTCTCGAGTGACTTATTTGATGGTCCTGAAAAGGACCTTAGTGATGCCTTCACCGCAACAGCGGAGAAGGACATTTCGCATAGGAAGCATTTTATTTCTTCTTCTGCGCTGTTGGTTTCTTCGCTGCGGGTTTCGCCTTGGTCGGAGTCTTCTTTGGCTTGGGAGCGCGAGGTTTCGTCGCCTTCTTAGCCTTAGACGGCGACTTTGCCGCCTTGGCTGCTGGTTTTCCTGCTGCCTTCTTCTTGGGCTTCTCCGGGACGGGCTTCTTAGCCTTCTTGGCGGGCGGAGCGGACTTGCTGCGCTCCTTGGGTGCGGACCGCTTGGTCGCGCCGGAAGAGGATGCTGCTGCACCTGTCGTTTTCTTTCCCACGGGCTTGGCTGCCTTTTTCACCCCCTTCTTTGGCGCCGTCGTCTTCTTAGCCTTGGTCGTGGCTGCTGCGGGTGCGGCTTTCTCCTTTAGGGTGAGAGAGCTCAGCTTGAAGGAGCCAGACGCGCCCTTTCCCTTGGTCTGCACCAAAGTTCCGGCGGTGACGGCCGCTTTCAGGTACTTCTTGATGAAAGGAGACAGTTTCTCCGCGTCCGCCTTGTAGCTGGCGGCGATGTACTTCTTGATGGCTTGCAGGGAAGAACCACCGCGCTCCTTCAGACTCTTTACGGCGTTGTTAACCATCTCCGAAGTGGGAGGATGGGAGGGCTTGGCTCGGGCCTTCTTCGCTCCGCCCTTGGCTCCACCTTTCTTGGAAGCGGAAGAGGCGGCCGAAGCCGGCAGGGGCTTGACGGCCACGGTGCCGGCGGGCTGCGACGGCGGGGAAGCTGCTGCTGCTGCACTTGCTGCTGCGTCTGCCATACTGATGCTGCAATTAAGAAAATATTCTTACTCGGAGCCCCGTACAGAACATCAGATGTGTGGCCGGGTAGACCGGACCGATTCGCTATCCCAGCTGGGCTCTAATAGCGACGTGGAGGAGATCTATCATGGCAGGTTGAATCATGGAGGCGCTACCCAGGGCATTAGCGGATCCTGGGTCGCTTCGTTGGTGGTAGCGAAGCAGGGGTATCCAGGCTGGCGATGGGACGCTTGTATTTGTCCCACCACCGAACCCTGATATCCCCCAGCCGCTGCACTTCCTCATGGGTAGAGAGGGCTGCAGTCTGGTAGAACCGCCGGGACATCTCCGGGAGGAGAACGTCCAGCGGGGCCACATTGGCGTCACTGTGGAGGCGGGCGACATGGTCCTGCCTCGAGCAGTTCAACACCGCCCGGAGCGCGGAGTTCTGCACCACCTGCAGGCGCTGGAGAGTAGATACAGGAACTCCCGACCAGACAGGTGCCGCGTAGGTGAGGACCGGCCGGAGGCAGGTTAGGTAGAGGCGCCGCTTCGTCGCCATGGAGAGTGTGGAGGAGCGCAGGAGTGGTAGGAGCTTCCGGAGCGAGGCGAAGCCCTTCCGCCGGGTCTGCTCCACGTGTGCCGCCCACCGTAGTTTATGGTCAAGCACGACCCCCAGGTAGACCACCTCCGTGTCCCACGGGAGGACGTTCCCGAGGACACAGAGATTAACCCCTGGGTGCCTGCCGTAGCCCGGGTGGAAAATGATGGCCTTGGTCTTCCCGGGGTTGACCGCTATGCGCCAGCGCCGGTACCAGGAGACCAGGTCATCCACTGCCTCTTGCAGATAAGCAACTGCGCCATGCTTCTGGGATGAGCGGGAGAGGACCGCCGCGTCATCCGCATACAGGGCCGTCAAGGTGTTCCATCCAAACTCCCTTGGCACGTCATGAGTATAGATGTTGAAAAGGATGGGCCCCAGGACAGATCCTTGCGGAACTCCCGCACGTGCTACGTGGAGATCCGACCTCTCCTGGAGCCACTGGACCCTGTATGCGCGGCCGTGGAGGTAAGACTGCACCAGCCGTATGAGCCACGGCGGGAAGTGCAGCCAGGACATCTTCGCCAGGAGCCCGCTGTGCCACACGCGGTCGAAGGCCTTCGAGATGTCAAAGAAGGCCCCTGCGACCGCGTGACCCCTGTTGAAGCCGTCACTGACGAAGTCCGCGACCCTCGCCAGCTGCTTGGTGGTGCAGTGGCCCTCGCGAAACCCGAACTGTTCTCGCGGCAGGAGGCTGCCGTCCCTAAGATGCTGCTGGATGGATGGCAGCAGCAGCCGCTCAAACAGTTTGCCGAAACCCGCCAGAAGGGAGATGGGCCGAAGATCACCCGGAGACAGGCTGACGCCAGCCTTCTTGGGAAGGCAGATCACCCTGGCGGTCCTCCATCTCGTCGGGAAGTGGCAGAGCCTGACGCTAGCGTTCAGGATGGTGACCAGGAGGTCCACGGCAGCTCTGGGGAGTTGGCGGATGACGACGTTGGAGATGTCGTCATCACCCGGGGCTCTCCGCAGGTTGAGGCCTTTAATCACTCCCACTACATCCCTGTAGTGGAAGGTTGGCAGCTGGTCTTCCGGGAAAGGTCCTCTCTCCAGGGCAGCAAGCGTATCCTCCACCCGTCGCTGCACTGATGCAGACTCAGGCGTAGGAGGGTTCAGGCTGAACTGCTCCCGCAGGTGCTCACCCATCAGCCTCGCCTTGTCAGCGGGAGTAGCAGCAACTCTACCCCCCTGGATGAGGAGCGGGTCGCGCCGCTGTCCCATTCGGAGTTGTCGGCAGACCTTCCAAACGGAGTTGTCCTCCAGGGATGTGGTGGAGACGAAGCGCTCCCACGCATCGGTCCGCAGCTCCCTCAGGAGGGTGCGAACCTCGAAGGTGAGAGCGTCCAGTTCCTGCCTGAGGTCCGGGGTGCGGTGGCGCTGCCACAGTCGCCGGACCCTGTTCCGGTGGGAGATGGCGTTCCTCACGCCAACAGGTAGCGTGATCCGGAACTGGTGAGAGACTTCTTCCCTGGGGATATGCCGCTCCATCGCCGTCTGGATGGTGGTGGTGAGGAGATCCACCAGCCGGTCCAGCGCGCGCTCCGAGGGAGGCGGGCGAGGGTCGGCAGGAAGCTCCCTGGCGATGTAGGTGCGGAAGGCCTGCCAGTCCGCCCGTGCAAAGTTCAGCCGGGACCGCGGAGGGATCTTCAGCGGGCGGCTGCCGTAGAGCCACAGCGTCGGGTTGTGGTCCGAAGACAGCCCGTTGACGCTGTAGGCGCTCAGCGACGCCCTGACATTGCGCAGAAGAGCAATGTCGAGGACGTCCCCCGATGGCAGGAACGTTGGCTCAGTTGGGGCCAAGACGCCATATCCCTCCTCGTCCAGGAGGTCTCGTAGGCGGCTTCCCCGGGCGTTGTTGCTCCTGGAGTGCCAGCTGTGGTGTTTCGCGTTCAGGTCGCCCAGGATGATGGAAGGGCCAGTTCCGGGTCCCATGAGGGTGACGATGGCATCCGGGTGCCATGGAGCCCCGGGCCGGTAGTAGGCAGATGTTATGCGGACCCATCCTTCCGCCGTTCGGACGTCCAGGGACACAGCCTCGATGCCTGCCAAGCTAGGGACAGGGTGAGGGCGGTGGTGTAGACCGTGCCAGACGAGAAGGGCCGAGCCTCCGCTGCCGATGTTAGACTGCGTCACTCGGTCCGCCCGGTAGATGGTGTAGCCGGGCACCTTCCACGAGTCCGAAGGGCGAAGATGGGTCTCGTTGATTGCCACCACAGCTGCGCCTTTATCCTGCAGGAATGCCCGGAGCTCCTCCGTCTTCGCCTTCACCCCATTGGCATTCCACTGCACAAGGACACTGCAACCCTTAGCAACTGCCATGAGAGGTGCGAAGGTCCTTGCAGCGTTCCTTGGCGAGCTCCTCGAGAAGGCCAATGAGGAGCTTGCCCTGCGTGGAGGCAATGTGGCGGCGCAGGGTAGCGCAGATCGCCATGATGGCCTGCCAAATCTCGTCGTCACCCTCACCAGTGGGCGCTGGGGCCGCCTCTGGAAGGGCCGGCTCAGGTAGGGCCGCCTCTGCCGGAGGGGACGCAACTGGGGCGCAGGAACGCAGCGGGGCGGGATCGCTGCTTGGTGGAGCCTCGGTAGAGGTAGCAGCAGGTGGTGCTACCGAGGGCAGCGGCGGTGCAGCCACGGCAGCCCCTTTGGTGACCGCCGAGTAGGAGGCCTTGGTGGTTAGCTGCGACTGGAAGCGTCGCAGCTTGGCCGGGTTGGTAGGGGGATGAAGTTCCCTCTGCTTCCGGTCAGCCTCCTCGTACCACCGGAGGGCGTCAAGGAAGGTGGGACATTCCTTGTAGGAGGCCAGGTGGGCACCTCCGCAGTTGGCGCACTTTGGAGGTGAGGTAGGCGGCTTGGGGCAGCTCCGGTAGTCGTGCTCCTCCGCACACTTGAAACACCTAGGCGGCATCTTGCAGCCGGAGGCAGCATGACCGAAGCGCAGGCAGTTATAGCAGGACATCGGCCCCCTCCCGCCCCTGAAATGCTCAATCGTGACGGCACAGTCACAGACGTGAGTGATGTCCCGGAAGGGGACTCCACCCGGCGTGCACTCGACCGTCACGACGAATGCCCTCTTCGGCCTCCTGCCGGCCTCCTCGGACCTGGAGAGCGGCCGGACGCCCTTAACAACGTAGCCCTTCCCCGCTAGGTCGGCAGCCACGTCCTCCGGGTCATAGTCCGCACCAACCCCCCTGACGAGCAAGCGGGAGGAGCGGACGCGGTCCAATGGCTGGGTGTAGTACTGGACCTTCAGTTCGTCCAGCACTTTCATGGCAGCCCGATGTTGCTCCACGGAGGACACTAGGATCTTCGTGGAGACGTGACGAATCTGGAGCTCGAAGTGCCCTCCTGTGGCTGCCTTGATGGCAGCGGAGACCGCCTTCTGCGACCGGAGTCCGTAGGCAGTGATGGGAGGGATCCTAGGACCCTTCCTCTCCGATGGGGTGGGAGCTGGGGTAGCAGTGGGGGTAGTCGCCGCTGCCGCCTTCCTCCTCCTCTCCTTTTTGCTTACGACCGTAGTGAAGTCGTCAGCCGGTGATGGGTCTTCCCGGTTCTCCAGCGCCGGGGCACTGCGTTTGGCGAGGCCCTCAGCCTCATCGCCGGAAGACTGGGCCTTCCTCCGTTTCCCCCTGATGGTCTCCGCAGTGTCCATCTCCTCCACGGGATCAGCCGCTGTATCCACCTGTGGGACGAGGTCGTCCGGAGCAGGCGGTTGGGCAGTGGGAGTCAGTGAGGCAGCAGCAGGGGTGGCGTCTCCACTTCCAGTCGCAGCAGCCACAGCTGCTCGGGTGGCAGGTCGCTCAGCGGCAGCCAGGCTCAGCGACGAGGTTGGCTGGGCCAGTGGCTTGGCCTTGGGCTTCCTCCTCTTCTTACTGTTGCCCGTCATGCCGGTCGCAGGAGGGCGTTGATCGCTCTGAGGCAGTGGAGCGGCCTCAGTACGTGGAGTAGGTTGGCCCGAAAGTGGACCTTCCTTAAGCGCAGCGCTGGGACCCCCAGCAGTGGGGGCCGGCCCGCTAGCCGATGCTGATGCCAGGGATGACCTGCTCTGGGAAGGGCTGAGATAGCCCTCCTCCGCCTGCACCAGAGCTGCGTCAAACTGGCGACGTGAAAAATATACGTAGGAGCCGTCCTCCAGCCTGCGCCGGATTAGGCCCCCAGTAGAGGAGGATCGGCGGTGTCCGCCAGGAACGCCTGAGGTGTCCATCGGAGTGGCCACCTAATTCTCTCTCTCGGCGCAGAATTAACTTTGCCTTAAGAAAGTTGCTCTCAGCGAGCCTGAGCCCCGTGAAATTTTACGTAGCGCAATTAAGTGAGCGCGTACCATTTCGGAACGATATCATCGCGCGAAAACGTTGGAGATGTGTTGTTCTCGGTTGCTACGTACTTTGTTTCCCGACAGAGAATGCTTTTTTTGCGAGTGTGGGAGTCGCCTTGGGCAGGCGCCGAAGTTGGGTTGATGGATGGGTCTTACATCCGTCCGATGCGCGAGTTGCCTTCCCGGCGGCTGTGGCCTGTGACGAGCTGTAGCCTCGTCAAGTGGCCCATGTCCGCTTCCCGGCCGTCTAGACGTTGCTTAAACCCTCTCCGCCCTCGTTTTCCGCAACGGATGGCCTCGATGACCCTTCCCTCCTCGAGATTCATCCTTCCTCTCACCGGTTACTGGAAGGCAGCGTCGCTAGGCGGCTGATGGCGCCGGAGAGGCGCCGGCAAACGACCCCCTTGTCGAACGTCTCCTCGCCTGACTCGCGCCTCACGGCGCCTCGACCCGCGGTGCTGCTTGCTTTTGCATCGCCTTTCAACAAAGTCGAACGGCGACGACATTGTATTGTTTCCATTTCACGTTAAATGTTCCAGGATAGACCGCTAGCGGTTTCTTTTCCCATTACCATGTATCGGCGCCAGTCTGCGCTCTCGCGGCTTACTCCGAGTCGCTCTTTCGACTTTGTTGCAATTCCATTACGCACGCTAGTCGAACGGATTCATTTCCCCGATATCGTGTTCTTTTTCTTTTTTTTTCTGCTGGGAGCAGTCTGCCCGGTCCTCGAATGATGACGGGTTAAAGGTTTCGTAACTACGACGATAGTTACGCACTGCATCTGTGACGCCATACTCGGCGAGAAGCCTAGCTTGATAGCCGCGTGTCATTAGCCTAATTAATCGCCGAGGTGAGGTGTGAGGTGCGATCTTCGAATGGGGAAAATAAATTCGCAGGGAGTGAGCATAAACGCAGGAGTTACATTGCATTTACATGGGATTAGCGCAAAAAAGTAACCGCCGGGAAACCGGGAATTGTTCCCGCGAACATCGTGCGGTGAGGATCGGCTCACTTATTTTTCCAATGTGAGGAATTATACCGAGTGCGTGTCATTTACGCCTCCTTTTTTTTGTTTTTTACATTGATCGGGAAGGGGGGGGACCCTTAAATGCCCACCGATGTCTTCAACTGAAGCATGATTGCCTTATCTCAGAACGTCGCTTGGAAAACCTCAGCCTTTGGGAATGATGGGCAGATAGGTGGACGATATGTAAAAGGAACGGGATGCAAACAAGAGGCATTTAATTTTCCTACCTGCGCTTCTACTTCTTTCCTTAACTCTAACTCACTCGCGGCAGTCAAGTTCCACTCGCGAACGGCATCTATTTCATCACCTTTCCTTTCTCATCATTTACTCGTCTTTTTTTTTCTTTTCTCAATGTAATCGAATGACTAACGACCGCCGTATCTGACGATATCATGAATATGTTTGCCATCCGGGCTGAATGAATCTCGGTATCCCTCCAGTTCTAGACAGATGTCTTCATAGTTAACAGGGAAGGAGTGTGTTAATAAACACCCTCATTGCAGAGCGAAGAGAATAAGGAACTCGAATCCCACACTCGGGCATTAATTCTACACTCCCCAGTAGGCCTAGTCGACCGTGCAACACTTGTCCGTCGCTGAGCATTGGTATTCTTAAAAAGAAAAAAAAATGGGCAGAGGGGAAAATGGTAGGGGACCTCGCTAAGGCTTTCGGCTCCAAGTCAAGTGTACTCTGGCAAGCAATTCTCCACTCCTCAGTAGCCCTAGTCGACCGCGAAAAAAAAAAAAAACTTGTCCGTCGCTGAGCATTCTGAAGATAGAAAAGAAAAAAAAAAGGAGAGGAAATGGCAGGCATCCGCACGTGAGCGAAGGGGGAAAGCCAGAGATAGGGAAGTGTTCCGAGCACCTGCGGCCGAGTGCAATGGGGCCAGTGACTAATCAGTCGTGGTATTGGAAAACAACTTTGTTTGACTTCAGCATCGCAGCCTTTAATGGAAAGTAGCAACAATTGATGCGTCATGTTCAGGGATCTTCGCCGCACTCAATGTAATTTTATCTAAACTTTTTTTTTTCCGGTTTCCTTCTTTGATTTTTTTCCCCTAATTAAGAAATAGAATTAGCAGTACGGATATCTTAGCGTGAGCTGCTTTATGGCCCTTAAAA
Source organism: Uropetala carovei (assembly GCA_036926305.1). NCBI lineage: Eukaryota > Metazoa > Arthropoda > Insecta > Odonata > Petaluridae > Uropetala > Uropetala carovei. Next base: position 32,266 of record JAXCHB010000134.1, on the reverse strand, counting down.
GGGCCGTTTTGTAATGATACACCTTCCACCAAGCATTTACTTGGAGCTGGTGTACTTGGTGACAGCCTTGGTGCCCTCGCTGACGGCGTGCTTGGCAAGTTCTCCGGGCAGGAGGAGCCTCACAGCTGTCTGGACCTCCCTACTGGTGATGGTGGACCTCTTGTTGTAGTGAGCAAGTCGGGAAGCCTCGGCGGCAATTCTCTCGAAGATGTCGTTCACGAAGCTGTTCATGATGCTCATGGCCTTGCTGGAGATGCCGGTGTCGGGATGGACCTGCTTGAGCACCTTGTAGATGTAGATTGCGTAGCTTTCCTTCCTCCTACGCTTCTTCTTCTTGTCTCCCTTGGAGATGTTTTTCTGGGCCTTACCGGCCTTCTTCGCAGCCTTTCCGCTAGTCTTAGGTGGCATGATGCACGTCTGGAAACAGAAAGCTCTGATCAGATTCAGTCGGCGTTTCAGTCAGTCAGCTGGGTTGACAGGCCTATGCCTTCGTTAGCCGGTCGCTATGGGAGTAGCACTCCCTCTCCGACCATGGTGTCAGCAATTTACAACATATGGCAGTAATGTTTACAGGGGCATTATTAAAATTAAGGAAAGGAATACAGTATGCTAATTCTAACAGGGGTGGCATTATGTTACTAGGATTTAACTACTACTAATTAATACTAATAAAGAGCAAAATAGAGATACAGATAGGTATTGTGATTATTATCACTTTTTGTTTTATTTTATTATCATTTTTTCATTTTTTCATTTTTTTTTTTTTTTTTTTTTTTTTTTTTTAAATAAAGAATATATAAATATATATAGTTATATATATATTCTTTTTTTTTTTTTTTTTTTTTTTTTTTTTTTTTTTTTTTTTTTTTTTTTTTTTTTTTTTTTTTTTTCTTTTCTCAAAAACGCTTACAGGCTAGGCTAAGACTAATACAGTAGTGCTGAGGCGCACGAAATTACTAATCCTATATAAATATAATAACCTATAAAATCTAAGACTAACTAAAAATAGAGCTGACATGGCTGAAGTGCGATAAGGGGGCGGAGGCTGCGCATAGGGGACAAAGGGCGTTGGAGGAAGGGCCCGGCTGGAGGTGAGGGCGCTCCAAGCAAGGGGTGGAAGGTATTATACGTCATACTTGGGTTAGTCATAAGGGAGATAGTTTCCCTTCATTTATGAGACAGGTTGAGGCCCATCCTGGGCGGTCAATAGGGGTTAGTAGTTATCACTAATCAACTTTAGAAATATTAATATAGTTTTGTTCGCTCCTTTTGGGGTTTAATAATTTATCTGTTTATATTTATATATATATATATACAGATACACATACACATATATATATATATATATTTTTTTTTTTTTTTTTTTTTTTTTTTTTTTTTTTTTTACTAAATTGTGACTCTACCGACGTTGCGTGGAGAGACGGGGATGATGGTAGGGCGGAAGCTTCCTCACCCGCATCTGGTGCGGGGGGCAGGTTAGGCAGGTTTACTCGAGCGACGGCGCGGGTTGAGGAAAGTGAGAGTGGCATGGGTGAATGACCTAGGGTCGGGGCGCGTCGTCTCGGGATGGCGAAAGTGGGTCAGGGGAAATGGTAGTGGAGTGAAGTTTACTCTATCGTGGGCGCAGGTTGGAGAGGAGAGAGTGACTGGGCGGTTGCCTATGGGGATAGGGTGGGGATATCTCGCGTAGCGAAATTAGGTTGAAGTCGTCGGGGTTGATAGGCGTCACGGGGTGAGCGCGATCGCATTTTGGGGCCTTTTGTATTTGCACTTAATGGCATGGTTGTAGTCCCAGATGTTGACTAGGAGGGGGTTTTTCGTGAGTGTTAGGCGTTTCTTGAATTTCGTGGCGGTTTTTTGAATTTGGGCCGTGAGGGTGGGGAGATTATGATATTGGAGGATTTCCCGCATTGGGACCAGGCGGGATTGCTCGGTGATGGCACGGATAAGCTTATTCTGGAAAGACGAGAGTTTTTGAATGGGGGTGGTTTTGGTGGAGGTGATCTCGCTTCCATATAGGAGATGGGGCCGGATGAGGGAGGTGTATAGGCGCAACTTGTCCTTGCGGGACAAGGGGCTTTTGCGACCGATGAGTGGGTTGAGGAGGCTCCGAATAGCCGCGGCCTTGGCTAGTGCGTGTTGGAAATGCGGCTTCCAGGTAAGTTTGTAGTCAAGAGTTATCCCTAGAAATTTGTGTTGTTTTACCAATGGTATGCGGCGGCCTTGGAGTAGGACCGGGAGATACGGGCGCTGCGATTGGGGGTGACGGGTAAAGTGGACATGGGAGGATTTGGTGGGGTTAACGGTTAGCTTCCACCTCGCGGCCCAGGTGGAGAAGGATTTGAGGTGGGAGTTGATTTTTCTTACGGCTGCGTCTGGGGAACGGGATTGGGAGATAATGGCGGTATCGTCAGCAAAGAGGAGAAGGTCGGTATGTCGGGACTGGGGGATGTCGTTAACGTAAATGGAAAAAAGCGTCGGGCTGAGGATTGCCCCCTGGGGGACGCCGGCGGTGGCTCGTCGGACGTCGGAAGTGGCGTTCTGGACTGTCGTAAAGAAGCGTCTATTAGTCAAGAAGCTCGTCAGTATTTTCGTGAGGTAGAGAGGTGTGTCAATGGCGTCAAGTTTGAAGATAAGTCCTTGGTGCCAAACCTTGTCGAAGGCCTGCTGTAGGTCTAGGAATACTGCTTCCGTAGCTCTCTTTCCGAAGTTGAACCCTGCAGTCACCTTCTCAACCAAGCGCAGAGCTTGGTGAATGCAGGAAGTGTGTTTTCGGAAGCCCATTTGCTCCGGTAACAGGACCGCGTTATCGTCGAGGTGGCGCTGGAGGCGGGTGAGAAGGATTTTCTCCAAAATTTTGCCGAGAGTGGGCAGGAGTGATATCGGGCGGTAGTTGGCGGGGTCCTCAAGGTTTTTCCCCGGCTTCGGGAGGAGGAGGACCTTCGCCGTTTTCCACTTGTCGGGGAAGTAAGAGTGGTCCAGGCACTGGTTAAAAATTGTTGTGAATTCGGTGACGGCGGCGGGGGAAAGGGTGAGCAGGTGGAGGATTTTATTCGTGACGTTGTCCATGCCCGGGGCTTTGGCTTTGTCGGTAGCTCGAATGAGTTGTCTGACCTCCGCTTCGGAGGCGTGGTCTGGGGGAGGGGAGGGGGAGGTTAGGATGCTCCCAACCCGGGATGCGGCTAGTGTGTTGTAGACCGGGTCGCCGGCCGCCGTATCCGTGCATATGGCGGCCAAGGTGGAGGCAAAGACTTGGGCCTGGGAAAGTGGGTCATATATAAGTTTGTTTTGGACAAGTAGGGGTGGGGGTGGGGTGAACGGCTTGGTAAGCGCCCGGGCAATCTTCCAAGTCGAGTTGTCGGAGAAGGTTATGCTGTCAAGTTTAGCGGTCCATTGGAGTTGGCGGAGGTCGCGGATTTCACGTCTAACTGTGGCGTGGAGTCTATTGTAGGCAGTACGGTCAGCTGGGTCTTTGTAGGTGGCCCATAGGCGTCTCAGGTAGTTGCGCCGCTTGATGAGGGCGCGCAGGGAGTCAGGGAGAGGCGAACCGCCTGTGGCTGAAGGCCGGATGGGTTTGGTGGCGCGGGTTTTGGCTGAGTCAATAATGTCAGTTAGTACGTTGATTCTGTCATCTACGTCAGTCGGGGAATTAGCGGATAAGGGAGGGAGGGCTTTCAGGAGTCGGTCCGCGATGTCAGTGAATTTCGTCCAGTTGGTAGCAGTGGGTGGGGTGGGTGGGAGAAGGGTGGGCGTAGTGGAGAGGGTTGTGAGGATAGGTAGGTGGTCAGAGGTGAAGAGGTGGAGGGCAGAGGGAGTGCAGTGGTATGGGATATTTTTTGTTATGGCAAAATCCAGAACGTCGGCGCGGTGCCGAGCGTTGGCAGGATAGTGGGTAGGAGTGGCGGGAAATTCAAGGGAGATGAGGTTGGAGGTGGAGTAGGTTTGGAGGTGTTTACCGCTGAGATTGGTTGAGTTGCAACCCCAAGCCATATGCTTGGCGTTCCAGTCCCCAATGGCGATGGTCGGCGTGTCGTCATTGAAGAAGTGGTCGAGAGTGGTAGTCGTCAGTGTTTTATGCGGGGGTCGATAGACGGAATATATGTTGAGGCGTCCGTGAGAAGTCGTGACCGTGATCCCTATCGTCTCTATGTTACGTAGGCGTTGGGAGTTGAGGAGGTGATGAGGAAGGGAGGTTTTGATGCATATCGCCACACCGCCTCCGGGAGTGTCGCGGTCCTTCCTGTAACATCTGTAGTCGGGAAGGTATATCCTGTCGCCGGGCTTGAGGAATGTTTCTTGAAGCAGTATCACGTCCGGTGAGTCTGTCGTGGCGTAGTCCCGTAGTTCCGTAAGTTTCGGCTTCAGTCGGTTGCAGTTCCAGCTTAATAGCGTGAGTCTAGAGGGTGTCGCGCGTCTATTTTCCATAGTCTAAGTTACGAAGTAATTCTCCCAGTAGGAAGGAGCGTTTTTCCTGAACGGACTCGATGCGGTTCAATGTTTTTAGGACAGATGTGAACCACGTGTAAAGGTCTGAGTTATCGGAGTTTTTAGTTCCGATTGTCGGCGTAGGGGCAGTGGCGTCGTCGTAGGTCGGAGAGGTTTCCTCTGTCGTCGTCGCAGGTTGGTGCGAGGCCGGAGGTGGGTGAAAGGGGGCGTGGTAGTAGGGCGGTTGCGGAAAGGGCGACTGGAATGGGTAGGGTGGGTAGTAGGAAGGGTAGTAAGGATGAGGCTGAGGGTGTGAAGGAAGGGCTGGGTAATGGAATGAGTTGGCGGCGGGAGGGGCAGGTGCTGCAAGGGCGTTTTGAGGCCCGTATCTCCGGGCGATGATGGCCCTCTTTGCCTTGACATGGATGGGGCAGCCGCGATAGCTGGCCGGGTGATCGCCGCCGCAGTTGGCGCAGGTGGCCGGAAGGTCGAGATCACGGGGTTTTGGGCAGTCTTGCACAGGGTGGCAGTCGCCGCACCTGACGCAACGGGGTGGCATATTGCAGTAATTGCGGGTGTGCCCTAGCATCTGGCAATTATGGCATTGAGTCGGATTGACACCCGGTTTAAACTTGGCAATGTGGCAACCCGCGCCGCAGAGGCTTCTGAGTTCGAGGAAGTTACCCTCGGGGTTCGTTAAGCGAACTTTGATCGCCGCGGTCGGTCGGGGCCTGTTATCATGGACTGTCGGATAGATGGGATCCGGGAAGGGGCGCGTGGTCGTAATGCGTTCAATATGCGCGACCTCAAATCCGCGCGCTTCGATACAGTCCTTGATGTAGGAAACATCCGTATTGATCGGAAGTTTCGTGATCACGTATTCTGGTTGTCGGTCGGCCTGGGGTTGATAAGTAAAAAATTTTACGTTTAGTTCGGTAAGGATGGCGCGGAGGGACGTAAAATCAGGAATGGTGTGGCAGTTTATTAGGATCAGTTTGCCCGCCGCCCTAGCTACAGGCGCGCAGGTAAATTTGCCGCTGATGGCTTTGTCAATACGCGACCAGTCCTCGGACCCGTCGATTTTTATTGTCGGTATCTTTTGTTTCTTAGGAGCGGGAGGGGGGATTTCAGTTGGGTTTACTCTATCCTCGTCGCGGGTTGGCGACGGCGAGCGGTCATCGAGCGGGATTGGGTCGGGAGTGCTGCCATCTGGCGCCGGTAAGATGACCTCCGACTCCAGCACATGAAATTTATTGGCGGAGGGAATGTGAACCTCCGTCGGGGTAAAGTCTGAGAGTTTCCGCTTGTGGCGGGTAGGGACTCGAATAGCGTCGACATGCATGCGTTCGAAAGTGCTGTTTTCGACATTGGCTGAGGGCTGATGCAAGTTATCGTCTAAGGGGGCGGAATTAATAGTAGGGGGAGCAATATCATTAAAATTAGGGGAGACACATGATACAAAAGGGCTGCCGGGATTGCTGACACCATGGGAGGGGAGGGAAGTGCTACTTGCGTTAGCTGCCTCCGGCGTGGTAGTGGTGGTGGCCGCATCTCCCGGGGCCGGGCGAGAGGGCTGTGAGGTTGTTGGGTTGGGTTGGGTTGGGTTGGGTTGCACGAAACGCGCACGTTACGTTGTACACTTTCCTAACTTGTTTTTTTCTTGTAAACGCGTAAAAATTTAGTTTTTTCGCGTTAACTTTCTTTTAAATAAACATTTCTTTCGGGTAACATTTCTTTCCTTGTAAACGCGTAAAAAGTTTTCTTTCGCGCGTTTTTTCTTCAATTAAAAATTAATAAAATATGAACTACTAAGAAATGAAATAAATTTAGTAAATTGAATTTTCTTATTGAAATGATTTGTAATGTTCAATTCAAGTTTCGGTGAACATTCGTAGATATTAGAATCTGCCTGATTGACAAAACCTTCTCTTCGGGTTGGGAAATAGTCACTCAACGTTCGAGTCTAAGAAAAACGTAGGGCAGCTTGACATACGGCTTCTTCGGCACACATGGAGTAACATCTCTCATTCTTTTTGCGGTTTATTCTGGACAATAGTTGTAAAAGGAAAAGTTGCAAGCGTGGTAAAAGAAAAACCGCCTTATCCTACTGTTTTCGCACTTGGGTGCTAAAATTCTGGCTGCCTAGACATCCGAAGGGACGGCACGCGCAGTTGCCGGGGGGTAAGTTTATTGCAGCGAAGGGAAGGTTCTGGGACCACATGCGAAGAGAGAAAGGAAGAATATCTCTAGATAAATAAAGCGAAATATATGTACCATGGTTATTCAAAATTTTTATTTTGATATCAGAAATAATAGTTGTATTCCTTTACACTTGCAGCGGAAGAAAACTTTTAGAGGAAATAAGTGCCGGAGAGAATGACAAATGTGAAAAATAACAATATAATCTGACTAAGAGAAAACCGTAAAGATGATTCCCATAAAAAAACAAAGAAGAATCCCTTTTAACATTCTTCGAATTTGTTAATTTCTTATTATGCGCAGTATTTATTATTAAAAGTTGACAAAAACGCTAAATGATATTTAAGAAGGTCAATAATTGAAGGTATTGCAAGTTTGAAATGAATAGACATCATAGTTCATATGATAATGACGAAATAGTAATGCTTGGGGTCATATAAGACCCCACGCGACTAATTAAGGGTTAATGATGTTTTCGTGTGGCATAAAGTTCTCCTAAGCAAGCTGTTATAAAACTACGTCAGTAACTTTAATAATTAGACTTAGATTTTCCACAAATGGTTATTGGATAAATCGTTTCCAAAGTATTGTTGATATAAACAATTTTCTGGTAATAGAATTCATTCGTGAGAGAATCGAGCTAATGGTCGGAGGATAATATTCACTCTGTACTTCTTAAACGTTCTCTTTGTACTTTTTTGTCCTTCGTCAAATTACTTCAATTCGTTCGTTCCTTTGTTCGTTCATTTTCTGTAGTGTATTGTGTTCTTGCTGGTTTTACTTACAGTTTTCGTTTTGAAGATGTCGTCATCGAACTTCGATTAGGTATATATGTAATTTAATTCCACGGTTAAAACTGCGATGTTTACAGGTTACACGGTCCAAGTCTTACATTCACTCAATCCGTTGAAATTCAACGGGCACTTCTGCTAGTTTACAATAAGAGACGAGTAGGGCAGCCCCGGATCTCTGATCCTCAACGCGATTTAAAGAAACTGAAGGTTTAGTGAAATAATTTTTATTGAATAATTAATGAAGTAGGTAAATGAAATGCAAAGAATTAAAATAAAAAAGTTTTTATTGAAAAAATTTTTCAACTGTTAGTAAAATTTTTGTTAGTAGATTAATCAGCCAGTGTCTCTCTCAAGACAGTGTTCTTCAGCTTTCTGTCACCTCTATTGGCCATGACTTCAACATTTGCAAACGATCCCACTCTTGATAGAGCAACATATAATTGACCATGCGAAAAAAAACAGAATTCGTCAAATAAATTTGACATTGTTTGACCCTGCACCTTGTTGTGATTGTCATTGAAAAAGTTGGTCTCATTGGAAATTGGCGCCGCTTGAAAACAAAGGGTAATTAATCCAGCATCTGAAGGAATCAATGCAATTCTCGGTATCAAAACTCAATCACCTCCACCAACTCCAGCAGCAATAATGCATTCAATGACATATTGCTGGATTGATTTCACTATCAGTCTTGTATCATTGCATAATCCTCGATTTGGCGCCAAGTTTCTCATCAATGCAACAATGCATCCAACTTTCAATATGAGCCTGTGCGGTGGTATTCAAAAATTCTGTTGGATACATAGTTCCTTGCTCATGCGCAACAGAATCTGCGCTAATCAACATTATTTCCTCTCCTAGGAATTTTTTCATGATTTTCTCATTGATGTAACCAACATCTGTATTTGTTGGTGCCAAAATAGTTCGTCCAACCAAATAATTCTCATTTTCCGATAAATTATACATTTCGTGAATCAGATCATCAACAATATCCGAATTCATCGAACGAATCGGATTAACTTCAACCATATCATTACTCCCTTCTTTTCCATCACCAACTCTGAAGAGAAAATTACTGAACGCTAACTGCTCTGCAGCATCTGATTGTCCTCTGACTCTCATATTTTCAAATAATTTCATAACTTTTACATGAGGCCACAATAATGATATTTTGAGCGAGCTTCCAGCTATTGCACCCCTTGATCCTCGCCTGATAACTGGCAGTATTTGACGAAAATCACCGCCGAGAAAACAGCTTTTCCTCCAATAATTGATCGTTGTCCATGACATCACGCATGCTTCGATCGAATGCTTCAAATGTCAATTTATTACACATTGGAGCTTCATCCCAAATTATTAACTTTGTCAATTTAACTGATTCCACTGGAATATTACAATGAGACATTTCGTTTAATTCTAAGGGTATCTTTAGCAGTTCTGCCACCATCCAACAATAAAGCTGCAATTCCTGATGATGAAACTGCCAATGCAATAAATCCACTTGCTCGAACAGATGTTAACAATAAATTGTACACAAACGTTTTACCTGTATCTCCAGGTCCATCAACAAAAAAAAAACATCACCTGCTTCTACTACTCCCCCGCTGTTTCCCATGTCTGACTCCTTGGGTCTCTGCACGGGGAGTGATAACCAAGTTATGATTCTTTACAATTTATTAATTTCTGTATGTTTGATGCATCGGACACTGCTGTATGCCGCCACTTTCTCCATGTTACTCTGCGCGATTTCGGCAAAAATTTACGGCGAGAGTAAGCTGCCGAATCCTTTTTATTTTGTGAATACCTTTTTCATCTGTCACCTCCTATTGATGAAGGCATATTTCGAAGAAATTCATAAGACACGAAAGAATTACTTCTCCGAAAACCAAGAGGTACGCACTGTCGGAAGGGTCGCAGCGGACACAAGGAATGCGCCAGAATAGAGGGATAGCGGTCACACGGCCTCTGAGGAAGGGAAAACTTGGGCGAACACCGGTGTCCGCCACGGCAGTGTACCTATTAATCCTTTTTCTTCGTTAAAAAAATTATTCCCCGATTTTCATTTCAGATTTTTTCCCTGCAAACTTTTCTTTTACGCGCTACAAATTTTTTTTCCTGCAATCTTTTCTTTTACGCGCTTGAAATCTTTTCCCTGCAAACTTTTTGTTTCCTTCAAAAATTTTTTCCCCATTTCCTGTAGAAATCTTAAACATTTTTTTTTGTTATAAAATTTTTTACGTGCTAAATTTCTTTCTCCGACGCTTTCGTTTCATACTTTCGTGCTTAAAGAAATTTTCGTTCTAAACCGTCTTTCCGTGGCCTAGTTTCTTCTAGCGCCTAATTTTTCTTACCGACACTTGTGTTTTCATTCTTTTAACGTAAAATACTTTTTCTTCGTACAAACATTTTCTTCAGCCTCATAGCGCAATTCCATTTAAAGAATAACAGTAAGTGGGGAAAAAAACGTATCTGTCACTTTCGAAGTACCAAGTAATGCTGATGGCAAGGGATTGTTATCCCTTTCGGAGAAATTTTATTATGCGATCTTGGCGAGAGAGGAGAGGGGTTGCAGACATCGACCATTTGTAATTTGAAGTTTAAGAAGAATGATTAGATTTCCAGAATATTTTTAAAAATTATAGGGAATGCTAAGAACATTTCAATAGAAAAGGGGAAACTAATTTTTAAATTATTTAAAATAATTTATTGGTGATTTCTTATGCAAATATTTATTTCAAACCGAAAATTCTAATTGAGCATCTACAGTCGAACTTTCAACCTCCTCAAATGTTGTTCTTCGGAAACAGCACAAATGGTAGAACAATAATACTACAAATTGCTGGTGTTTTTGCTGTCATTTTCCGTCTCGCACAGTTGGCACACTTATCCTGATAGCGCGGAATAGAGAGAGAGATTGCTTTTCGGGATACTTTCTGAAGACGAACGATTACTACTTCCCCTCTTTCTTCAGATCGCCCCTCCAGTCTGCATACCCTCAGTCAAAGGAAATGTAACAAACATTCCCCTTCCATTCCCATTCACCTCCGAATTCCTTTGTTGCCGACGCTACGGCAAAATTTTATGAAGGGTGATGAACGCATATCAGAGTTATTCGGTCATATTCATTATTGAATTTTCAATGCCGAGCTCCTGGACACATGTGACTAAAAGTTGATCTGGGTCGACCCAGATGCGAGTACTCTAGCGTAAGTAATTGAATTGTATGATCATACGACTTGGGAGCGTAGTCCGATTATATTAGTTACTAAAAGGAATATTCCCGAAGAATTAAAACAAGATTTCATTTCCGCTGCACTGAAGGTACATATTTTTAATGTTAGCTTTTATTGGTAATAGCAGTATTTCCTTTACGATTCATATAATAGTTAAAAAACAAACATATTTCATAGCAGTCGAAACCGAAGCCTATGGCAGAAGAAATACGATCATACGGCTTTTAAGCTTGCGGAATGCTTCGTATTTAAGATCAAGTCATCACCCTTAGCTTTTTTATTCATAATAGCAGTATATCCCAATTCTATTATACTGTCATACGGCTTTTAAGCTTAGGAATGCTTCGTATTTAAGATCAAGTCATTACTATACCCTTTCCGATTTATATAACAGTTCTAAATAAACCATTTCCCTAGCAGTCTTAAATGGAAGGAGAGCGACCGTGATGAATGATTCCGGATAAATGACAAAGAACGGTAGGTTTATTCCGGTGCAGCCTGAAAGTATTTGCTTTACAATGAGAACGTTGAAACATGCACCTAGTAGCTTTTAATTTTTCTTCTCTTTAATAACATCTTATGGGCTATCTTCAATGGTTCCCACCGCAGAAGCTGTAACGACCAACTTGCTCATACCTTGCCAAATCTTCCTCTCAACTCCATCCTAACATTCTATTAAATCATACTTTCCGACACGGCCAGTTTAGCCGCTGATAAATTATAACTGATCGGGATTGCCTTCCCCTTAATGAAAGGAAATTCTGCTTGTCCCGACTTCGGAATGCAATCGAGATTTGATTTTCCGCCGTTCGCGATAATTATGCTTTCTTCTTTATGGTGACTTCCCGAAAAGAAATTGCTATCAGATACCTATTGCCGTTATTATTTCCCGTCCTTTTTTATTTTCTCTCTGACTTCGCCCAATTACCGCCACTATCTTCCTCTCGCACTATGCCACCATCAAATACTTTCTCTACGCATTACGCCTACTACGCGCGACATCCGATCTATTGCAAATATCAATCTCATTTTTCGGAGATTACGGCCATTCGGTAACTTTGGCATTCGTTCGGGATCGGAGTCGTCGCTTCAACCGTTCTTTATTTCTCTTTTCGTCATTCTCCTTCGTTTTGGTGTTATTTGGCAGAGCGTCTCGAGTGACTTATTTGATGGTCCTGAAAAGGACCTTAGTGATGCCTTCACCGCAACAGCGGAGAAGGACATTTCGCATAGGAAGCATTTTATTTCTTCTTCTGCGCTGTTGGTTTCTTCGCTGCGGGTTTCGCCTTGGTCGGAGTCTTCTTTGGCTTGGGAGCGCGAGGTTTCGTCGCCTTCTTAGCCTTAGACGGCGACTTTGCCGCCTTGGCTGCTGGTTTTCCTGCTGCCTTCTTCTTGGGCTTCTCCGGGACGGGCTTCTTAGCCTTCTTGGCGGGCGGAGCGGACTTGCTGCGCTCCTTGGGTGCGGACCGCTTGGTCGCGCCGGAAGAGGATGCTGCTGCACCTGTCGTTTTCTTTCCCACGGGCTTGGCTGCCTTTTTCACCCCCTTCTTTGGCGCCGTCGTCTTCTTAGCCTTGGTCGTGGCTGCTGCGGGTGCGGCTTTCTCCTTTAGGGTGAGAGAGCTCAGCTTGAAGGAGCCAGACGCGCCCTTTCCCTTGGTCTGCACCAAAGTTCCGGCGGTGACGGCCGCTTTCAGGTACTTCTTGATGAAAGGAGACAGTTTCTCCGCGTCCGCCTTGTAGCTGGCGGCGATGTACTTCTTGATGGCTTGCAGGGAAGAACCACCGCGCTCCTTCAGACTCTTTACGGCGTTGTTAACCATCTCCGAAGTGGGAGGATGGGAGGGCTTGGCTCGGGCCTTCTTCGCTCCGCCCTTGGCTCCACCTTTCTTGGAAGCGGAAGAGGCGGCCGAAGCCGGCAGGGGCTTGACGGCCACGGTGCCGGCGGGCTGCGACGGCGGGGAAGCTGCTGCTGCTGCACTTGCTGCTGCGTCTGCCATACTGATGCTGCAATTAAGAAAATATTCTTACTCGGAGCCCCGTGAAATTTTACGTAGCGCAATTAAGTGAGCGCGTACCATTTCGGAACGATATCATCGCGCGAAAACGTTGGAGATGTGTTGTTCTCGGTTGCTACGTACTTTGTTTCCCGACAGAGAATGCTTTTTTTGCGAGTGTGGGAGTCGCCTTGGGCAGGCGCCGAAGTTGGGTTGATGGATGGGTCTTACATCCGTCCGATGCGCGAGTTGCCTTCCCGGCGGCTGTGGCCTGTGACGAGCTGTAGCCTCGTCAAGTGGCCCATGTCCGCTTCCCGGCCGTCTAGACGTTGCTTAAACCCTCTCCGCCCTCGTTTTCCGCAACGGATGGCCTCGATGACCCTTCCCTCCTCGAGATTCATCCTTCCTCTCACCGGTTACTGGAAGGCAGCGTCGCTAGGCGGCTGATGGCGCCGGAGAGGCGCCGGCAAACGACCCCCTTGTCGAACGTCTCCTCGCCTGACTCGCGCCTCACGGCGCCTCGACCCGCGGTGCTGCTTGCTTTTGCATCGCCTTTCAACAAAGTCGAACGGCGACGACATTGTATTGTTTCCATTTCACGTTAAATGTTCCAGGATAGACCGCTAGCGGTTTCTTTTCCCATTACCATGTATCGGCGCCAGTCTGCGCTCTCGCGGCTTACTCCGAGTCGCTCTTTCGACTTTGTTGCAATTCCATTACGCACGCTAGTCGAACGGATTCATTTCCCCGATATCGTGTTCTTTTTCTTTTTTTTTCTGCTGGGAGCAGTCTGCCCGGTCCTCGAATGATGACGGGTTAAAGGTTTCGTAACTACGACGATAGTTACGCACTGCATCTGTGACGCCATACTCGGCGAGAAGCCTAGCTTGATAGCCGCGTGTCATTAGCCTAATTAATCGCCGAGGTGAGGTGTGAGGTGCGATCTTCGAATGGGGAAAATAAATTCGCAGGGAGTGAGCATAAACGCAGGAGTTACATTGCATTTACATGGGATTAGCGCAAAAAAGTAACCGCCGGGAAACCGGGAATTGTTCCCGCGAACATCGTGCGGTGAGGATCGGCTCACTTATTTTTCCAATGTGAGGAATTATACCGAGTGCGTGTCATTTACGCCTCCTTTTTTTTGTTTTTTACATTGATCGGGAAGGGGGGGGACCCTTAAATGCCCACCGATGTCTTCAACTGAAGCATGATTGCCTTATCTCAGAACGTCGCTTGGAAAACCTCAGCCTTTGGGAATGATGGGCAGATAGGTGGACGATATGTAAAAGGAACGGGATGCAAACAAGAGGCATTTAATTTTCCTACCTGCGCTTCTACTTCTTTCCTTAACTCTAACTCACTCGCGGCAGTCAAGTTCCACTCGCGAACGGCATCTATTTCATCACCTTTCCTTTCTCATCATTTACTCGTCTTTTTTTTTCTTTTCTCAATGTAATCGAATGACTAACGACCGCCGTATCTGACGATATCATGAATATGTTTGCCATCCGGGCTGAATGAATCTCGGTATCCCTCCAGTTCTAGACAGATGTCTTCATAGTTAACAGGGAAGGAGTGTGTTAATAAACACCCTCATTGCAGAGCGAAGAGAATAAGGAACTCGAATCCCACACTCGGGCATTAATTCTACACTCCCCAGTAGGCCTAGTCGACCGTGCAACACTTGTCCGTCGCTGAGCATTGGTATTCTTAAAAAGAAAAAAAAATGGGCAGAGGGGAAAATGGTAGGGGACCTCGCTAAGGCTTTCGGCTCCAAGTCAAGTGTACTCTGGCAAGCAATTCTCCACTCCTCAGTAGCCCTAGTCGACCGCGAAAAAAAAAAAAAACTTGTCCGTCGCTGAGCATTCTGAAGATAGAAAAGAAAAAAAAAAGGAGAGGAAATGGCAGGCATCCGCACGTGAGCGAAGGGGGAAAGCCAGAGATAGGGAAGTGTTCCGAGCACCTGCGGCCGAGTGCAATGGGGCCAGTGACTAATCAGTCGTGGTATTGGAAAACAACTTTGTTTGACTTCAGCATCGCAGCCTTTAATGGAAAGTAGCAACAATTGATGCGTCATGTTCAGGGATCTTCGCCGCACTCAATGTAATTTTATCTAAACTTTTTTTTTTCCGGTTTCCTTCTTTGATTTTTTTCCCCTAATTAAGAAATAGAATTAGCAGTACGGATATCTTAGCGTGAGCTGCTTTATGGCCCTTAAAAGGGCCGTTTTGTAATGATACACCTTCCACCAAGCATTTACTTGGAGCTGGTGTACTTGGTGACAGCCTTGGTGCCCTCGCTGACGGCGTGCTTGGCAAGTTCTCCGGGCAGGAGGAGCCTCACAGCTGTCTGGACCTCCCTACTGGTGATGGTGGACCTCTTGTTGTAGTGAGCAAGTCGGGAAGCCTCGGCGGCAATTCTCTCGAAGATGTCGTTCACGAAGCTGTTCATGATGCTCATGGCCTTGCTGGAGATGCCGGTGTCGGGATGGACCTGCTTGAGCACCTTGTAGATGTAGATTGCGTAGCTTTCCTTCCTCCTACGCTTCTTCTTCTTGTCTCCCTTGGAGATGTTTTTCTGGGCCTTACCGGCCTTCTTCGCAGCCTTTCCGCTAGTCTTAGGTGGCATGATGCACGTCTGGAAACAGAAAGCTCTGATCAGATTCAGTCGGCGTTTGCCAGTGGTTTTTCGTTTATATGGTCACCTATTCCATCGAGCGAACCTAGGGATGTGAGTCCAATGGAGTGGCCGATGAAGAAGGATAAACGGGATGAGAGTGAGGAGAGACATTTGTAAATATATATAACGAACTAGAGGATCAGCGTTCGTAAAGACAGCTGGTCTCTTTGTTTCGCTACCGAGAAGTTACCAACCGTTATCAACATGTCCGGACGTGGAAAGGGAGGCAAAGTCAAGGGAAAGTCAAAGTCCCGTTCTAGCAGAGCCGGGCTTCAGTTCCCCGTTGGACGCATCCATCGTCTTCTCCGCAAGGGGAATTACGCCGAGCGCGTTGGCGCTGGCGCCCCCGTCTACCTGGCCGCCGTGATGGAGTATCTGGCCGCTGAAGTCCTCGAGTTGGCAGGGAATGCCGCAAGGGACAACAAGAAGACTAGGATCATCCCTCGTCATCTTCAGTTGGCCATCCGTAACGACGAGGAGTTGAACAAGCTACTCTCCGGCGTTACCATCGCACAGGGAGGTGTTTTGCCTAACATCCAGGCGGTGCTTCTGCCAAAGAAGACCGAGAAGAAGGCTTAGAAGGCAATTCAACAATCAAACGGCCCTTTTCAGGGCCATAACGCAGCTCGGACCGAAAACGCATGACTAAATCGAAAAACCAGAGGAGCTGCTAATGTTGCCAACTCGTGCACAGGCCAAGGAAAAAGGGTCAAAGAGTTCCAACTAAGAGAAAATAGAATCAAAAATTCAGCAAGAATGTACACAATGGAATAAGATGATGATGTACTGGACCTCTTGCCTTTTGGAGAGGAGGAGGAGCTCATTAATGTCGGGAAAAGAAAAGTCCCGGTGCTCCGCACGTCTGCAGTGATGGGGTGGATTGTTAAGGTCGCGAAGCAGTCTCATTCTTCCTTCGAGTCAGTCATTAATCGGTAACAGCAGTAGTAATGGTCATCAAGATTCGTATTACGGTATTCGGGGAAGTAATTGCGGGCAGCGAAATAAGGAAAACTCCAACGCGATGGCAGTTGAAGGTCTCTAGTATGGCAGCGACGAAGTCGCCAAGCGGGATGCTGCTTTTCTTCCCTTTTCATCTACATCATACCCTTCAAATCACCAGACTGGTGGGTGGCTTGAAGGCATATGTGAACATTAAGGCGGGTTACTCAGGAGTTGCGCGGTCTTCGAAACTAGCGTTACTAGCGACCATCCACGGCAGTAGCACCGAGTAAACAGCTCCTTTTTTTTTTTTTTTCTTCTTGTCATCTTCCCTTGGTACATACATTCATTCATGACGGGCAGGTACTCAAGTCAAAGAAAATGCGCATTATCTGAGTTTGAAACTTTTATTTTACGGTTGTTGGGCGAGGTCCTTGCCCACAACAGAAAAGACCACACTTGCAAATATGTACGCGTTGGAGGAGCTCTCCCAAAAATTTGTCCTTAATTCTTTTTCCAGACTTAATTTCGTCTTTTTTCCATTTCTTTTGGTTGGCTTAGCAGATGTACTTTATGGAGAATGTGGTGGCCCTGAAAAGGGCCGAGTTTTTTTACTCCTAGATTGTTGCAGAAGATAGTCTAACCGCCGAATCCGTACAGGGTGCGTCCCTGCCTCTTTAGGGCGTAGACAACGTCCATGGCCGTGACGGTCTTCCTCTTGGCGTGCTCGGTGTAGGTAACGGCATCGCGGATGACGTTCTCGAGGAACACCTTGAGCACGCCGCGGGTCTCCTCGTAGATCAGGCCGGAGATACGCTTCACTCCACCACGACGAGCAAGACGGCGAATAGCTGGCTTGGTGATTCCTTGGATGTTATCGCGAAGAACTTTGCGATGACGCTTGGCACCACCCTTGCCCAAGCCTTTGCCTCCTTTTCCACGTCCAGTCATCTCTGAAGCTAAGTCGCAGTTGTGATCATGCCCAGCCGGAATTCCGTGTTCTTATACCTCCTTTCGACGTGACGTCGTGGCCGGAAAATGAAATGGCGGCAACCAATCAGACTGTTGCTTAGGGACGCGGTTCCACGAAGATATAAAAGAGGCAAAAGCAAAAGTGTGCTTTATGATCCGTAAGGAGCTTTCTGTAAATCGGACAACCTAGTGTGTGCTACCAGCGTGTGTGACTCCGTGCCCTCAGCCGCTTGCGATACTCCTGCAGTGCGTCACGAGCCGGCCCTGAAAAGGGCCGTTTACGCCTAGCCAGTGCCGGGCCCTGGAAACAGGGCCCTTGATGTGCCGCAGCGTCCGCTGTGCCACCAGTGCCCTCCCCAGTGACGGCACTTGTGCCTCCCAAGTCCCTGCCCCTGTGCGCGCTCTCTCCTGGCCCTGGAAAGGGCCGTTACCACCCTGTCTTCCCCAGTGACGCCAGTGTCGGTGGCTAGCGTGATCGAGCGCCTCTTAGAGGGGCGTCTCACCCCGGCTACCGCCATGGAGCCCTCCGATAGTCCTGACTCTCCAACATCATCCGTGGAGTACACGGATGCATCATCCGAGGCCACTGCCTCTCCACCGCCATCTCCTGCCTCTCCACAGCCATCTCCTGCCTCATGCAGCTCCGAACCTGCTGCGGTCCCGGTCTTCGCCTCCACTCAGCTGACCGTGAGTACCGCCCTTGACAGCCAGGTTCTTCCTACCCCAGACCCAGTGCAGGGTCCCTCCTACCCCATCACCTCCGCCGAGCTAATGGACTTCACATGTCCATCGGCCAAGCGTCGCAGGCCGTCCACCCCGGAGGCTTCACCTCCCTTAACACCGGTCGCCAACCGATTTGAGGCTCTGGCGCCCACTGCCATGGAGGCTTCACCTCCTGTTGCCCCGGCTCCTCAAGCCAAACCCCCGATTCCAGTGATCAAGCTCACCACGTTGGCAAACTACCGTGCCAACATGCGGGTGATTACGGATAGGGCCGATTCTCCTCCCACCTGCAAGATGGTCGGGAATTCTCTCAACATTCAGTGCCATTCGCCTCGCGATTTCAACATGGCACTGAATGTTCTCAAACAACTAAATCTGGAGTGCCACACCTACTCCGTTCCCGGCCAAAAGGCCCCGTCCTTCTGCCTCCGTGGCCTTCCACCCGCAGCGGAAGAGGAGGACGTCAAGGCAGACCTGGAGGGTATGGGTTTTCCCATATTCTCAGTTAGGCGAATTTTCACCACTCGCCCTCTGCACACAGAGGCCAAGGCCGGCATTACCGCCGTGCCGCAGCGCCCTACCTCCCTCTTCCACGTCATCCTCCAAAAGGAGGCCGACGCCCAACTCTTCCGCGAGCTTGATCACGTCGGAATTGTAGATGTCTCCGTGGAGGTGATGCGTAAGCCCAAGGGCCCGGTCCAGTGCCACCGCTGCCAGTGTCTCCACCATACTAAAAACTACTGCTTTCACGCACCAAGGTGCGTGAAATGCCTCGAGACCCACCCAATGGGGGAATGCCCAAAAGTTGACCGCGCGTCTCCAGCAAAGTGCGTCAACTGCCAGGGTGATCACCCCGCGAACTATCGCGGGTGTGAAACCCATCGCCGGGCCCTTCAGGCCATGCGCGAGAGGCAACGCGCCGCTTCACGGCCTACCCCCAAGCCTGCCACTTATGCGGCCAAGGCTTCTGACTTCCCGGCCCTCCCGCCGAGGTCAGCTCATTTCTCACCTTTGCTTCCTCCCCTCCCCACTCCCAATGTACTCATCCCGCCCCCAGCGGCGTTTGCTCAGACACTGGCAGTGCCCATTACAGACTCTCCCATCCCTCAGCAGCCTCCACAGACTGCTGACACGCCCATCTCCCAGCTGCAGGAGCTCCCAAACCTTGTCCAGGCCAGCGGGATCAAGGACATCCTGCCCTGGCTTACCGACCTTCTCCGGCGCCTCTGCGCCGCTACCTCTCCCCAAGCCAAGAAGCTAATCTTGGTAACGGAGCTCCTGACCCTTGGCGACTAAGATGGCTAGACAAACCACCTTGCCCAGACACCTACAAGTCATTTCTTTAAATGCGCAGTCTATACGCAACAAGAAAGCCGAAATACTCGACTACCTAACCCGACACCCAGTTGACGTTCTCCTTCTACAAGAGACACATCTATCTCCCAGAGACTCTCTCTTCTTTCCGAATTTCACTGTCTACAGACATGACCGCACACGCAACCATGGTGGTGTTGCCATCTTAGTTCGTAGCTCCCTCTCCCACAAGGCACTAAATGTACCGGCCCTTATCCATCTTCAATCGATAGGTATCTCTGTGTCAACGTCCTCCGGCCCCATACAACTCTACACCGTCTATCACCCTTCGTCTCGTCCCCTACAGCACGGTGACCTACGCTCCCTCGTAACGGGAGACACCCCTACCATCTACGCGGGGGACTGGAACTCCAAACATGAGGACTGGGGATGCCGTAGCCGTAACCCCAACGGTGTCAAATTACACCAGTTCCTGATGGCCTCTCACGCCGTCCTACATCCTCCTAGCGAGCCTACCCACTACGTGTCAGGAAGACGACCCTCGAGTGACATTCTCGATTTTGCGATTTCCCTTAATTTACCCACTGCACTGCCTGTCTCTGTCTTAAAATTATTCTCCTCTGACCACTATCCTATCTCTTTTCCAGTGCAGTTCCTCCCGCTGTCTGCAGCCCCCCCCTCTCCTTCCCTTAAAGTACACTGGGATTCTTTCACTTCTCTAGTTGACTCTGCCTCTTCAAAGCTCAAGCCGATTGAACCAAATCCCGTGTCAATAGACTCAAGAGTGAGGGAGTTTACTTCGATCCTCACCGACTCTCTCCACAAAGCATCTGCCCCCTTTATTAAGCCTCCAACAAATCCTCCTACTCTCCCGAATGCTATCTTTCTTCTCATTCAGGAGAGGAATCGTGCTAGGAAGGTCTATCAACGTTCTCGCCTCCCTGCAGACAAATCCCGCTACAATAGCCTTCACAATAGGATCAAGAAGGAAATTTCCAAGTTCCGCGGCCAACAATGGAATAAGACACTAAACGCCCTCTCCTTCGAGGACTGCTCCACCTGGAGGATGGCCAAGGCATTGGTCAAGCAGCGCACGGACAACAACCCGCTTGAGGTTGAGCAGGTCCTGCTCCACGACCCGGCTGCTCAAGCAGAAGCCCTGGCCTCTCACTTTGAATTGGTTACAACACCAAATGCCACGCCTTCAGCGTATGAGGCCAGGGCTGCGCAGGCCTGCAGTGCCCTGCTGACCATTCCAACGCCTCCTCCGGAACCCACGTCTCCCGCGGAACTATCCTCCCTGATCCGGAAGGCTAAGCCCCGCAAAGCCCCAGGCCAGGACGGCATTACTAATACTATGTTAAAACGCCTCCCCTCTGTCGCTATTCTTGTCCTTTGCAATCTCTTCAACTCCTGCCTCGACTCTTCCTACTTCCCGCAGGCTTGGAGGGAAGGTAAAATTATCTTCTTTCCCAAGCCCGGGAAATCACCCACTCTCTTGGATAGCATGAGGCCTATTACCTTGCTATCCAATATTTCTAAGCTTCTGGAAAGAGTCATCTTGGTCAGACTGCAATCTTTTCTCTTACAATCAAACCTGCTCCGTCCTGAGCAACTGGGCTTCCGCAATCGAACCTCTGCCGTCCACCAAGCCCTCCGCCTCACGGAATTTATCACTGTAGGCTTCACCTTCAAGAAATGCACCGAGGTAGTCTTCCTGGACATCGCCAAGGCTTTTGACACCGTTTGGCATCAAGGCTTGCTCCTGAAGCTCTTCAGCCAGGGCATCCCCATCTACCTCCTCAAGATCCTTTCCTCCTTCCTTACTGACCGCTCCTTCAGAGCGGCGGTAAAGGGCACTTTCTCCAGTGCCAAGTCCCTCCGCGCTGGTGTCCCCCAAGGCTCCGTGCTGAGCCCCACACTCTATAACCTTTTTGTCAACGACATACCAAACTCCAGACTCATACACACTTACATGTATGCAGACGACACGGCTTTCGCTACACAAGCACACAACCATTCTTCCACTCACACCAGACTACAAAAACACTTCCAACTTTTCCACAGATGGCTTAGGCTGTGGAAAATTAGGGTCAACCCCCACAAATCCAAAACGGTGCTCTTCACTAAGCGTCCTCGCACTCACACCCCACACTTACCACTCCGCGTCATGGACACAGAGATACCTACGTCTACGTCCCATACATTTCTCGGAGTCCTCATGGACTCCAGACTCTCCTGGGCCCTGCACGCCCGCATGGCTATTACGAGAGCAACGGCGGTTAAAAACCTGTTAATGCCCCTCTTAACCCCGAAGTCCCCGCTCACCCGTAGAGACAAACTCCGTCTCTACATCTCCGTCATTCGTCCCACCCTCACCTACTCAGCTGAACTATTCGGCAACTGTCCTGAATACCTCAGGCGAAAGCTTGAGGTGTTTCAGAACAAAACCCTTCGTTATCTTACCTCCTCTTCAAGGCTTATTCCCATTCATGAGATCCGAAAAGCTCACGCTATTCCCCCACTTCTTTCCTTCATTCGTAATCTCTCTCTCAATCTTCATAAAAATCTTCCCTTCACCCTTAACCCTCTCCTGACCGAGCTGTGGAATTACGACCACACTCGGCCTACTAAACACCGCACTCCCAAGCAGATCCTACTGCGCAAGATTTAAATTCAGCCCCCTCACCCACATCACTTAGGGACTAAAACCGCTATTGCTCTCCGAACGCCATGATCCCTTCTCCTTACCCTCAACCTGCTGTCAAGGTGCGTGTACTCGTACCGGCACAGCAAACGATTGGAGGCAAGGCCTCCGACATAAAGCAAAAGAAGAAAGAAGTGTGCTTTATGATTTTTCTTTTGCATCTGCAGAGAGGAAGATGGCCCGTACGAAGCAGACTGCCCGTAAGTCAACAGGAGGCAAGGCTCCACGGAAGCAGCTCGCCACCAAGGCTGCCCGCAAGAGTGCACCGGCCACTGGAGGCGTCAAAAAGCCCCACAGGTACCGGCCCGGTACTGTGGCCCTCCGTGAGATCAGGAGATACCAGAAGAGCACGGAACTTCTCATCCGCAAGCTGCCCTTCCAGCGCCTGGTACGTGAGATAGCTCAGGACTTCAAGACTGACCTGCGCTTCCAGAGTTCGGCAGTCATGGCTCTTCAGGAGGCTAGCGAGGCTTATCTCGTGGGTCTTTTCGAAGACACCAACCTGTGCGCCATTCACGCCAAGCGAGTCACCATCATGCCGAAAGACATCCAGCTTGCACGCCGTATCCGCGGAGAGCGTGCATAAGTCCTTCGTCTCCTATCGGAGCTCCAAAAAAAAGGCCCTTTTCAGGGCCAGTAACTGTTAATTAAGATTGGCATTCGCAAATCGACAACTTAAATTGGGGATTCTGGAGCGAGTCTCTTGACTTGGAAGTGTTACATTTTTCTTTTCGCAGAACACCCTTGAACGTTTTTTTTTTTTTTTTACTATATCCTGCAGAGTGTATGTCTTAAAATTTTCAAATATTTATTTTTCACCACGGTTCAGCTGGGCGCGCTCCGTAGGCGGGGGGAGCGCCGTCTCTTGAGGTAAGCTTAACCTTTAAACGGGCGAGACTAATTTGTCGAGTGGGGTCAGATTTGACCCCGAATTTATTTTGTTCATAGAAGGTCACTGAGTAGACAATTACTTTATTTTCTCATATTTTTCATTGGTTTAGATTTATTAAACATGGTTTTAGCACCATATTAGTTAATATTGATATCTTTTGTTATTGGACATTACCTTACACGACCTTTGTTTATGAAATTTTAGGTCTATTTAAATGAAGTTCAATATTTTGCAAGAAAAATAAGAAAAAAAAGTATTCTTTTATTACTAGTTCAGGTATATTCATTCGCATTAACATATGTACATAGAATCAGAATTCTCCTTTTGTGTTTAGATTCGAAGTATGCTGGTCACATATGAAATGACTGCACTTTGTACATCTGTTTTGCACTTTTTTGTCGTGCTTTCTGTCACACATCTTCCTCTCTTGGTTTGCCTCCATTACCAATCTCAATTTTTCTCTTCTGAACATTTCTTCGTATTGAGAAGTGGAGGTTCGGTACGGTCGCTGCCCTTTGCTTCATGTAAGGGATTACTAGCTCTTTTCCTAGCACCTGCAAGAACTTTCTACGTTTCCCTATCTATTGTAAGACTGCAAATTTTTTTTCTTTTCATTGTTATGCTGGAAGATTACTAAGCTATTGTCAAGCCAATTCATAAACAATCGATCACATGTAATTGAGTGATTAATATAAACAAAAGTCAATAATTACGAATTATTATATCAGGTCCACGAAAAACTTTTGTTGGCAAAAGGTGTCGTTGCCGGACAAGTGGGGTCAAGAAATCTTTATTTTTTAATTACTTCAAAATTAAAATAAAAAAATCTTTTTGCTACACGCAATAAACTGAGACAAAAATAGGAAAATACAAAAAACGTGAAAGACTTGAGCTCAAAATCAAACAAAATGCAAGTGTGGGGTCAAACTTGCTCGTTTGATCGCGTCGCGTTCGATTGACGGTGAGAAGTAATAGTTGTTGGTCGGATTCCGGACGTCTTAGCGATGAAGGACGAGGAGGGAGTTTCGTTAGGCGCGTCTGTACAGATTTGAGTACGGGACGTGTAGATCGAAGTAGCATTTATTTTGAGGAAATAACACTTGAAAAGGGAAAAAAGACAGATGCCGGAATAATATCGCTAAAACAGAACTTCGGGTTCGGTTCCCAGCTTTTTTATTAATTTTTATCGTGCCGTCGTGAATTTTGTTAACGGCTCTAGGCCGCAAGCTGAACTGTTTTGGAGGTTGGCAAAAGCGTAATTAACGATAAGTATGACTGATTAAACTGAGAATTGGCATCTCTTGCTACTGTTTTTTTCCGTTGGTTAAATTTTTATTTTATTGCTGTAATGATTATATCTGTATTTATTTACTTATTTATTTTTTGTATTAATTTTTTTATTGCTTTGCGATATGACATTAGTAATCAAGTAAGTGGGAAGAAAAAGCAAAATATCTCCGAAATTTGTTTCAAACAAAACTTGGAAGAAATGTTATTCTCTACAACTTTGGTCCTCACGAAGATGACCGATTACGACGTTTTTAAGGAGATATTTGACGGAAACCGACTTGAGTATGGAGTTCTATTTTCTAATATGAACTTAATGAAATTAAAAACCAGAAATGCTCTCACTAATGAACATCTCGAAGAGACTGTTTACTTCTCTCTGTTTCTAGTTACATGCAGTGTAAACGTGCCCATAATCGCGTAAATCAAGATTAAATTTAATTAAAGAAATCAGTTGTATAATATCATTTTATGTATGATGTATAATAAATGCATTTTACGGTAAATTTGTAGTCTAATTCATTCTTAAAATCCCTTTTTATACCTATATTTAAAAAATTAGTAGCCCGTAAGACAATTATCAGGATTAAAGTAGAAAAGTTTGGGCACCCCAGGTATACACTATGTATGCAATTACTAAGATTTTTACTTAAGTAATGAATAAATTTTCATTTTCTTAACATTTTCCTTTTATGAGCTCTACTTTTTTCGGCTTTAATTATCCAATGAAGTGAATGTCAAATTTGTGTAACTGCCGTGCGTATTAGATTACTTGACCAGCTACTCAAAAGATGGCGTTTGCTGTACGTTTCCACTGAAGTTCTTACGTAGCCGCTACTGCGCTGCTTGAAAAAAGGTATTGGTTTAAACATTGTTCGACTTACACGGAAATTTTTGGACCGAATTAACCGTGTAAGTCGGGGACTTACTGTAATATATTTGCGTGAAGCTATTTTTCTTTCGCGCCATACCGCAAACCATTCCATTCCTTCGTACCTTCCGTTGCTCGTTACGCCCACCCACCTTACCCACCCCTCTCTCCTTACCCATCCCTCTCTCCTTACCCATCCCTCTCTCCTTACCCATCCCTCTCTCCTTACCCATCCCTCTCTCTTTACCCACCCCTCTCTCCTTACCCACCCCTCTCTCCTTACTCATCCCTCTCTCCGAAGCGCAAACACTTCGTTCTGTCTCACTCTCCCTCCCCATTCCATTCTCGTCTTTTTTCCTACCTCAAGAGCCCTGTCTCACTCTCCCTCCCCATTCCATTCTCGTCTTTTTTCCTACCTCAAGAGCCCTGTCTCACTCCTCCTCTGGCCCGAAACCTCGCTAGCTCGCTCCTTCTCGTTCTCACCCCTCTATCTTTCTCCCCCGCCTCTTCCTTCGCTGCTTACGCCTAACCTCCCGCTTTCCCAAACTCCCGGACCTTCCACCCGTACTCCCATCTAACTCGGTTGCACCGGTACCGCCTACCCGTATTCTCCGAAATATTTTACTTAAAATGTTAGTCTTAGAAGGGCTATCCTGAGCCGCCGACTCCACTTCTCTGCGTGCAGGATTTCATTAATTTGCTCCTGTAAAATTGAGATATTGTACGCTTTATTACGAATATAAGTTTGATGCAGGTAATTTGCACTGAATTTGACATTTCATCGCTGAATACCTTGACGACGGACATTACCGTGTATACCTTACGAACGTAAAATTAACGTGTTCTGCAAGCCGCTTAAATGAAGACAGGGAAAGGAGAAAAAAGTGAGCGGTGGGAGATGTGTCAATAATGCATGAATATCGTAAAAGATGTATCTAATGGAATCCTTTTGTGGGATGTCTTTCGCGATTATACCCGACTTAAAAAGCAAACTGAAACGAGTTCGCTAGAATAAATATCATTTCCATTTTCTCTCCTCGAGTGTATTTTGTCCAACTGGATCCAATAAGCGTATCAAGTTAGCTAGTTGTAATGAATGACTTTTAAAAATTTTTTTTTTGCTAATTTTTGTAAATGTTTTTTATACAATGTTATCCCATATTAATGTATGGGTGGAATACGCGTATTCACTCTCTTTTGATGTACCTATTCTCTTTAATTTTCATTTACGGTCCTGTGCAGTTTTCCGTTATATTGCTAGTTTCAATATTTTCTGTTCCATTGATTTTCTGAATTTCACAAATGCTACTTAATCGTAATGTTATGAAGAAGGATTGGCATAGGAAGGTCTGTGTAGTTATCTTACGATATCGCGTGGCATTTTGTATTTCGATTCCTTACTCAGTAAATGTTCCTTCTGTGCACGTGTCCCTGATATGCCGAGAAACCAATTCTTATTTTTTTCTCGTGATGCCCCCCCCCTCCTCGGTGTGCTCTCGTTGGAAGGAACGTCATGGTGGAATTTCAAAGTCTCCCGCTACCCGAACGATAGGTTTCTGCAAAAAAGGATTCGGGGGGGGGGGGGGGGGAATCGGTGGAGGTTGGCGAGGGGTGACGTCTCGGTGATTCGGAAGGGGCTGGGTGCTTCACTCCTAGTACGGAGAAGCGTGTCTTCACTGCTTAGACTTTTTGAATGACGATAGAAATACTCCGCTTCTGCTACGGCGATCGTTCCGGGTGGTTTCGGCAAGACATTCCGTGGGCCTTTTTCCGTATCCTTCTTCTTGGATAATAGCAACAGGTGGTACGTTGTGCTTACGTTTCTCCCTCCGCTCTCGAGGAAAATGTTATTTCCATTTCTTACGCACTTTTACTTCACGTCTATTTTATTTAATTATCTGTTTTTCACGCATCCACGGTTCGACCAAAATTAACAGGTTAAAGGATAACAAAAATCGGTACAATATACAACTCTCATACACGCGTCGTTTTGTTATCTTTTGATAAAACAAAAACAACCTATGTACAACCGCTATAAACCTCAACTTAAATAAATATTAAACCACTTCCCTTTTGTATGATAAATTGCCCAAGTACGATTTTTCTTTCGTTTTCGCTCTACCATTCACGCTCTAGAGTCGCGGACAGACGGACTATATGGCGTAAACCACTTTCTTTAGCACATTTCCATCGAATTCTTTCGGGATTACAATACTTTCTCAATGTACTTTGTATATGAAAAAGTTAAAATTAACTTTACAAATTTACCCAGGTTTGCAAGGGAGGTTGTGGGAAGCGAGAAAATGTAATCAGCGTGCAAAATATGCGGTGTTATACAATGTCTGCAGTCGTTAGAAGACGGATGGATACGTTAAACGTACATGATATGCGCCCCTTCCCCCCCCCCTCCCTCCCTCCCTCCCTCCCTCCCTCCCTCCCTCCCTCCCTCCCTCCTCCGTCGCCGCGGAGATCCATGCACGCGCGCTCCGGCCGACCTGCGGGCGCCTCGGTAAACTGTTATTGTCGGCGAGTCCTCTGCGGAGGAAAGTCGTGTGTGACGGATGCTGGAAGCGGTCGATCAGCCCTCCCCCGCGGGCGCACCTATTGGGGCCGATAGCCGCCGGTTCATCTCCGGATCCGCCGTAAGACACCTTTAGAGGTGGTGAGTACCTTCTCTCCGCTTTTAACTCAATTGTCCCGTAGTTTATCATCCTTGTTTCGCCAATGTTCGTGGATCGTGCGGTAGGCTTGGGTTATGGGAGCATCTCATATACTTGTTCGCCTTTATAATTCCTGGTACCGCGATACCAAATTTTCCGACTATATCTCCCCGATTTGTTCGCTGTGTGGTTTCTGAACGATTTAGCCCCGATTGAACCGCTTTACCGGCTCCTCAAAAGCCGTTTCCTTAGCTTGGCGTATATGCTTCGCGGTTTCTTGGAGGAAGGGAAATACCTTCTGAGCAAGTGTGTCTATACCTAGGAAATAAGTTATCGTACATTTGCCTGCCGTGGAAGCTTCCGACAAAGTTTCCGCTTATTCTCGCCAGTTCTTTCTTCCGATGGAATTCTTTTGACTTCTTCATTTCTTCCGCAAATCTATCACTCCGACATTTCGACTGTGTCACTTTCCTTTGCGGAAATATTTCTTCTCAAAAGTTTTCACAACAATTTCTGGTTTAAAGCCTTTGCTTGCCGTTCATCAATTTCTTTCCTACGGATTTTCAACGTACGATTATTTCTTTCGTAAATTTTCTTTTCCCAGGATCAACTGTTTCGTTTATCAAAGGTTTTCCCAACTTGCATTTATTTTTCCGCTTGAATATTTATCGTAAAAATGTTTTGACTAATATGTTTGACGCGAAAATGTTCTTGTATAATGTTTTTTTATCGTACGGAAGATGTTATACGTGCTAATTTTTTTCTAGGTAAAATTTTTTCCGGGTAATAATTTTTTTACCGCGTACAACTTTTTTGTGGTCTTTTCCGGGCAACAATGCTTTTTCGCGTACAAACCTTTTTTCGCGTAAAAATTTTTTTTGCGTAAAATTTTTTTTTCGCGTACAAATTTTTTTTGCGTAAGAATTTTTTTTCGCGTACAAATTTTTTTTGCGTAAAAATTTTTTTTCGTGTACAATTTTTTTTTGCGTAAGAATTTTTTTTCGCGTACAAATTTTTTTTGCGTAAAAATTTTTTTTCGCGTACAAATTTTTTTCGCGTAAAAATTTTTTTTCGCGTACAAATTTTTTTTGCGTAAAAATTTTTTTTCGCGTACAAATTTTTTTTGCGTAAAAATTTTTTTTCGTGTACAAATTATTTTCGCGTAAAAATTTTTTTCGCGTACAAATTTTTTTTGCGTAAAAATTTTTTTTCGCGTACAAAGTTTTTTCGCGTAAAAGTTTTTTTCGCGTACAAATTTTTTTTGCGTAAAAATTTTTTTTTGCGTACAAATTTTTTTTGCGTAAAAATTTTTTTTCGCGTACAAATTATTTTCGCGTACAAATTATTTTCGCGTAAAAATTTTTTTTCGCGTACAAATTTTTTTTGCGTAAAAATTTTTTTTCGCGTACAAATTTTTTTTGCGTAAAAATATTTTTTCGCGTACAAATTATTTTTGCGTAAAAATTTTTTTTCGCGTACAAATTATTTTCGCGTAAAAATTTTTTTTCGCGTACAAATTTTTTTTGCGTAAAAATTTTTTTTCGCGTACAAATTTTTTTTGCGTAAAAATTTTTTTTCGCGTACAAATTTTTTTTGCGTAAAAATTTTTTTTCGTGTACAAATTATTTTCGCGTAAAAATTTTTTTTCGCGTACAAATTTTTTTTGCGTAAAAATTTTTTTTCGCGTACAAAGTTTTTTCGCGTAAAAGTTTTTTTCGCGTACAAATTTTTTTTGCGTAAAAATTTTTTTTCGCGTACAAATTTTTTTTCGCGTACAAATTATTTTCGCGTAAAAATTTTTTTTCGCGTACAAATTATTTTCGCGAAAAAATGTTTTTTCGCGTACAAATTTTTTTTGCGTAAAAATTTTTTTTCGCGTACAAATTATTTTTGCGTAAAAATTTTTTTTCGCGTACAAATTATTTTCGCGTAAAAATTTTTTTTCGCGTACAAATTTTTTTTGCGTAAAAATTTTTTTTCGTGTACAAATTATTTTGGCGTAAAAATTTTTTTTCGCGTACAAATTTTTTTTGCGTAAAAAATTTTTTTCGCGTACAAAGTTTTTTCGCGTAAAAGTTTTTTTCGCGTAAAAATTTTTTTTGCGTAAAAATTTTTTTTCGCGTACAAATTTTTTTTCGCGTACAAATTATTTTCGCGTAAAAATTTTTTTTCGCGTACAAATTATTTTTGCGTAAAAATTTTTTTTCGCGTACATATTTTTTTTGCGTAAAAATTTTTTTTCGCGTACAAATTTTTTTTGCGTAAAAATTTTTTTTCGTGTACAAATTATTTTCGCGTAAAAATTTTTTTTCGCGTACAAATTTTTTTTGCGTACAAATTTTTTTTCGCGTACAAATTTCTTTCGCGTACAAATTTTTTTCGCGTAAAAATTTTTTTTGCGTAAAAATTTTTTTTCGCGTACAAATTATTTTCGCGTAAAAATTTTTTTTCGCGTACAAATTTTTTTCGCGTAAAAATTTCTTTTCGCGTACAAATTATTTTCGCGTAAAAATTTTTTTTCGCGTACAAATTATTTTCGCGTAAAACTTTTTTTTCGCGTACAATTTTTTTTTCGTGTAAAAATTTTTTTCGCGTACAAATCTTTTTCGCGTACAAATTTTTTTTCTCGTACAAATTTTTTTTGCGTAAAAATTTTTTTTCGTGTACAAATTATTTTCGCGTAAAAATTTTTTTTCGCGTACAAATTTTTTTTGCGTAAAAATTTTTTTTCGCGTACAAATTTCTTTCGCGTACAAATTTTTTTCGCGTAAAAATTTTTTTTGCGTAAAAATTTTTTTTCGCGTACAAATTTTTTTTCGCGTACAAATTATTTTCGCGTAAAAATTTTTTTTCGCGTACAAATTTTTTTCGCGTAAAAATTTCTTTTCGCGTACAAATTATTTTCGCGTAAAAATTTTTTTTCGCGTACAAATTATTTTCGCGTAAAAATTTTTTTTCGCGTACAATTTTTTTTTCGCGTAAAAATTTTTTTCGCGTACAAATCTTTTTCGCGTACAAATTTTTTTCGCGTAAAAATTTTTTTCCGCGTCAAAAGTTTTTTTGCGTAAAAATTTTTTTTGCGTAAAATTTTCTTTTTCGTAAAAATTTCTTTGCGTAAAACCATCTTTTTCTCTTATTCTTTCACGTTCAGTTTGAGACGCTGAAAGATGTCGCTTAGCGGCTGAACGTCGTTTTTGTTCACGTCTTCTTTCAGTTCTTGCTAAATCAATTGCATCAGATGGTGGTGCCATTTTTAAACGTTAAAATAAAAACAATTTAAATGCAAAATTTAAAATAAACCACAATTCTCTGGGAATTTGTTTGTTATACACGTTATTGATACAGCTAGAAACTCTTCCTATGCGCAGTCAACAGAAGAATTATCCGTAAATATGTACGTTGCTATGCTTCATTAATTTCGATGCTCAAACAACAGTTCGAAGCGAATGAAGGTTTAATTGGCATTAAATGAATCGGAGGCAGCAATGAGAGTCTCCTTGGCAACGCCCGGAAGGAGTACGAAAAATCCACAACAGTTAGAAAAAGAATGCGTATTTCTGAAAATCCGACCGTGTAACGTATAAAGATGGCAAGAATAAGGTAGTATATTTACGTATTTTAACGAATGCAGGAAGAAAACCTTGCACTCTGAAAAATCGAAAATCCCGTGTAAACTTACGGGAAAATATAATTGTCTCCTGGATTCGAACCCGGGACACTTTAACAAACGACCTCATAACCAGTAGAAACAAAACGCCGTTTACCGCATATCTTTACGACGAACGGTTCTCGAGAAATACGCCGATATAAATTGTAAACAAATGTCTAAAGACGTCAACGTAAAATTAATATATAGTTAGATTAAGAATTAAAATCACAGAGATAAACGACAGCTAAATGGATGACGTTAGCACTGCCAAAGACGACAACAGCCAAACTGCTTACCTATTTTTACTTTCGCGTTGAAAGAAAATGAACGCGAGACTTCACAATGTAACAATATGTATACTTTGTCGGCGAGCGATAGGATGCGACTGAGACTTCACAATGTAACTTTCAAAGGTAGCGAAGGCGTAGAAATGAGAACGGTGGCGCAAATACTATTATATTTGTACATACTGTAGGGCTGCTACTGTTGACGATTGATAATTTACATTAAATTTAGTGTACAATCAAATTGTCGACGAATAAATGCGTCTTTACTTTTTATAAAAAGAAAGGTATGTTTTAGTTCAAAAGTATTTCTTTCGCGTTATGGCGGGTTGCATATTTGTTCATTAGAAATGGCGTTCATATGAAAGCGCGCGTAAATCGGGCGTCACCTGTATTGCTCATATCGAAATATTTTTCAAATGAAACTTGTACTACTAATAAATTAGAGTATTTCTTTTCCTTCTACATTTTTATCGTGGGAGTAGCCGTTATCGAGAAAATCGAACAAGAAAGTCTTAAATGGAGTTGAGCTTAGAAACCCTGCATGGTTGCTTCTTCATTGCTGCTAACAGAAACAATCTTACAAACAACCGTTTAATTTCCTTACGTGCATTCAATATTTATAAATAGGAAGAAAATGGATT
>JAXCHB010000133.1:15152500-15387256 GCA_036926305.1 Uropetala carovei | reverse complement strand
TTTAATTTTATTGCTGACTGTTTATGGAAAATTGTTTAGATTAATAATTTATAGACATCATTAGTCCACCAAAAAAGCGTGAGAAGCTTTCTTTGGTGAAAGAAAAACATTTCCTTTTGAAAAGCAATGTGGCAATTATCAAAATTCTTTAAAATATGCACCCTATGTCATTAACTTGTCTTGTTATTTCTATATCAACGTCGCGCTGACGAAGCTCTGCAATTTTAAGCGTCTCTCTTCAAAATAATGTTGTTTATATGAATGGGGAATTCAGAATAAAAAACAGATTAATAGAAAATAAACACCTGGCTAGATTAATAAAGTACATTTACTAGGATTAATTTGTGGGAATTATAGTTAATGCTAACCACGGCTTCTGAAACATAATTAAGAACTTAGAAGTTTTAGCTTTAAGAGAAGTGAATCGTGAGGAATGAGCCTGTTAGTTAATTTGTTGAGGCATTTTATGAATTTAATTAAGAACTACTTGTACTTGCCATGTGACTTCGACATGTGTGAATTAAATCGATACGATAAGATTTTATGAATAATTCCATGAAGGGCAGCATTGACCGAAATACATTTATTGAAGTATCGATTATAATTAAATTTAGAAATAAAAATTGAAATTTCATAGACAAATTAAAACCCGTCATTTTGACTGGCCTGTAGGCTGATAATGATTGTGATTTCTGCAAGTATTCGCTAAAAAAAAATTTCCTATTCTTGGTAAAAGAATCGTGTTACTTCTTTGAAGTGCATAATTAATTTTCGAAATTCCTCTGCATAGGTGAAAGAGGAAACGTTTGCCACACTCAGGCCACCGACAGTATGGCTTCGAGTGGCTTTTGAAGTGGTATGAGGAAAAAAGCTTCGAGCCAATGGTTGGCATCCGATTGTGTTCCGTCACCATGGCAACGCCACATAGTAGCCAGTTCGCGTGTGGAGGAAAGCAGTCCTCGGAAGAATAGGATTTGCCTCTCCCATTCTTATGGCACTTGGCAACAACGTACTTCGTCTTGCAATTGCACCTCATATCATTCCATCCATTCTCTCGTATGCTGGATATGGTTCTGTATTCTCTGCTTCAAAATGAAAATGATTAAACCTTTATAATAATATACGTACCTTATATAGGTCAATTCTAAAGGAAATTTACATTTATTGACAAAGCTTACATTAAAAACAAAAGTTCAATGTAGAAGACACAATATAAAAATAAAATTAATATTTAGTTAATTATAGCATCTATGACTTAATTTCACATTGGAATCTTTATTAAATAAGAATCTAACAGCGGTCTGGCGCGCTCCGTAGGATCTTTAATAAATATCTCCGGGTAAGTAATCATTTGTTTCATCACAAATAGTTCAAAAGGAGCATAAATAAGGTTTCTCTTGATCATGTTTACAAATTATGAGGCACTTCCACATAAGCTAAAAATTTGAAATTTGGTGTGTCAATAGGCCTTGTAGCAAAATCGACGAAATTGCAAAAATGTTTATTTTTATGGTCGTTAAAAAATCCTAAAATTTAAACAAATACTTCGGGGTATAGGTATTTTAAAATGTGCTAAAATGCTGAAACGTTTTCAAATTCTAAATAACCAAAACAGGGTTATAGAAATGTAAATGTTTATTTATTTGGCCGTTAAAAATGCTTAAATGTTAAACAAATAGACTAATGTTTATGTACTTTCGATCGAGGAAAGCGAAAGTTTTCACAGAGTTGCAATTTCATATTCCAAATGTAATTAGCATTGAAAATTGTAATGAAGTTTATTATTGTGGCCTTTAAAAATTCATAAAATTTAAACAATTAAATCAATCTAAATGCATTTTTAGAGTTGCTACATCATTAAAATTTGGCAGAAATGTGTGGCATTTGTAATAAACGGCGAAAATATAAAAAATTCATAAAATTGCCATTTTTAGTGGCTGTTTTGCCCCTATTATTGCCCCATACGAGGATACATTTATGACGCACTTCCAGATGAGCTAGTAGAGACTTCAAATTTGTCACAGTTGTATGTTTTAATTAACAACCAATTATAATTCACATTTTTATGGGTTGTTTATACCCCATTGTTGAAAGTAGGCTGAAATGCTTGCATAATGCAAGCACCGCCTATTAGTACGCATGTAGATATCTATGCAAAATATACCATTTCGGTAAATTTCAGGGTCGATGTTAAGTAATAGTGTTTTATCGACCAAAAAACTCTGTTCGGTTCATTGAATTAATATTTGAAAAGACTATAAACACATACCTGGGACCAGATATTCATTCAATTCTCTGAATATTTGAACGTATTCTGCCAAACGATTTATGCATTAATTTGAACAGTCTACGGCAAAGATTTTTCAATGCCAAATAAAACCTTTATTGTTCATTTTCTCTCGGGCTTCTAGCCGGGTTATAGCGGTCTTCATGGCCGACGTTTCGGCGACTAGCTCTGTCGTCATCATCAGGGAACCAGGTTCCCTGATGATGGCGACAGAGCTAGTCGCCGAAACGTCGACCAAGAAGACCGCTATAACCCGGCTAGAAGCCCGAGAGAAATTGAACATGATCATCCGCCGGGAAAGTTTCAAACCTTTTAACACCTTTATTTTCTAACATATAAAGATTTTCAGCATATAATTCAGAATATACTTCCAGTAGCCTAAGCGACTGCTACTGGATTTAAACCCTCATCTCTCTCACATTTTCAACATAGAGAGCGATCATAAATTTTCATCCAATTTAGTCCACAGAGAACGTATCTTTGCGGAAAAAAATATTCCGCGCCATTTTTTTTAACTCGGAGCGAAATATACTTCCGCAATACTTTTTAAATATTTAATCCCATGATTACCTTCGGTAACCTACGGTATTTTGATAACCAGGGAAAATATTACACTCCGTAAAAAATTATCCTGGAAAAAACTCGCATTGCCGAACGGAGCGCTAATCTGCTACCTTAATCTATTTAATCCTTCTCCTACCATTCCTTAAATACCTGGAATTCAAAGTCTCCTTTTCGCTTCTCTTCTTCTCGATTCCACAGTCGTCTTTCTCTCTCTCTCTTTTCCTCAATCTCCAGCGTAACACCTCTTCGCCTCTTCTCTCCCCCAATTTTCATCCCCCCTTCTCCAAGCTCCTCCCCTCTCCACCCAACCCCCCTCTCCTTCCATAAGACTCCCCTTTTCCATTCCATTCCGCAGCAAAACTTTTACGTCAGTCCCACCTCCAGTCCTATCCGTCTTCCTTCTTTCTTTCCTCTCTCTCTCTCTCTTTCTCCCGCAAAGGATCTCTTAAGTCCCACGAGCCAGCGTAGCAAACCTCTTTGGTGGGCCTCAGGTAGCTTAGCGCGGGCATAGCCATCCCCGACCTCCTCCTTTCTCTCTCTCTCTCTCTCTCTCTCTCTCTCTCTCTCTCTCTCTCTCTCTCTCTCTCTCTCTCTCTCTCTCTCTCTCTCTCTCTCCTCCTCCTTATATCTCCCCTCCGTCTCTCCCCCCGCCCCCTAAAAACCCTCCCGTACACCCTCATTCTCCGCTCGACAAAGGACGAGATGGTTACGGCTAACGGTGAACGATCGAGTAGAGGAAGAAGGTATTGGGGGAAAAGGATCGAACAAGAACTTCTCTTTTCTATGTGCAACGCGTTACCCTCTTCCTATCACATACGCATTTACACGCAGGAATGAGAACATACACGCATTTATAATTCGCATACGCCCCAAAACGCAATCACGTAAGCATACATAAAATTGCTACAACCAAACAAATGGCCCTCTATAGAAATTCCAATACCATCAATATCTTCTATTTCAATTAGGTTTGAGTATTGTGACGTGAATATTTTAAAGTGAGCAGTAGGTTTATTACGGTAACATAAAAGTTTATTTTTTGCCATTAAATTAATTCTACCACTCGTTCAATTAGTCAGATTGGATCTTCTAAATTAAGTTAACAATTGATTAACTTAAAACTATTTTACTAGAGCCATTAATTCTGTAAGGATGATCGAGTATGGTATCATGAAACCCCAAATCTACACTTATGCCTACAGACGCGGCTGCCTTTATTTATATATGAATCCATCAACCTTAGCAGCGCATTTGTTGAAACACGGACGAAATTGCCGAACGACTGACATTACTGAGCTCTTGAAAATATGTACATTTATTTGGATTCCGACGCGGTTTTTAATAATGAATACGAGTAATATCTACCACATTTCTATTCAATGCGAGCAGGTATAAAATTATTTATTGTCAACTTTACGTATCGATTTTGTACTCATTGTTGAGCCTTTCTAATATTTTGTTCGTGTTTTTGCATTGGTAAGATAAAATGAGCAAACTGCATTTTATGAAGTAGGTACGTATCTTGCTTTTGGGCAAGACGAGGAAATTTATGCCATTTTGTTTCCTTGAAATCTCTCTACCTCCCTCCCTATCCCTCTCTCCCTCCCTCTCTCTCCCTCTCCATCTCTCCCTCCCCCTCCCTCTCCGTCCCTCTTCCCCTCCCTCCCCTCCTCTCCTTCTCACTCCCCTCTCTCTCCCTCCCACTCTCCCTCCCTTGCCCTCTCTTCCTCCCTCTCTCTCTCTCCCTCTTTAAATGTAAGAAGGGACTATGTACAATAGTCTCAATTTCGCCCTAAATAAAGTCGTATGTCTGTCTGTCTGTCCCTCTTCCTCTTCCTCTCCCTCTCCCCTCCGTATATCTCCCCTCCCTCTCCCTCACTCCCTCTCCCTCTCTCCCTCTCTTTCCCTCTCCCTCCCTCCCTCGCCATCTCTCCCTCTCTCTCTCGCCATCTCTTCTTCCCTCTCTTCTCCCTCTCCTTTCACTCCCTCTATCCCTCCCACTTCCTCTCACCCCCCTCCCTCCCTCCCTCCCTCCTCTCATTTCCCCTCCCTCCCTCTTTCTCCCTCCGTCCCCCTCTCTCTTCCCCCCTCTCCCCTCTCTCTTCCTCCCTCTCCCTCCCTCCCTCTCCCTCCCCCCCCTCTCTCTCTCTCCCTCCCTCTCACTCACTCTCTCCCTCCCTTTATCCCTCTCCCTCCATCTCTACCTCCCTCTCTTTCACTCACATCCTCTCTCCCCCTCTCACCTCTCCCTCCCTCTGCTCTCCCTCCCTCCCTCTCTCCTTTCCCCTTCCTCCCTCTCCCTATCTCTCCCTCTTTCTCTCTCCCTCTCCCTCTGTTTCTCTCTCTTCGTCCCTCTCTCTCCCTCCCTCTCCTTTCGTTTACCTCAATCGTAAAAGTAATTCGGTGGTAATGGTAGAGAACGCGGTGAATAAATGCAATGGAATTTCATATAGATTAAAGTAATGGTATTTAATACATACGACGCATAAAATACTGGCGAGAAAATGATTAATATTTATGGCGTGAGAAAATATGGGATAGAATTGCGCAAAAATTAAAAAATATCTGCATGAGACTTGAATCCGCTATAATAGGCCATGTGCTGTAGGTAGATTCTTCCTCAATTAATTAATTAATTAATCAATAAATAGTGTTTCTAAAATTTATAAGAACATATTGAGTACACAGTATAAGTACGTTGTAAACTCTATAAGGATATACGTCTCCCTCTTTCCCTCCCTATTTCCCTCTCCCTCCCCTCCCCTCTCTTTCCCTCCCTGCCTCCCTCCCTCTCCCTCCCTCACTACCTCCCCCTCCCTCCCTCACTCCCTCCCCCTCTCTCTCCCTCCCTCCCGCTCCCCCTTCCCCTCATTCTCCCTCCCTCTCCCTCCGTCTCTCTCCCTCTCCCCCCTCCTCTCCCTCTGCCTCCCTCTCGCTTGGTTGTATATTATAATAGCGTAACATTAAGTTTGTTATTGAATGGTCGCGATTTCGTAATTGTACGATTCAACGCATAAAATTTAGTTTCTCATCTCTAAAAAATTGGGAGTAAACAATATTGTTCTTTAGAACTGACAGTACGACGACACTCGGAGTGCTTGTAGATCCGGACTCCGGCCCAAAGACGGAATTTTCCGAAGGGAAGAAAAATAAGAGTAGTGGGGAGGAGTTTCAGGGTGCTAAGGGGTGATAAAACAGCAGAGTTGGAAAAATCCAAAATCAAATCTTTGAAACAGAAATGGGAAATGGAGAAAACGCCCGCGTGTTGCGATAGGAAAACCTTATGACAGATCCTAATACCGGGCTCCTCAGAGGCTCGGGCTCCGGGGATTTTGCCCCGGTATCCCCACCCTCTCGGTGGCCCTGCCTACAACTGCCATTAATATAACCACTTTGTGTCAAACATGGACGCAAAAGGATACGTTGTAACTACTTCAGAGCTAGAGTTTGACGACTGTATAACTGTGTTTAATTTCAGTGCTATCCGCTCAGAAAATTAGTTTTCATTTTAGAGAACGTTTCTCATCGTACCCATGCTCTCTGACAATTAAATTCATGCTATAAATGTTTATATTTGTTCATAAGCGAATGCTTCTCTTTTGATAGAAAGGAAATATTAGGTACAGTTTATTGTAATATACATTTCCATACCATATTTCATTTCTTTGTACCTTTGTTACAAATAGCTGCTTCTTACAAATATTTGAGGATACAAGACATAAAACCTAGAATATATTTGGAAGGGCTACAGGCCCGAAATTTGGCGTGGTGATTAATCATTGAGTACAACCGACACAAAAATAATATAAAAAGTTTTATTTTTGAAAAATGCTTCATTTTCCCCCATTAAGAATAGCATGGAAATCAGTGCAGGGATTTATAAAATTGCATTATTAAATTAGTTACTGAGATACGAACTCGGCATATAAACACTTCTGTATTCTAAAGAAATTGTTTATTTTTTAAAGAAAGTTCAAATCCATGCCGAGTTATTTTAATCCGATAAGATGGAATTTGTCAGTTTTTTGCAATGAAAAATATTAACTGCTATGACAATTATTAGATCATTGCTTTGAAGGGAAGTGATAATCTATATAAATAATAGGTGATGCTTGTAATTCCGTTTGTAATTCC
Source organism: Uropetala carovei (assembly GCA_036926305.1). NCBI lineage: Eukaryota > Metazoa > Arthropoda > Insecta > Odonata > Petaluridae > Uropetala > Uropetala carovei. Next base: position 15,380,271 of record JAXCHB010000133.1, on the reverse strand, counting down.
GTCACTTTACATTTTATGCACCTCCGGCCGCATAAGTTCCAGGGGAATACGCATCATCTATCGCTTAGAGACGGAACTACATATTGAAGGGTAGGGGGAATAGATGGGGGAGAGAGAATAGGAGGGAGAAAGAATGGGTGGGAGAGAAAGTAAGAATGAGAAGTTTTAATTTTAATTTGATAATTAAGTTATGCGTACCCTTCGTTTTTAACAGTAATTACACTAGTTTATATTATTATAGAGTTCATTTAATGCTTTTAATTGGATTTCATTGCAATACCGTTGATTTCAGCCGACGTAATCAGTTGACAACGACGTAATCCTAACAAACAAAATGTCACCTATTATAATAAGAGTATGCATTTTTACGTCATCTTGCTATGATTCTTCATCAAAATAGATTGAATTGACTTTTTAGAACATGAATAATGTATATCATACGTTTGAAATGTTATGAATTCTCAGTACGTATCTATATTCATTGCTCAATTTGATATAAACTCTAGAAGGAGAGAATCGAATATATTTCGAGCGACAGTCAACAATTTATAGCATCGAATTTGCTTAAACGTATAAAGGAATTTCTCGAGTGGTCAGCTTCTAGTTGAACTCCATCGTTTAAAGCCTCGTGTTTTCGATGTATATATGTACAAACAAATGAAAGGGTAGCCGAGCGCGCTCAGGCCTTCACGCACGCTATCGATCTCTTGGCTACCGTTGGCGCGCTGCAAGCCGAAGAGGAAATGAATGAGCGAGGATAGGCTTCGGAGGTCGTCACATCTCCGAAGGGAGGCCTCGTCATTTCGCCCCTCCCCCTCCCCTCCGCATCCCTTTTGTCAGAGCCTCTCGACCTCGCTTCCTCAACGCTCTCCCTCCCACTGCCACCTCCACACATCTAACGGCCCCTTTTTATCTACGATCCACCTCCTCCCTCCCCTCTCACGCACTTATCCCCTCCCTTTCCGCCTCCCACAAACTTCCTCCTAGTGGAGAATGAATTAATTTGATTTAGATAATAAACGGGAATGAACACGCGTGTGACAACTAATACGTTGGAATTCCATTGTAGAGTTTGTTCATTTGTAATGACATAACGTGAGCGACTTTTAGATGAATCCTACCTCTACAATTAACTTCTTCCGAATTTTGAAAATAAGGAGTTGCATGTCAATTGCTTCGAAATTAATACAACGGTATTCAAAATCTCTGCATACATTTTAAGCTTTCAAAGTAATGTAAATTAATTAAATCAACTACGGGACCTCTTAATGAAACCTTTATCGATAAAATAATATCGCAGATACTACCTTAAAAAATAAAATAGTGACATTTTCTCGATAGATTTAAACTTTCAGCTATTCAGGTATTGGATTTTCAGTCATCCTTCAAAAGCTGGCATTTAATATTACAATTATAATAGCTTTTCCCTTCTAATTATCCATAAAGCCCTCACTGCAACGGCTCCCCCATTTGGTGAACTATATTTTAATAATACTTTTATATCCCAAGAGTGCACTACTTTTTGTTTAGTGGTAGATCATTGACTTTAGACAGTGCCAATATAAAAATAATTCATCTTTGATTTATAAATTTCTAGAATGGTAAAAATCGCTAAATAATCGAATCGCAACTACTTACCTCATAAAATGACCAGAATCCAGTGAATGATTTCAATAATTCCTGTAGCCATAATCGAAGTTGGGTAAATGTATATTTAAATCAAGTAAATGTGTACTACGGGTCGTTAGGTTGTACCTGAAACCGTCCATCTTGTTTTGTCTAGAACATATTCTACTTAGTACAGATGTTTACTTCATTAATATCAGTGCTAATAATTTTTATTAATAAATAATTGCCTTGTAAGTTAAATAAAATTTTTCTTAGAAAAACTAGCGCGGAAATGTTCAAACTATTGATATTTTGTAACTAACGATAATGTATTGCTTTTGAGGCAGATGTGTTGCATAAGAGTACTTCAAATGTGACGCTTTGCGTTTTACATCGCTAATAGTCCACCGAACGTTAAAGAACAATGGTTCTCTTCCTTCATCCATTTCCCGTCAAATTTTTCTCAAATTATTTTCACTACTATGTTTCCGAAACACGTTATTACATAATTCAAAACGGGAAACAATTTCTAAACTTACAATTTCATCTTCGTTTTTGCGTTTTTATTTCCTTTTGTCTTAATTTCTTCCCTTTCGGTATTATTTACAAAACAGCTGTATCCAGCGAGTCAGGCGAATGGGTTAATCAAAGTTTAATCATCTGGCTGACGACAATATCGCCGACTTGATCAGTCCAGGATGAGGACAGTGGCGGAACGAATTATTACGTGTCTAACTCTGTGATCCAGAAACGCCCCAAATATGAATATAACATCTCTTTATGCGTTTCTGAATTATTTTCGCAAACTCCGAAAATTATTCAAATAAAGTTAAAGAGTGACATCTCGGCTGGGGCGCTCTTAAGCCGCCCGCGGGGACTGTCCCTAACACATGCTTGATCTTCTTCCGAGCCGGGACAAAGAGCCTCTCCCTCCTCCCCCCTCCATCCCTCCCCCTTCCGTCCCTCCCACCCTTCAACTTCTCCCTCCCCCTCCCTTTTGCTCACTCGCTTTCACGACTCTTCCCCTCCCTCCCTCTCTCTCTCTCTTCTCCAAAGGCCTCCCTTCAACAGCAACCTCCATACTCTCTCTCTCTCTCCCTCCCTTCTCCTCCCGCTATCTCACCCCACTCCCGCCTTGCCGCCCCTCCCACCGCCAAGTCCGGATCAATATCCCGAAACAGCCACCAGATGGAGTTGAACGCGAGGCTGAGAGGGATATGAGAGTGGAGGAAGGTGAGTGTGGGAGAGGGCGGTGAGATAGGAGAAAGAGAGATGGAAGGAGAGAGGGTTGAGGAGAAAGGGATTCGTGGAAAAGGGAAGAACGGGTAGTAAAGAGAGAGAGAGAGAAAAAAAAGAAAAGCGTTTTGAGTAAAAATGTGAGGTGATAGGGAACGAGAAAGGATAGTTATCTCATAATTATAATAAAATTACTCATATAAACAGATATTTCAAGCAGTCGACTTTGCAGATTGTGTAAAACGTTATGAAGTGATTCCCGCTGATGACTCTTGACTTATATGTGTCAATTTTAATTAAACTCACAGTGATCTCTGTTAGCGTAAGTTTCCATAAATATATTACCTTCTTTCTTGAACCTTGAGAAGTGATCTTGAACGTATTCATTTTAACATATTCTCAATCGTTTATTTACTCCTCCGATTGATCTTTTTGTTGGATGAAATATTTTTTCAAACAATCGAACGCCATTTAAATAGTCGCATTTGTATAACAGAAATACAGCGTAAAATGCTGTCCATTCATAAAACCTTGAAAAAATTCAGCGCTCTCGCATCGACCAGAAACAAACAGGATTCCTCTTAAGAATGCACGCGAAAGCGCTGCGATGCATCGCACCATTTTCTCGCAGTAATTTGACGGCTCATTAAAAAACGCAATCCATGCGATTCCGAGAATAAAAGGTGCGAATGACATATGAGGACGTTGTTTTTACCACTTGTGGAACGGGAGAGGGTCGTAGTTGCGCCATAACTGCTGTGTGTGTGTGTGCAGAGGGGGAAGGATGGGTTTATCCGGTAGCCTAGCCGACGCGGCAGAGTAGGACAGGTGGCCAGGCGACTCTGCGAGGTAGATAGCGGTATAAAAATGAGACGGAAGGATATATGGAGTGGAAGAGGGGCGAGATATTAGGAGTGTGAGAGGGAGGGAAGTTTAGTTGGAGGTCGAAAGGATGGATTTATGTCGTTATCCTCTGCAAAGTCTAGGGACACACGAAGGTGGCGCGAGTTGTTTAAGTGATTTTTAAGGCGGAGCTGAAAGGAATGAGCACAACGAGAGATTTTTCTAAAGTTTACCCGAAAGGGCTTGTGGGTACCGTACTTCATTAGTAAGGCTTCTGAAATTCCGTTTCCTAATCTGCAACGGATCGACGGAATGCATGGAGCTGTTCTGCAGGAAAATCAAGCGCAAAGGACGGGAGAAGTAGAAGAAAGTGTAATACGAATGATTTGATAGGAAAAATAGAAGATTCGGAACGTGCGGGATGAGTAAATAAATGAAAGCAATGGAAGTGGGAGGAGAATTTAGGATTGGAAGGGAAACTAAGGTGCTTGATCAACGTGATAAGATAAAACAGATGTGATAAATACAAGAAAGAAGAGAGATAAACGAGGATAAGCAAGAAAGCAAGATTAAAGATCACAATTGGAGGGAGAAAAGTGGAAAGTAAGAAAAAAAGTAGGAGAATGGATAAAGAAAATACTTGAAAATGTGAGACTTTGGAGATCACCTTATAATATCTCTTCGTAATTGAATTATGTTGAATCGGCATCTAAATATGATGCATCAGGGAACTCTTACATAAAGAATCTTCACTCCGATTATAGCTTGTTAATGACAAGTTCATAAAAATTAATAATTGCTGCAGCACTTATAATTTGTTATTGCCATGATAAAACTATATATATATATAATATATTTATTTATTTATCAAATTTTACAGCAGTGAGTATATGAGACATTCAGTTTAAAATAACCTGCAAATATATTAATAACTCATTTCTCTATGGGTGTAATAAATTCTCTTATGTTTTCTGAGTAAGTATAATGCTATGAAGAATTCAGCTGTCTGTAAATGATTTCTGAAAGCAATGCTTGCTAACCAAGAGTATTACATTTTTAATTATCATCAAAATTGAAAGAAAATACACTTCTGATTCCATGAACTGTAAAGCAATTAAATTAATGTCATGGAAAGAAGTTGCGGCCACTTGATATGTCATGGATAATTATTAAGAATTCTTCTAATTATATATTATATTCCATTATATATATATATATATATATTTCACATCTCAGAAATACATAAGCAAGGCAATACACCACCAAACGCAATTTTTGTAATTACTTCCCTTATGAAAGCAAAGGCAAACAATTAAAGCTTTCAGCAGACTTCGAACTAAAGTCCTCAATTGTTGAGAAGCGAAGAAGGGTGGAAAAAAAACTCTCTATACGCGACTACAGGAATCTGCTTTTGTAAGGAGCAAGAGAGATCGGAGATGAAGGCGCAGTAGAAACATCTAGAGAGGAGGATAGGGGAGAGAGGAAAAAGATGGAGGGCGGAACGGGGTGTGCGCGAGATAAAGGTGCGGGTGGAGAATGAGAAGAAGTGGTTACTAGGCGAGGGGTTGGAGGGGAGGGAGGAAGGGAAAATGATAGAGAGGTGGGGAGTGGGGGGGGAATGCACAGCGGTTAGGGATGAGAGGGGGGGGGAGTAAGGGAGGGAAAGTTTCGTGGCGCTGTGGAGATACCGTGAAAGGTTTCGAGTGAGCGAGGAAGAAAGATAGAGAGGGAGACAGAGGAGGAGAGAGAGAGAGAGATAAGGAGAATGAGAGAGGGTTAGAAAGAGAGAGATGGAAAGACGAAAAATAGAACGAGGAAAATCGGGGTTGTGTGAAGGACGAGATTGATAGGTTTATTAATTTTATTCTGTAGGAATGCCTTTGAGCTGTCTCTTTCTCTTACTCCTTTGCACCTTATTCGTACGACGTGGACAGGACTGGAGACTAGATCCCTTTCTGGATATTCATTTTGGTTGGCTCAAGAGTTAAAATGAGGACTTAAAACAATATAAACCTCCAGCCCTCGCTACTATGAGCTGAAGATGAAACGTTTAATGCTGACCGTCGCTGCGATCTTCTCAGTTTAGTTAACAGAAATTGTTCCAAAACAAAGGGGAATGAAGTGTTAATCTAAAAACGCATTAACTTGATTGTTAGACGAAAGGATGTCGAGCGCACATCAAACGAAATGTTTCTGTCTTTTAATAAAATCGCTCGTTGTAATAATAACATTTTTGGCTCTTAGGAAGATGTTATTTTTTTCATTATCGATAAACAGTGCTATTTCATCTATGAAGGGATCTCAGCATGGATACGATTTATATGATCAAAAAATGATTAAAATGTTTTCCGGGGTTTATTACTGCAAGTTACAGTTTTTGTTTGCCTCCTCAACGGTGGGAAGCTCATTAAAAAAATTCTTCAGCTGGTTTAAAATATTTTAGCAAATACAGCTCTCAGTAAATTGTGCTTCAGCTTCTCATTTTTTTGCAATCGTAAGGTATGATGATATAAATTAAATGAACGCTTAGAAGTATCACAATTCTGAAACAATAAAAATTGTTTTATATATAAGATACAAATCATCATACTGTGCTCTTCTAACGTCCTCTGATCCTCAAAATGAAATTTTCTTCGTAAACCACTAACAGAATGGCGCAAAAGCACGAGTTACTATGGAAACCACTCGGTAACTCGTGCATTCCATGAGTAATTTCAAAATGCAAGTAATGAATTTTGATCAAAATTACGTACCCGTTTTGATCGTGATAAATAATTAGAATGTAAGCAACTTGGCATCATTCCTCTTTGTTTGATATTCAACAATATTCTAAACAAAAGTGTTATGCATCAAAGACCTGCCGTTTTAAATGTACCGGAATCATAACGTCTCGTAAGAAATTCCGTTCCGTTCATTCCTTCATATTCTATAAACACAAATTTTTCATCGGGATAAGAGCTAGTTCAAACGACCAAGGACATCAAGAGAGTTCATTGTGGAGTTTGAGGGGATTAGAGGTAGGAAATGGAGGCGCGGAGGGCGAGATAGGGGAGACGGGAGGCATGAGCGGAACGGGGAGGGAGAAAGGAGGGAGAAAGCAGTAAAATATTTACGGAGAGAGATATAAAAGCGTCCCGGGAGTGCTTGGAACGGGAGTGAGCGTGGGAGGAGGGGGGGAGAGAGAGAGTTGCTCTAGGGAGAAGGGAGTGAAGGAGAAGAAAACTGAATGAAAGGGAAAAAGGAGAAAGAGACAAGAAGAGAATTAGAGATGAGGAATGGAGCGGAGAAAAGAAAAATGACCGAGAAAAAACGGTCCGAGTAGATGGAAATTGTCGAGCGGAAAGAAATGTCGAATGAAACTAATGTCCGTGTACTCCCGTCGTCTAAGTATTACGTGCGAACAATTCCATCGCGTTTTTTGCCTGAAGTTAATTTTTATAACAATCTTCTGAATTCGTCGTCGTCGTGCCTAAATATTTCGATTGAAAATGTTTATGTTCTTGAATGGAAGCACATTTTAAATTCGTTATGGATGTGTTTAAAAAGGTAGGAATGGGACGTAATGGAGATATCATTTATTCCGGAGGTTGATGAGGCAACAAGATATGGATGACCTCGGACGGAGTAGAGAATATAACAAGCAAAGGGAAATAGATTGCGTGAGGCCAAATCAAAAAATAAAAAATGGCGAAGCGGGAGCAAATAATATATAATGAGCAAGAGAAGGGAAACATAAAGAGTGGGTGGACGGGAATAATACGAAGGTTTCGCATAAAACGAACGCAGCAATCTATTTCGGAATACGAAGGCAAATAAAAGAGTTAAAGAGGATGAAAGTAAAACTAAATAATATCGTTAAAAGGGAAAAGCGTAATTGGGAGAAAATGGAGGGGTTAAGTGCAAATACGGTGTGTGGAAGAGAAGCGAAAATGAGAGAGAGTCGAAGAGAGTGAGAAAAAGAGCGGAAAAGGGGGAAGGGAAGGACGGAGTGATGAAGAAACATAGTGAGAGAAGGGTCTGTCTGGAGGTGGGGTGAGAAATGGATTGCGTGGGTAAGAGGTTAGAGCGGAAAAATGGGAGTTTGGTATATATAAGAAAGAAAGAGAGAGAGAGGGAGAGAGAGAGAAAGGGAGACAGAGAGGGGAAGGGGAGAGAGAGAGGGAGGAAAGGGAGCGATCGTTGTTTGGAAAGAGAGAGAGAGAGTTGTGGGAGAGAGGGAGAAAAGTAAGGAAGTGGGCAGGTAGAGAGTTTGGATTTCAGCCGTGGCATTTGAATACGAATCTTTTAGTTTCGCTAAGGGTGTGGCGATACACGGTGGATTTCACGCCCTTCGCCCTCACACTCCACTCTTTCTCTCTCTCTCTCTCTCTCCCTCCCTTTTCTCGCCAATCCGGCAACCCTACTAAGTGTTTTAACGTGGAGTGTGTTGGTGTCCACAGGCTAGGGAGTGTTTTGGGGTAAGTAAATAAATAAAAGAGAATAGAGGAATTTCTGGGAATAATATTGATCTTTTGTCGATGAAATTGGATTGGCAAACTTGACATATTAAGGCTTCGCTCACAACATCTCTATATACTAGAAGTTGGTATTTTGTTCCGAAGTCGAATCAAATAATTTACTCGTCGCCCGTTATCACCTAAGCCTTATGGTGCCATTAAAGGTCACCATTTTAATAGCTCCCAGATTATTTATATACACACACACACACTAGGGGGCAAGCCCCTAGTTCGCTGACGCTCGCCGACTTCCTCCCCCTCCCCCCCCCCCCCCCCCCTTTGCTCGCTGTTTCTTCATTCCTACCATGTAAGTATTGGATTTAGATTAGTTTAACGGGAATATGTTTTGAATGTGTTTAATGAATATATTTTATAAGGGATGTTTGTTGGGTTTTTAATGACAAATTAAGAAAAGCAGTTGAATAACTCGATAAAAAATAAAATTAAGAGTGCTGAAATTCCCGGAGATTAAGAATGGCTGAGGCATAGAGCGTTAAAAAGAGAGAGAGATAACCAAAAATAGGATTTTAGTAACATAGATAAAAAATATAAATAACATGAATAGTGCGTTCGATTTATTTGCATTAAATTCATCAACACTGAAATCCTGAGAAATCTCAGGCTTCTAAGTTTATTTCTAATTGAGTTATTCTCAAAATTAGAGCGTTACGCATCATGATGACCATTACAATGGTATAACGTAGAGAGATAAACGTTTAACATGAGTGATTTCGAAAGTAGGCGGAAAAAGATGAAAGTATAAGAAACTTTATAATTTTTTCTTCAAGATCGTAGGTTAATTCTTTTTAATTTTAACCTAAAAAAGAATGGACTTCGAAAAGTCGATTTTTACGTTGTTTTATGGGAAATGGAAATGTCTTCCTTAGAGTCAAACCAAGGACTTTTTCCGAAATTTTCTTTTCATCATCACCTTAAAATATGTGAATCGAGCAATCCTGCTAGGTTTAGAGTTTCTACCTCGATTATTTCACAAGTTATCGGTAGAGAGGTACCCAATGTTAGCGTCGCCGGTTCGAATCCTGCCGAGGGGATGTAAAAATAAATATTATTATTCGCCTTTTTTCCAGCCAGCGGGTGTAGCATTACGTCAGACAAACCAACAAACAAACCAACCAAGAGATCGCGGAAACTATATATATATATATATATATATATATGTACCTAATTTGTATTTTTTATGATTAATGTCTTCAAGATAGAAATCTGTCATTGGCCAATTCTATGACTTAAAAAAAACAAAACATTTTGCATGCAGTTAATAATAAAGTCAGTATGCTTTTTATGTTAACACAAATTTTATATAGTGTGTCAGAAATAAGGTTATATAAACGTTTCACATTATGTAGATATGTTTTTGAATTATTAAATTGTTTTAAATTATTAGATAAGAGAAAAAGGTGCACATTCTTAAAAAAAGAGTACGAAAACAATTTTAAATAATTCAGACCCACATCCGAATTTATTGACTTTTTCTAATAAAGTCGCTGATTTATTCGAACAGCACGAATTTAAAATAATTATTCGTTTCTATAAATTAATTTTAAAGAAATAAAATTCCTATATGCTGTCATTTATGTTCGAAAGAGTAATATTAAGAATATTTTTGCGCGTAATTTATTAATTTTATTTGAAAGAATAACAAATTTGAACTATTATTATATATTTGAAAGTCGATTTTTTTATTTTAAGTATTTCAGCTTTTTTCTGTTTAGTGCAGAATAATCATTTTACTTTGGAAAGATAATTAACTAGAGCATCACAAAAGGTGAAGACGTGATCGTCACTGGCAGCCCAGAATAACAGTATTATTGCTTCCGAAAAACGCTGAGACAGAAAAAAGGTAAATTATGTTTTTCTTAACAAATTATGCCTCAGATAAGGTAAATATTTTCTCCACGACTAAAGGAGCACAAAGCTAATAAATTAACTCGGCCAACGAATTGCCGTACACCTCTGCTTGAATTACGCCCATAATCACAGACCGGTTGGTTAGCTTTGCTCCGATCGGGTAAATTCCTTATTAAACCTTACACGATGTAAACTGAATTGTTCTTCCGAATCAAAAACGAAAAGATCGCCAATGTGTTCCGAAGGCGATCGTTTGGTATTTTAGCAGTGGTTCGATCTTGTTAACGTGTGAGTCAGGTTTACTTAACGTGGTAAGGAGGCCGCCTCTGGCAGTGGTCAGACGGAGGAACCGTGGTGGTGGACGAGGCAGATAAGACTGAGGATAGTGACGGTGAATAGGCCATATCCAATCATTTTCTCCTGGACCAAGGGCAGACCACCGGGTGTATGTAGCCCAGATGCAATCTATAGTTGAATCACGTGAGAGGGTATCGCATTAGATTGTGTTACCTGCCGGAGACAGCTTACAAATTACACGATAATGAAATTTTGGCTTAACTTGTGGTGGCAGTACGGATCAAATCGCTCTACATCAGGTCGAAAGGTCACGGAACGTAATCGTCATGTTTTGTAAATGTTGCGATCGAACTTCGTTGCAATAGAATTTGAAGAAATGGGAAGAGTTGTGTATTAACGCAATTAATGTATTTTTTAAAGTCATTTGTGATGAATAATTCATCTTATATAAATCGAAATTGCTCAATTACTTATTTTATTTTTTATAAAACTCGTTAAGAGTATTTAACGAATAAAACGTGCAATTATAATTATAATATACAACGATTCGCAGCGTAGTATTGTAAAAAATACACACTTTTTCTCTCAAAATACTTTAAATGTTTTTCTAATTAGCTGACTAAATTTCCCAACCTCATGCGTATTATTTCAGATCGGTTTTCATTAATGTCTTCGTTCGAAAGAGTATTCGTTAAAAAGGAAGCATAGTTGAAAATCACTTTAACTCGATTCCCTGGACGTCGTTGGGAATGATTATCGTCGGTGATTTTACTGTGTCAGTTACAACAATTTGGAATATTTCCTGATATGCATTCTAATACTTTTCCGTGATTCTAGTTACAATTAATGGCAGAGTAAATAGTGTTTTGATTATAACTTAGACTCGAGTTTCTTATGGTACTGCATCGATGTAAAGGCAATGTGATTTCCTTACCATGAAGCCAAAGGTGTTTATGTAGAACAAGGGCTCCAACTACAGTAAAACTCGTTTATAACGATCACGCCTAAAACGAAATCTCGGCTATAACGAAGAAATGTCTCGGTCCCTTGAACTTCTCCATAAGGGCATTGGTTAAATTTCTTGGATATAACGAACACGCATTTTACGAATTCTCGCCTGTAACGAACAAATGTTTAGTCCCGTGGCAAAAAATGCCCCATATATAACGAATTTTTGCGAGCAGAGCGATAAGTAATGAATAGTTTCCGGCCGTTTACCGCGCACTTGTTCGTAGAGGTCCCCTTCCTCCATCTACCCCTTCCATAGGAATTTCCACTCTCCCTTTGTTTTGAAATTGATATTAAAAATGTGAAATGTTTAAGTAAATTAATGACAATAATAATAATCTTAATTGACCATTTAAAAAATCGTATGTAACAGCAGTCGAACATTTTACATGCCGCGAAGTTGACAAGCATCTCTTTACGTATGTAAGTACGGCATTGAAGTCGACTCACTGCAAATACAGTAAAAGCTGTGTTATCCAGCTATCTTGGGGATTGTGGAAAGCCGATTAGGAGAAATAGCCGGTTAGGGGAGCGATTTTCGATTTTGACATTGCAAATTTAGCAATAACCAAACAAAATTGGGCTTAGGTTCACTATCGTACTCCCCAAACATAACTATGCATGGGGTTTGCATTTTCCATTTTAATTCTTCCACACGTAGTTAGATATAGACACTCTTTACCAATTCTTATTTAATACGTTGCTACGCTCACATGCAAAACAAAAAGACTATTGAAAAGTTTAGGGCGTCCGGGCAGTTTGGGGATTACGGCAGTGAACCTGTTCCCAAAATTGAATTTATTTACTCTATTAGAAAAGGACGAAATTATTTATTTCTTCTGAACATTTCTGTGAAAACCAGTCATATAATATTTTATCCAGTTCCTCCATTTTTGGCTTATGAAGCATATGATGTTTATTAATTGATTTGCTCGTCTCAGAAGATGACACAAATTTCATTAATTTAGCCTTATGAGCCTTGATATCGTAGAGCGTGGAAGATCCGATGTTGAATTCTTTTGCTATGGCTGCTCTATTTTTTCCTTTTTCAATTCGTTTGATCAGCCCCAGCTTTTGTGTTAGCGTTAAAACAACCTTTTCTCTTCTGTCCCTTGCTTTTAGGTATTTATTTTGATGCCATATTCAATGGATGGGTAATTTTTAAACAATAAAAAGCGATAAAACTGGAAATTGTAGAAGTACACCAAAACATCTAGGCAATGCAAATGGCTTATGTAACCAAAAACGCCATGCTTACACGGCAGCCACAGAAGTATACGGAGTAAATACGTAATATATACATCTTATATTTTAAGAAATTTTAAAGTGGAAGTTGTGGTATTACACATATACAATTCACCAAAAATTCATAAAAAAAGAAAAAGAAATACAAAATGAATTGTATTTGTGTAATTTCCGGTATCTAAGGCTGGCCTGTTCTAAATAGCCGGACAGCACAGCTTTTACTGTATGTGTATGCGTGTTATATGGGATATATAGGGCAAAAACCATGTTTCTCGTATATAACGTAGTCACGCTTATAACGAAGCAATGAGCCGGTCCCCTCAAATACGTATTAAACGAGTTTTACTGTATTTCTATATGGCAAACAAAACTTTATTTTTTAGAATGTCAAAAGAGTAATGATATTATACATTAAGAAATAAAACAAGCGAATAAGTTCAATTACTGATTATTAGGCGATTTTACGTATCGTAGAAGAGCACAGTCAGACAGTCAAAGGGCATGGTGGTGCTCGTAAGCATTACTTAGGGAATCTCTGGTGTAAACTCAATGTTAATCTTCCCGTCATTGGAGCTCGATATAGCCTTCAAGATCACGAAAACATTTATTCTCCTTTTGCAACAATTATTTGCTCTCCAGTAAGAAAATGTATTATTTTTCAAGTGCTTCGTTATGCGTAAATGCGTGAAAATCAAATTAATCCTTACATAATATAGAAATGTGGTACATGGTATACACCAATATTTTATGATATTTCACTTAGATTATGTAATTAATTACTTTTCTAAGCTCGCCCCTTCCAATGAAATATTTCACGCTTATAAAATAATCTAGCGGTGAATGATTCAGCAGTCGTGAAAATGGAAATGTTCGGTAGAATTGCTCGCCGCCATAGACCACAGGTGTCTGCATTCCTGCGTCCGCCTACAACTCAGGTGAACTTTTCACATCTATTTATAGTCTCTTTTGGAAGGATGATTTGCGTACCGAAAGCGGTGTGGCGCGCGGAATGGGAAAGATTAAGACATGTCGCCGTCGACATATAACCATTTGACGAGCATCTGACGTTCTTGCTCTCTCAAACGAACCACATGACGGAGGTAAAAGGGAACCAGGCCGCGAAGTCTCTCTGTCCTATCTCTCTCACCAACTCCTTTGCTGCTAGAAACCTAGCCGTAAAGTTTTTGAATGCTTTGCTAATATCGCCCAAAGCGTGAACTAGCAAAGCTACGCAAATGCCACTCTGTTAACTGAATGTTCAGTCATACATGTGTGTCGGTTACCACAAAATATATTTCCTCAACTACCACCGGCGCGCCGTAGCAAATTCCGGAATCCAGACCATTTACGTGTATGACCTTTAGACGACCAAGTCAGTCCATCATGACTCGGATTCAAGGTAGTAGCGGACCACAAAAGCACAATTAGCTCGCGTTTTCTCGATGATGAAATTTCTTTAGCCAGTTTTCCATTCTCTCCTGTTTCTGTCAAAAGTGTGATATTTTTAGATTAAGGATGGGCAAATCGTTTGGAAGAGCTGTACATAAACAAATCAGCTGACCAAGCGCTATGAAAAGTGGAGGATGATGTAGAGCAGGGGTCGGTAACCTACGACCCGCGGACTACATGCGGCCCCTTAGAGCGCTTTATGCGACCTGTAAGGCTATAACGAAAATGCGATCGGTAAATTTTATCATGGGTAATTTCACATTTTTTCGGTAAAACTATAGTCCCAAAACCTTTTCTAGTGAAGTTTTAACACTTGTAAATTACATAGCTTGATTCTCACTTACATGAGACCGTAGAAATTCCAGATAACTTCTGATTTATTCACTCATCCGGCCCTCCGACGCTTTCTTGACTTCCAATGTGGGCCCCCGAAGCATGTACAACCGCGAATGTGGCCCGCCATGCAGAAATGTTTGCCGACAACTGATGTAGAGGACCACTCTTAGTGCATGAACAGTGGTCGGGATGGCAACTCTAAAAATAAGAGTATGTACTCAGAATGCGCTCCCGCTCCCGAACACAGTACAGATCAGAAATCGAAGGGTGAAGTGTGGAGAAGTTTCATCACTCTTTCCACGTATCGACGAATTACACCTGGCCTTGGCGGTAATTCTTCAGTTTGATACATGGATTCTCGCCATGAACACATAATATAGGCTTATTACTTAAAGACGCATCTATGACAAATCGTGTCCTTCATGACAAAACTTGATTTAGCTCATTTTTACCTAGTATCTATCACAGGAGGTGTCGGCGGTGTAGTGGTTAGAGCGCTCTCCCGCTGCTATAAGCGGCAGCGGACACGATTCATGCGAATGTAGGGTTTTTCTGAGGTCGCCCGGCCCCATATTTGTGTTTGTACGAACTAAGAGAATGGGGAAAGGAGGAAACGAAAAATTAGAACATATTTGTTGTTAGGTTCAAGAATAATAGATGACATTCTCCGAATATGAAATAAAAAATTTAATGTAAAGATGATTTAACCTTTTAACTCAATCTCCATTTTTATTCGCCAAAATCTGCACCAATTGCAAAACTTACTGGTCATATGTGCTAAAATTGCGATGAACCGTGGTGAGTTCAAATAATTAATTAAATGCTCACCATTTTTGTAGAGTCTAAGATCATGGTTATAGCATTCGTCAATATTATTGTTCCGGTAGAATATTTCGTAACAAGTCTATTTACTTAGAACGTGCTTCTCGCTCAACTGAATAAATGACAGAGTAACTAGCCATTGTATCATCAATATAGCTCACAAGCCTTACAATTAAAGGGGAATATACATCGATACTATAAAATGTTTTTTACATCATCACCACGCGCGATATTATGAACAGAATCTCATATTTCAAGTTTTAAGGTTAAGGGCTTGTTACCCCTTACTATCAGTGGACGTAATAGTAATACCAGTCCAAATATACCTTCTCTGTTAATTTTGGGAAAAGACTACATAAGGCTGCCCAATATGATGATAATGGACTTAGAAACAAGGTTATTCCTTTTTGGCTCTTATCCAGAAAAATAGTCTCCCTTTCCGCAAACCAGCAGTTCTTTCTCCGCTGAATATAAAAGATTCACGAAATCTTTACAAGATTCTTTCAAAGGATCTATATAAACACAACAAATTCCACAGGTGGGAGAAAGATTTTCCCATCTCTATGCTCGTCAAAAGAAAAGTATCTATTTTCCGCTCGACGATCTTTTTGGCTTCATCACTCGTTATCGGTCACAACTGAACTTTTGAATGTGCCTCATCAGTGGCCGATTAAACAGGACAGTAGTGGTCAGCGTATAGCAGAATTATATCTTTGTCTATGCGTGATCAAGGATAAGACAAGGCTTCTTAACATTAACTCTGAGATTTTAGAACAACACAGAACATGTCGGGACTCAATATTAAGTATGGCTGTTTCATGTGCAAACAAGAAATTCAGATCCAATTTATTTATAAAGCGATTTTCAGGTGTGTAGCATAACGAATGAATAAAAAATTAAGAGACAAATCCAAGAATAAGCACCCCAATATAACATGTTTTTAAAGTAAGTACTTAAGTTTCTCTAATAGCTGTAACAAGTTTATGAAAGGACTATTGGAAATATCTAATTGCTTATTTTTTTCAATTTTTATGTGCTATTTTTTGAATTTCTTGAGATCGATAATTCTCGAACGAATCGATTAAATAGCAGTTCCAAAACTCGTAACTCATCCTTTTATTATTCCATTCAGACTCTCTCTCGTATGGCAGTAAAAAAATATTTGTCCGTAAATATCGTACCAAATTCATTCTATTAAAAAAACTTTTACTGATTTTAGATTCGAACAATCGGCTTCATACAGACTAGTGGAGAGATTACTTGAAAACAAATATTTTTTCTACCTTAAGTCATATAAAGAAGAGAGTTTGTATAAAGAGTATATTTTTGTTGCAATGTAAATGCGTGCACCGGTATGCAAATTTCCTGAGGAAACTAATTAACCTATTTTGATGAAATATGTTTTTCAGGCTATAGGAATTTAAACGCAAACTCATCGTTTCCGATGTTTATGCACATTAGAGAGGGTAATTCAGTGATTGCTATAAATGTTATTCATAATAGTGAAATTTAATGATGAATAATACTGAATTGAATAAATTAGTTATCTGAAATTATTTATAATACCTGTAACAAAAATATGATTAAATCTATTTTTATTTTGTTACAGTGCGCTTGATATTAATCTTAAATTCTGGAAATTTAGTTCCCATTAAGGTCGATGAATTTTGGTGACTATTGCAACCTTCGTGAGACCTCTCCAAAACACGATTTTTACTCTGAGTCATCATTTATTCTAGAAATAATCGAAAGCGATATTCACCTTGAAACGGAGAACTTCCTCAGAATAATCGAATCTCATATGGATGGAATCTCTATCGGTCTTCAAATGTATTATACCTATTTTGTGACGATGTAACGATTAGGTAATCATTATACATTAAACACACTGATGGAACTTTTAGGTTAATTATTCTTCGCATCGTCAATCCGAATCACGAATGGCTCATAAATTCCCAATCACGGGGTGTGATTCCATTCCACAAACCGGAGAGAGAGAGAGAGAGAATGTGTGCAGGTCCACATCCCTCGTTTCTCCTTCGCTCTCCTCCTACCTTTCTCTCTCTCTCACTGCCATCACCCTCCCACTCTTCCCCTCTCTCTCTCTCTTTCGCTCTCTCTCTCAGATAACCAGAGGAACACAACCAACCCGTGGACGCAGAGTGGAGATAGGGAGAGCGATGGTGGAGGAGGGGTGCGTGGTTGAAGGGCGGTGGTGGGGAGGGGGTGGGGAATATATATAGAGGGAGGGAGGAGGGGGAGAGACGCAGTGCACTTGAACAGTGGGCGTAATTACCGCACTCACAGTTTGAGACCTGGATAGAGGAACGACAGCGTCTGGTGATTTGTGGAGGTTAGTGGGGTAATGGGATTCGGAGGGCGTGGAGGGGTTTGAAGGGGTGAGGGTGTTGCTTGCGGACACGTTCCCGCGGTGGGATGGGGCGGAAGAGGGCACAGGAGGTTCGCCCCAAAGGAGAGGGAAGGAGGGGGCGAGAGGAGAGAGAGAGAGGGAGGGAGAGCGGGACGTTGGGTCGATGTGCGGGTGGTGGACGGGTCGGGGGGTTAGTCGGGTTCGGTTTCCGAGGAAAAGGGCGCACGGGGGCGGTGCGGCAGGTGGGACGGGATATGCGCTTGGACGGGGGCGTGCTAAAGGTCGCTGGTTGGGACAAGTGCGGGTGATACGGAAGAATAAGGAGGGCATTGCGTACCGCAGTGGGTATCCGTTCGATGGATGTCCCTTGCAACGATAGTTTAAAAAAAAAAACCGTTGCCTCCCACGCCTGCTGGTTTTTTTTGTGTGCGCGTTTCCCTTTCACCGAAAGATTGACTCGGTGACATTTCGGAGGATGTCTCCTGTTTTTTTTTTTTCGTCGGTGTGAGTGGGAAGGAAGACGTTCCTTGGGCTCGTTTGTTTACCGCTCCCACGACCGCTGCGGCGATTCAACTCCGTTGCTTTTCCTTCCTTTCAATCCTTCTTTTCCCCGATCGAAAAATGACACTATAGTAGAAAACGCGGGAGTGAAAGTAACCACTAAAGGAGCAGTATAAAAATTTCGGGATTTATTAAGATTGATGCTGTTGTCTCTGTCGTAAGATGCAGAAAATTTAGTTTCAGATTTTTTTAACACGGAAAATTCAACGTAGAATTCTTCTTATGTATATGAAAAAATTCAAGAATTTACTTAAAAATACTTGTATTAGGCATCTTCAATAGCCACAACAAGGTTATAAAAACCCAGATGCGCATTTGGCTACAAAACAGCCGTCTTCGGTAGTAATTCACCATATAATATTTCTAAATCTTTTATAGTGATTAAGTTATTTATCACCGAAGGCTGCTCTTTTCTTATCACCTTGTTATGACTATGGAAGATATCTGAGACAAGTATTCTTTAGCTAGCTAGCTAGCTTTAGCCAGAATCATTATAACTAATTTATTTGTATATAGTGACTATTTTCAAATATAATTAGCATAAAATCTGGTTTATATTTGATAAACTTAACAAATATCTTAAATGAGAGAAATTTAGTACAGCATACCTTGATTTTTTCACGTGATATACATGTTTATTGTATTAGGAATACATCATATAGAAGTAGTTATGCAAAAAGGGAATATACACTTGTTTATCATATATAACTGTAGGTTGGCTATAAATATTATTTACATTAAATGTAAATACCCGTGTAAAATCAAGTTAGTAGTCATAGCTGACAGATACGCGCAAAAATTCTGTATTTATATATCATATATACATCTCATAAATAAATGGATATTATATATGTATTTGACTAAATTTAAGATCATATTTGTGGCTGCAATCAGGAGTGCGACCCGAAAAAATAAATCTGTCAGAGCATATCGACATATGCATGACATTAGCTTTCTTTCCTAGCGAAACATTTAATCAAAATATTATATTTAATTGAAAGGCTTAAATCGTCTGGGGAACGATTTGCAATTGGTGAGCTGCTTTAAAAAAGCATCCTTACTTATTTACCAGCGAAATTTAAAATTAATACTAAAGCTGTCATTTAGTTTGTTTTCAATGCGGCAGTAATTCTCCAGGAAGATTATATGTTTTTGTAAAATCTCAATCTAATTATCATTCAACATACATATAGGAAATATAAATAGCAGGATTTCAAAACGTAATTAAAGAATCACACGCAATGTAAACAATAATCTTTAAGCAAAACATATTGTAATTTTGGCCTCATTTTTCATCCGATAGGAATACGAATGAATCTGAAGGAGTAAGAGGATGAGAAGCAATTATTAAGAGGAATGGTGAGGTAGAGAGAGAGAGGGTGAGAACAGGACAGAGAATAGAAGAGAAAGGGCTAACTATCCTCTCGTCCACTTAACTCCCCGTTCTCCGAGGTTAGGGTCACACGATTCTATCTGAATCTTTCCTTCCTATTCTCCACCTCTTCTGCTCCTTCATTTCCGCTATTCTCGTTTTTTCTCTTTTATTCTTTCACATTTTCTATTTACTCTCCTCTCCTTATCTCCTTCTTTCCTCATAGCCGCTTATTTTCTTTCTCTCTCACCCGAAAGCCTTACTCTTGTTTTATTCTCGTTTTATATTAAACAAAAGTGGGTTTACTCGAGACTTTGCTTCCACAAGTGGCACGCCGAATACTTCCGTTCCATTTGTGTACTGGTATAATGTATTTATCATGCTTGCACGTGAAAATTTAATAAATAAAAACCAAAGTTTCGGCTTCGTGCTAAATTCAAAGAAATGTATGATTTTCCATAAAATCTAGATAAGAAATCGTTCAGCAAGTTATCATCACGATATTGGAATCCTCATTTGTAATATTATGTATTATGCTGGTAAATATTCGGAAAAGTACTAGTACTGTATTATGCAAAATTTTGGTAAAAAATATTTTCCGCTCAAGAAAAAAAAGACTGCCATCATAACGCTATTTTTTATATTTATGGTTAAAGCCAGGCATTGACAGCATCTTCAAAAATGTACAGGTTGAAAAGCTACGTTAGAAAAGTGAACTATTCGTTTTTGAATTTGAAATTCAGAAAATTATGAAATAATACATTATGACAATTGTCTATGTATTTTATTCATACATACTCAAGGATAAAATATTATCATAGATTCAACATTGCCTATTGTATCTACACGATGCGTGCAGGATTTTGCTGAGGAATGATCGTCACTGTCTTAAACTGTCCATTTCTCGTTATGTCCCTCGCGCGGCTTGGGTACTCTTTCACTGCCATTTCCCTTTATACCCACATTCTTCCTTATCATAACCTCCACTTCCGCCCTCTACACGACACATCTCTCCATTTATCTCTTCTCTTCCCTACTCTCATCTTTCCTTTCTTCTCTCTTTCCTTTCTTCTCTCTCTCTCCTCTTTTCTTCCTTCTCTTCTCTCTCCTTCAGGGTTAAATGTAAGAATGGACTATATAATCCCAATTTCGCCCTAATAAAGTCGTTTGTCTGTCTGTCTGTCTCTCCTCTCTTCCTATATCCTTCTCTCCTCTCCCTTCTTTTTCCTCTTCCCTCCTCCTACGCCGTCCACTCGGACTCCGGCGGACGTGGGTTCGTCCGACGGCGGCTTGGTGGAGTAGGAGGCGGGTGGAGGAGGAATGGAGAGAGGGAGGTGGAGGAGGAAGCGGTGGAGTAGGAGGCGATCGATATGCGCGTACGGCGGCGGTGGTGGAGCTGGCGAAAGGGGTGCGGCGCAGAAGTGGTGTGGTACATACACACGCGCGCGCGCGCGCGCGTGCTCGCAAAATTAGGGCGTCGGTCGCACTCCACGTCTCCAGGCCAAACACGCCCCCTCATCTTTTTCTCTTCATCGCTCACTATTCCTCATAACACGGTAACATTTTAACCACACTGAGTCTCTCCCACTCCCTCTCTTTCTCTCTCCGTAAGTTTATTACCAACCCAAATCTCGTTTTACTCATTCACAACTTAATCGTTATCTCTATAAGTTTCTCGCTCCTCCTCTCTCTCCTCTCTCTCACCCCTTCTTTTCCTCTTCGCTTACAATTGCAGGATCTCTCTCTCTCTCTCAACCTCTCGCCAGCTTCGGATTTCCCCCTCTCTCTCTCTTCCACTCCTTTCTCTCTCTCTCTTTTCCCTTCTCGTTCGAATCACTCCCTTCCCTTCCGGAAAGCGTCCACTTCCACTTTCTCTCTCGCGTCTTTTCCCCTTTCCTCTCGCCCCTTCCCGCTCCTTCCTTTCGCACGCATATCTTTCTGTTTGCTAATCCCATTTAGCGATTCCGCTACGCGTCTTTCGCACGCCACATATATTGTCTTTGTCCTGTTTTTATCCAGCGCCTTCCTCCCCGCTTTTGCGTAGATTAATTCGTATCCTGCGTAACAAGGAAGTCGCGTGCGTATATTATCGTACATAAACCGTATTTTTCCCGTGTCAACATAATCACTTTCCTGAGTAATAGTATTTCGTTGTGTTGTTTTCCTTCATATACATATAAAATAAAAATGTTCTCTTATATTGTCCCTATTACAATTATCTTGGTCTTGTAATGAGTTATCCGGGCTTTTCTTCATTCGTAAATTCGAAGAAAGACGTTTTCATTGATAAAATTTTCTGTACAAGAAAATAAATGTTAGGAAAGTGTACAGCGTATCACAAATAGGCGTAATGGAGTATTTGAAAGAAATGATATACGTGTACGTAAGGGAAATAGCGTTTTAAAGTTCTTTTCTTCAACATAAATACTCCATTTTCTTCCGACATAAAAATATAGCATCCACAAGTAAGGAAATTAAACGCATTTTTCTGAGATTATTTATGTTAGCGACAATGATGAAGTAACCATGCGGGAAATCAAGCAACTCGAATTAAGGCATTCTTGTTTGATTTTATTGATAACGGCGACTACTATGATAAAAATGTATAGGAAAAGAAATAGTCTACTTGTTCTACAAGTTTTCTTTGGAAACTACCTTGAAATTACCAATAGTTTGCGGGATATTGTGGAAAGTTCATTTTTTATCACTAGTAAAGTGGTACCCATGGTTGGCTTATGTAATTAATTTTTGCAATTTTCTTATTGCATTTTGACTGTGTCCTTAATATCAAATTTCATGAAAATCCGTTCTGTAGAAGCCGAGAAAGAACGGACGGACGGACAAACGGACCGACCTGCGCTTATAGGCGCTTATGCTAGAAGCGAAACGAGTCTTAAATGGTATTTTTAGCTACATATGAGAAATTACCATCTCGGCGGTTATTTTATATACCTATATATGGCACTTTGAGTTTCCAATTGTTTATTCTTTAGCGTTATTTTCTTGCCATCACAAATTTTGTTTTTTTCTCATTGTACTTATATTGTTCTATCAAAGTAAACCGTATCTTTCTAATTTAATTACATCTAAGGCAGCAGATATTTGTAAAGACTTTTTTTTAGTGGTAGCAGCAATCCAAATTCTGAATATACATCTTGTCAACCTAGCACGTCCACTTCGAATCCCAAATGCACAAACTTGCACAACTCAGATAAACAGTCAACCGACTTGTAGTGTAGGTGAGTGTCTCTCTTTATTTCACATTCATCATCATCAGTCTTTTTCAATCCATTGACGGATGAAGGCCTCCCCGAGACTCCTTCAGCTCTCCCTATCAACTGCCTCACTGAAAAATTGAAAAAATTGAGGCAACCACCGAATATCACTGATTTTTAAAGCAATGTTTCTTCTGAAGTGTATTAGATAGCATTTAAGGCAACATAAATAGTAAAAATTTTAACTTTCTCTCTTTAACCACTTGCTCAGTATCTTAATTTAAAATTTTTGTAGACATCCCCTGCCGCCCACCGATTTCTCCAAAACAATAATTATACAGCGTAGTAAATGGAATCCTAAATCACATACATCCTGCAAATTTTAGTCTTCTATTTCCTACCTTTTGCTGCTTTTTTAATTTAATCCATTGCACAGACGGACAAACAGAGAGAGGGTAAAAACCTAAGCGCGTTTATAAATTAAAACGCGCGAAAAATTCCTTTGTTTACGAAGCAACGTTTTTTAGAACGCATAAAAACTCTTTACCATTAAGATTTATAATTTGAAGGATATCTGCGATAGTTGGATTCGAGCAACTTGAACAGGCATAATAGTCAGTTTCAATTTTAAATAAGTGGCACTACCCGGAATCTATGAACATAATAAAATACATTCTAGGCATTAAAATCGAATTTCAAATGAGATCGAATGAAAAATCTTAGAGTCCCACTCCGTATTACTTTCACTGGATAAGCGTAAGCTAAATTCTCCCGTTTTATTATGCTCTAGACCAGGGTAATAAAAGTAGCAAAATTAGGAGTTGGAGTGGAGGAGGAGCGAAGAAAGTGGATGTAGGGGAGGGAGAGAAAGTGGAAGGATAAAGAAAGAGGGAAGGGAACGATAGAGGGGCGGCGAAATTTAGAGGAGAAAGCCTCGTCCTCTTTCCCTTGGGTTGTAATGTTTAGTCTGTGTGAGCTACGACGCCAGCTTATCTCCTCTTTATGTCTCTTGTTCACTTGCTTAGTCCTCAGAATATCCGACTCTGTTATTCTCCATCCTTCCTCCCACCTTTCGCACTTTTCTGCTCCTATAAAATTTCGTCTTGATAATTTTAAGCATTTGCCTTTGAGATATAGCGTTATTCTTTAGAATTATTGGTCTTCAAAAACGAGAAGCTATAATTAGGTAGGCAATGCAAAAATATGCATTTATCAGAAATGTAATTATAAGCTTGACTTACGGAGATGTGATCTTTTCGGCGAAGATCGCAGAATTGCTGATCACTCCACAACCTAAATAAGGGCTATCAACCATATTTTGGAAAATGCCGAATTTTTTATCATCCATACATAATAATAATACTTTAATCATAATAATATGGCAAACACTGCAGTGGATGTCGTCAAATTAAATTACAAGTATCAATGTGTAAAAATGCGGCAAAATCCGTTAAAATAAGCAATATAAAATCGTATCAATAAATTAAAGTTGAAAAATCACAGATATACATGCATACCCAGGTCAAAACATAATATCCGAAAAGTCAAGTTCGAAAAATTCCTCTAATGAATACAAAGGTTTTCAAAGCAACCACTTCTCAGTCAGAGAGTGGAAGGTTAGTTTTACTGGCATCATATTAAAAATTTTAAGAATAAGGTTATCTGATTGCAAGAAAGTTTTGGATAATCTATATGAGGCAATGTCAAGGATATTTTTACCCTCGTGTTATGATTGTGTATACTGGGCCTAGTTGTATAGGAGCTGAGATTCTCTTTGACATAAACTAGGGCATGGAAAACATATAGACTATAATTGGTCATAATTTATAGGTTAATAAAGTGCGGCCTATAGTGTTCTCGTTGACAAAAACCTGTCATAACTCTGACTGTCTGATTTTGGAGGGTAATTAGGTGTATCATATCAGCGGCATGTCCCCATAGTCTTAGACTTACAAGACCATAACCAAGATGGCTTGAAGAAATGCGAAATATGCAGTACGTAAATATGCCTCAAGTACACACATTCTAAGTTTCCTGAGAAGAAACAGGGACCTGGAAAGTTTCATACATACACGAGAAACATGACAGCTCCAAGTGTTAACGCCGAGTAATTTTACAGAATCAACAGACTTTTGAATTTTTTAAGGCTACACATGGAGTTTTTCGATTATTCAATAAAAATCGGTTTGTACTAAACAAGGCATTAGCTTTACTTTGAAAACCAGCTGACAAAGCCATAGCCTCATTTGAGTTCAGGCTTCTTTGCACAAAAGTTGTGTCATCAGCATATAGAACACAATCAGCAGTGATGTTGGCAGATAGCTCACTGATCATGACAAGAGCCTTGGGATACTCCATGTTTGATTGTCAGGTACTCAGACTGACTGTCATTTACTTGCACCATTTGCTTTCGATTTGATATGTGAGAGGTCAATAATTTTAATTCAGAGTCGCGCAAACCATAATAGTGTAGTTTTTGCAAAAGAGTAGAATGCTCCACAAAAGCAGAAGAAAGGTATCGCAAAGTGAGCAATATGCAGAGCTTCTCCACAAAGGCCTGTATATATAATTACATATAAATATTAAATAAAACATTAAACATAGCATCTGAATTTCGCTTAGCTTCCTTTTAGAGAATTTTAAAACTAGGAAAACCACGTTGTTTACGATTAGACAGATTCTCGATGCTTAATTAACTGTAAAAATCACTTTTTTCAGTAGTTTGGTATTTTTTGAACTGTGGATGAGTTATATATATTTTTTTTATAGTTAGTATCATCCAACGAACACCAAGAAATACATTTAGGCGTAGTATTTTGTAATAGCACGATAATACGGTTGACGTAATCCATCAGTTGGAGTTGCATTTCTACCCTATTCGAATAATGAGCACGATCGGTGGTTATGGCATGATCCGGTTGATAATACCGCGCTCGACGCCAGAATCGTAGCACGAAGTGGTAACACACAGACGAGCTTATGTTTACCATATGTCTGTCCGTCTGACCATCTATGCAATCAGTTAAATCAGACTAGCAAGTAAACGATAAGAAATGTGAAAATTGCGCATTTCGTATATGTGATGTATGACGTCATTTATCACGCTGCTAAATTATTTTTTAAAGGACTAGTTGAGTGGCAGAGGGTGACTGAAAATTATGCAAATTACGATTCTCAGCGAATGACTACAGATATAAAGTTTAAATTTTCAACATTTGTGTGAAATTTAATGTCAAATATGAAACTGCAGGATAAGTTTTTTAATCGCTTGGGGAGTGCTTTCATAATTTTCAAATTAATATTCTGTGCAAATGGATTTAGATAAAAAGTTAAAATTTTTAAGTTAATTGTCGTATAATTATATTGCTAAATTTATAAAGAATTTTAAAAGTACACTTCTAAATAAACCTCAATATAGTATAAAACGCGCTATTTCATATCGAGTCACCAAATGGAACTCTCATATTTTTCATTATTCTTCTGTGTATTTAGAATTGCTATGTACTCGATAACATTTTAATGTTTCTCGTTTTATGATTAGTCGCAACTTCCTCCGTGTCTCCCGTCCATTACAGGTTTTTGAAAGCGATGCATTAATTACTTGCTCTTAATATTTTCGCATTCCTCTTCGTCATCCCATTTCTCCCTCTTCCATTCTCTCTCACCCCTTCCTCTCTATTTTCCTCCGTATTCGTCCGTCTTAATTTCCCCCTCCCCTTTCTACTTCTCATAAACCGTATATGTACATACTTCCCTGACGACGTTCCATTTCTCAAGTCTTCGTCGGATGAAAAAGTTCTCACTCGTAACATGACGCCGCGGCAGAGCGCTCGCATTTGCTTTCTTTTATTATTCCCCTCTCTCTCGGAGAGAGAAAGGGGAATTTGACGTGCCATGTTATGGAAGCATAGAAAGAGGACGACGAAGAGGGGAAAGAGAGGTCGCGCCGAGAGCGAGAGACAGAAAAATGAAAAGAGAGAGAGAGAGAGAGGAGGGACACTAGTCGGTGAAAGAGGGATTTTTGAGGTTTAACTAATTAAACATTCCGCGCGTCTTTCGTGCTGTTTTTAATCCTGCGTTCTTTACTAATAAGCTGTCCTCGGCATCTAGAGGTATAACGCACGCAGTTTGCTTCTTCCTCGTGACTTCTTCTATCTGCACATGATGCACGAAAACACTTTTTACTTTCTCCGTATACTATGTATATGGAGAGAGTATTGTTTTCATGAAAATAATCGAATTGGAGATTTCAACGGAAATACACGTTTTGAGGTCGCCTGGACACATTTTGGCCGTTTTCTCGATGATGTCTGTATGTGTGTCTGTGTGTCCGTATGTGTGTGACAGAAATTTTGCGTGCCCTCTAACTCAAAAAATATTCATCAGATTAGCATGCAATTCTATATTTGTGATTATATATATATATATATATTCATAAGATTTGAAAGGCTTTTGATAACAATCAGTCAGATTGAAGTAGGGATTTACTCCTGTCAAATTTTAGTTTTTCTTAAATATTTCGCTAAAAACTGAATTTTTGTCAATATATATATATATTTATTTATGTATATATAAAAGTTGTAGATATTAGTTTTTATACAGCTCTTGTTTGAACTAAATTTTCATATGAGGAATATTTCAAGAGATGTTCAATTTTCTTCGAAATTGACAGTTATTGGGCAGTTCGCGCGCGTGGTAGGGACGGCAAAGGTGAATTTACAAAATAATTGAATCGCTAGCGCTGAAGCGTGTAAGTAGAACTGCCCCTATCCCCGTATTTATTTTATTTTATTTGACAACTTACGTATGGAGAAAGTCATGTTTTGGACACATCAATTTATTGTTATTGATAATCTCGATGGTTTGCCCTATTATGACCAAATAATGAGAACGTGTTTAGAACGAAATTGTAATATATCTCATATGTATACTCATATGAATCTATTACGTCAGAGATTTTCAATCGGTGATCTACGAACAAGGTGGTCCACGTTAATTGAGTAAAAAAACGAAATTAAAAAGTAGAAGCGATTACGTTAAAGTTGAAACCAAATGGTTTTGTAACATATAAATAATGACTTCAATATCGTTACATTAATTACATCAGTATGTGTTATTGTTTTCCGTGGTTATATTCTGGTTGGATGTGTCTACATGCCAACAGGTTTTAAAAAAACTGTGTTGAATGAATATTTATGGATACCATGACGAAACTGACGGCCTCTAATTTCTCTTGTCTGAAGATATGACTGTATTGTTTCTTTAAATTAAGTCTCATCATCATAGCAAGCAATACTTCTCATAAAATATCGCCGGTGTTCAAAAAATAAAGCTGATGAGAATGACACATTATCGATTCAACTTTTTGTTACACCTTATTACCACCCCAAAATCAAAGAATTTGCCATAGCTTGAGAAATTCCGAATTAACAGTCGATCGAAAGCTTAAATTCACCTCCTCCTCACTCTCTTTATATGAAATACAAAAATCCTTTTGCATGCAATTGGTGTTGTATCCTATAGGAGGCTGGATCCGCCAACTAATTGCGATCAGTGCAAATAGAAGCGAAAATATCCATTGCTTTGGTGACCGGATGTGCGATTTAATGGAGCTCTGTAATTTGCAGCTTTTCCCCATTCTCTACCTCTCTCTCATTGTAGAAGACTGGGTAAGAGAAGTATAAAAGGAACGACGGAATGAAAGTATTTGGAAGAACACTTTTATCCAGTGAGCCAAACTTGAAATTTTCAGAGAGGCGTAAGGAAATATAACCTAGCGCATTCTCTCCTTTTGTCGAAAGACTAAATTAAAAAATCGGGGAGATTTGACGAATCCCTTTTTTCCGTCTCTTTGGCCCTTCCAACGCTTTACCCTCACAACTTCTTCCACTCCTTTCCATCGTCCCCATCCTAGTGGTAAGTTGCGGCTAACAAGTCCTAATAAAGGTACTTGCCTGTCTATTGCGCCTTTTTCTTTCACTTTCTCGACCTACCAACTTAGCATCACTTCCTTAACGTTCGCTGTTGCCATGTCAACTACTTTCTGTCTTAGACTAGTTATCGATTGATAAGTGAGCACAATGTTATAAACTTTATAAATGTGGCGAAATTTAGTTTCAGGTTAATGAAACTCGCATATTTTAAATAAATTTGTCTTCCCTTAATCGAAGGAAGGCGATTATTTTTTCCCATCTTAATCTCTTTATATTCAAGTCATCGATTGAGAGGTGCAATTTCTTTTTCCCTCTTCTTTAAATGGCAGATTCTTTTTTAAGGAGACATTCTCCATTTGACCAGTAATTACGCGAAGGTTTGTGAACCTCGTTTTACGTGATTCAGTTTCGATGTCCAGTTTCTTCTAAAATTTCGCAATTTTCCTCTTTATTTTAGATAGTTCGCACGAATGATCTTTTCATTTTCTGATAGGTAAAGAATTAAAACGGTGAAATGCATTACATTTTGATTATAGAACAGGGTTAACTTTAGTTTATAAATAACTTAATTTCAGCTTCTGAGTATTTCTCATCTCATTATCGGGCTCAATGTGACGACTACTCAATTCCTTTTTTAACTTTCGCATGGTGCTAGTTCTAGTAAGTACGATAAAGATGAACCCTGTTATCGAACGCAAATTCGTTGCCTATTTGAGAGAGATGCGCATATGCGTTATCTTGATACCAGATCTTACCATTTTGAAAGCGATGGGGCTATTTTTTCTTGAATTGTGCTAATAGCCGCTCTCGTAGCATATTGGAACAGTACTCGCCGTTTACTCCTTAACCTCTTGGTGCGCAGTCACAGTAAATGACACTGGCGTTTCCAGTGCCAAATTTGGGAACGTAGTGGTGAAACTACGGCTTGACGCAAGTAACAACTTATTCCAAAAAATGTGGATCTCGAAGTAGTGATGATGCATATGTTGCAGGGGAGTCATATAGATGTTAGTCAGGACGTATACGTTGCAGGGGCGTCTTAATCTGTGTTGGTTGGGGTGCATATGTTGCCGGTGCAATTCGCATCGCTAATTGACATGCATATGTTCCAGGGGCACTCCAGTAGATTTGTTAGTATAAGTGGTATATGCATGGCGGTAAGATTCAGGGACAAAATAATTTAAGACGGGTTGGATAATGTCTGGGAGTTACCTGCTGCAAGTCTAGCGGTATAAGTTAGGAGGGGGCGAATTTAATATTGGTAGGATAAAATTAGGGATATTTAGAGTAAGTTTAGTTGTATACGATGCAGGTTTACCTGAGTTTAAGTTGGATGGCACAAAATCAGGGGTACATTTATTTTAAGTTTGGTAGTACAGTGTTCCCTGCTATAACACTAGGGATACTTTCACATGTAATAGGAAATGGGGGAAATAGAGACGCAATGGACTAATTTTCGATGCTAAAACTCTAAGGAATATAGTAAAACACAGTATTTTATATATATATATATGTATTGTTATTAAATTAATAGAATTTTTATTCAAAAAAATTACATTGATATAAAGAAACTTGGTTTAATGTAGCAATATGTTTATATAAATTAAATAGATTTCATCTAGCGTATGTACATACTGTATTACAATTTATTATTAAAATTCGGAACAAATCTATCATAGAAAATTGAGTAAAAGTGAACTCGAACCGCGTTCTAGAATACTATGCTCACATTTTCTAAATCACATATAAGTGAACCTGCGCTCTAGGATACCGCATAATAGGCACCGTAGATTGCATTCGCTACGAGGTTTTTCTACTATCCTAAGCGTACAAGTTATATCATTAAAATAGGTGAAGAGAATCAGAATTTCATTAATGATTTATAATCAATGCTGGAAACGGCCTCAGCTGAGCAAAGCAATAAAATGGTATGGCCGAAAATATTTCGATTTTCTATAAACCTCGGATTTTTACCGCTATGATTTCAAATGTCAAAATTTTCCAGATTTGAGGGAGTGTACTTTACCTTCTCGAGGCAGCCGACTGTAAATTGGGTGGCATAAAATCAGGAGAAAGTTTGGCGTAAGTGTACGTCCTAGGGGCAAAGTATTGGTTTGCCTGTTTCATAGAACATTTGGTGCTCGTTTGGTGGTATATATTATAAGATAACAGAGAAGCATTTATCATTAAATCTGAGGTATTTTGAATATGTTTAAATTTTTATGTAGTTGCATCCAGTGCGTTACGATTTTTACTTGATAAAATATTAATTTATATAACATCACTATGTAATTAGTACCGTAGTTAGTATGAAGTTGCTACAGTAACACTCAAGGTTATTTTTAAAAGTCCGTAACGGTCAATGACTTTTTCTTTTAAATGCGATTTCATAAATGCAGCGCACTTATTAATGCTATATTTTTGCTCTTAACTTGTATTTTTGAAAAATGACGCATTTAAATGACTTAGAAAATTAGGGTATGTTACTTCACGACTCAATCGTCTTCCATGACCTCTGAGCGAGTAGAAACAAACTTAAGGAGGTCAATTTATTCTCTAATAAGCATGTACTAGATCTGAAAAATATGCTTGAGTAATCAACGTCATAGTGACAATGTCAGACGCACCGTTTTTCGAAATTATTTCCTATTATTCGATAGATTTCCTATCGTATTTACTTTCTCCATACGTAGTAATGGGAAAGTATTGTGAACACGAAAAAAATCGACTTCGAGATTTCAACGGAAATATACGTTTTGAGGTCCCTAGAACACGTTTAGACTATTTTCGGAACTATACTGTGATACTTCCGGAAAGGGAGAATTCGGAAACGATCGCCGATTTTTGCAAGTCATCGTCAACCAAGTCTCTCCCCCCTCCTTCTCCCCCTCTCCGTCCCAAACCCCTTCTCACCCCCCCCCCCCCCCTTCCGCAATTCTTTACCGAAAAATACTAGGAACCTCGTGAAACTTGATATGACCCGCCATCTGTCTCGGGTGTACCGTTTCTCCTTGGACACAATGCACAAGTCGCTTCAAGAAATTGATATATTCCGTAATATTAGCTTCTGTTTTTCAGTTCGCTGTGGAGAGAATCTTTTTGAGAGTGTCTTATTTGTCGAGATAAGCGTTCTGGGTATTGCTAACGCTAAGGACACATCGCGACAAGTGGAGTGATTTAGAGGGTTATACCCGTTTTCTACTCTTATGGAGAGGGGAGAAATTCAGTCTCTCTCTCGCCATCGTGCTGTTCGCATCGCTCCGAGCTCGACTGTTTTGCCAGATCTACTGCGTTTTTTGGCATCATATCGCCTTAGCGTTCGCATGCGACTTTCTTCAAGAGCGGATATCTGGCAAGAGTGTACTACTTCCCCGCGCCTCTCGAAAACTTCGAATGGTGGTGGAAGGGGAAAACGCCCTGATTGGCTATTCGCTGCGCCAAGGTCAAGCTTCGCAAGAGTACAAAACGGTTATAGTGGCTGTTCAACCGAGATTCGGTTTGGATGCTTGCATCCGCCGTTATTAATCGGAAGAATACGCGATTTACGGTGTAATTATATTTTTCTTCGTTTCCAAGTTAATTATTGACTCGTTTACGTCAATGTTTATTCGTGTGTTAGCTGAAAATTGAGGGTGGAGTGATACACAGAGCGCGGTTATGCATGGAGTTGAGTTCGAATCAGGCCGGGAAGAAGACGCCGGCCGACAAGTTCACAGGTGCCGAGACAAGCAACCCTTCCGCTCCTGCAAGAACGAGTCAACGGAATAGCGATGTGAGTACTGTTTTTACGTTTTGATGCATAAGTTAAGGCATGAAACACGCGGAAATTCGTATTTGCTGTGAAAATCGGACGTTCATTAATCCGACGTTCGAGCCGCCATATTGGTTTTTTGTTAGCCATTTCCATAGGTGAATTACGTGGAAAAATATATTTCGTGTGGAGTGATAGAAAATTCGTGACTTTTTCCCACAATATTTTTAGTTTTTTTAAAGAAACTCTGGTGATTGTGTTAGGTAATTTAGGTTCTCTCGATATACGTATGTCCATAGCAGTGGCTAGCTATGACTACGTGGGCGTAGTTGCGACATGTAATGGCCGCCATCATCTTGGTCAGTAAAAGGATAATTAATTAGAAAAGAAATTTAAAATTGATTTTCGTAATAAAACACGCGATTTTATCGATTATTGTTTGGAAATAACGTAGAAATAGGATATATTATTATATATTATTGTTCAGTTGCGCATATAAGTAAGAAGAAATAAAAATGTATATTTGCTTCGCTGAACCTATGGTGGTGTAGGCCCCCCCAAGCTTTGAATCCACTTGAGCATAAATAATGATCGGCAGATATGCGGCGATTTCTTCGGAGAGAGGAAATTTTATATAAATTAACGCTTTTTCATCGGCAACTTAAGTGGAACTGAAGTTTTGTCGTAAAAATTTTTCCTTGCGATGTAAATAACGTTTTAGCAACTACGAAATTTCGTGTTAAAGATATCTATGTTATTTCACAGTGCGATAGCACGCGTTAAGCCCGGTCTACACGCGTCGAGTAGTTTAGTTTTGTAGCACTAAATTTTAGTACTCGACCCGTCTAAACACAAGAAATTAGTTTAGTACAGCTCGCATGGTCGAGTAGCTGCTTTAGTCGAGTAAATAGAAGACCATCCTATTTTTGAGGTCGAGTGTCTTCCCCCACCATGTGCCCACTAGACTGACTCACCAACTAATCTCGTGTATACGCATGCCTTTAGTACCTTTTTAGTCGAGTGCAGTTGCCCTGTGTGCCTTTTGTCTACGTAGGACAGGGGTTCTTAACCGGGGGTGCTCGCACCCCTAGGTGGTGCGGGAAGATGGTCCAGGGGGTGCGGTTGGAACATCTTGCAATTTGACTTTTTTATTTATTTATTTTTTATATAACATTTTGAACCACCAGCTGCCGTCCTAGTGTGTGTATTCATGCATCCACGTTTCTTGTTAGATATATAGCGAGATGCTGAAGAACATTCGTTTCCTTGAAATAACAAACCGTAATCACTATTCGAGGTCTGTTTACAAAGCGATTTAAACTACCGTGCCCAGACATATTGTCGCTATATTTTTCCGCCTTTAATTACGTTTATAAAAAAGTCATTCTCTCGGTCCTACTTTTCGTGAGAAGGCTGAGATAATCCGCTACAGAGATGTTATTTTGAAGTTCAAGATGAATACAGCATTAAAAATTGTTTAAAAAGAAACAATCTTGAAAACTATTATGAAATTGTTGGATAGGATTCCATTGTAATAAAATGTCTAATCGTCGCCTCAGCTGTATTACAATTTTATTGTGTCTTTAATTGAGGAAAGGTTGAGTTTAAAATGTAGTTTGTAATAATTATATTTGATTTTAAATATTATACGTTTAATAATTCGTTAAAATTTAAAGAAACTAAAATTAATAATCATTGAAAAAATTATGGTGGGGTGCGGGATTGCCATGGATCGCTGTGGGGGTGCGGGGCTCACAAAAGGTTAAGAACCCCTGACGTAGGAGGTTACGTTTCTCGTATTATTCATAAACTGTATGCCTCGTGTTTCTTCACATTTAATTTCTTCTTAACATGGCAAAGTGGTCAGAACACGTGACTCTGAAATTTGTTACGGAGTATGTGAAACATGAGTGCGTCGAAAGACGAATACAAAAACACAAGCTCGTGTAAGTTCATATGCTGAAATTTTTTTATTTCTCTTGAAATCAAGCTTTCTGTTTCGGTGACACATATTCGCAAGAGATGTATAGATATAGACCGGAGTGCCCGATTCACAAGCTCGTTCGTTTAGCAGTCATGGCGGCAGTCAACTAATGAACTAAACTAAATCCAATAATTTCCGTGTGTAGACCGGCTACTCTCACTCGACTAAATTACTGCCCTCGACCAAACTACTGGCTGCATGTAAACGGATACTAAACATCTCCCACTCAACTAAACTACTCTACTCGACTAAACAACTAGCCGCGTGTAGACCGGGCTTTACGCTCTGGTAGATCGTTCGTAATTGCATTAACATAAAGTATTCCGAAATTTTTTGAAAGCTATGGAAATGAGTGGTACCTACGATACTATTTTAATTCCTCCATACGTAGTCTAGGATAGGGTTTCCCAAACTGTGTTCCGCAGAATCTAAGGGTTCCGCAGAAGCTAAATGGGGTTCCCTAATAGAGAGCCAATACGTTCTTCTTTCTCTTATTGACAGCAGAAAACATTTGCCTCATTTGTATACTGTAAGACACCTAAGCTGTATAAATAATCATTTTAAAGATAATTTGTAGCGATTAGGCTTACCATCTCTTACTTCGGATTCCGCAAGAGAAATCAATTGAATATAAAGGTTCCGTGGCTTCATCTACATCTACATCTACATGATACCCTGCAAATCACCAGACTGGTGGGTGGCAGGGGGTGCAGCACACCGAAACCTACCTAATAACGTCCCTCGTGGGAATCACTCTCCTGTTATGATCCCGTATGGTCCTTGGGAAAAACGAGCTCTGATATCGCTCGGTCCTACAGTCGATCTCTCGTATTTTATTCTCGTGATCGTGCCTGCCCATGTACGTAGGTGCCTCTAATATTCCTGAGACCTCCTCTAAGAGAACTTCCGACCTAAATTTCTCCAGAAGCCTTAACCTAGCGCTAATTCTGCGATCCTCTAGCGATATCCAATTCAACTCCTTCAAGAGTGATGTGACGCTTAGTTTTTGCTCATATTTTTGCTTTACGAATCTGGCTGCTCTACGTTGGATTCTTTCTAACTCAAGTATTTGTCCCTTTTCGTACGGATCCCATATGCTGGAAGCGTATTCGACCTGAGATCTGACCAATGATAAATAACACGTTTCTCGTACCTGTTCTGTGCTACTTCTTACTATTCTGCCTACGAAACCCAATTTCTTATTAGCTGCGCCTACGATCCTTCGAATATGCATATTCCATGATAGATCACGACAAATGGTGACTCCTAAATATTTAACGTACTCTGCAGATTGGATATTCAATCTATCAATTCTG
Organism: Uropetala carovei; assembly: GCA_036926305.1. NCBI lineage: Eukaryota > Metazoa > Arthropoda > Insecta > Odonata > Petaluridae > Uropetala > Uropetala carovei. The sequence continues at coordinate 15,344,559 of JAXCHB010000133.1, read as the reverse complement.
TACTCCGAGTCTAATTCATTGTTCTTACTCTTCCAGAAACTCAATAGGGAACATTTGCTGTGATTAACTTCGATTTTCCAATCTTGACACCATGCTGAAAGGGCGTTTAAGAGTTCACAGAGTTTGGAAACCCCTGGTCTAGGAGAAAGTATTGTGTTCGTTAAAAAATTGAATTCGGGATTTCAACGGAAATTAAACTCTTAAGTACGTTTTGACTACTTTCTCGATGATAACTGCGTATGTATAATAGGAATTTTATGGTCCTTCGAATTCAAAATGATGATGACTTTTTTCAGTGATAAACATCTTTAAAGGCTTTGGCTGAAATTATGCAACCGGAAGTGGTATTGTTCTTATCATTTTCACCCGTTTCTTCTAAGTATCTTCTTTACAGTTCTATTTATTTAAATACCTATCTCTCATTATCAAAGTTTCTACAATTTTTTAATGAACCATCTCTTATAACAATAGATACGTGTTGGTTCGTTGGTTGGTGATTATTTACAAATACGAATAACACGATAAAGAATCGAGATATGATAGTAACTCTAATTTTGGCAGAAATGCTCGATACCCAAATATGGAGTAAGTCATGTGTTGGCCACATCAGATTTTTCTTAAGTACATTAGTTAAAGTCCGTCTGTTATTTCTCACCATGGGATGGTGCTCGTTGGGCACTCCGTATATGGTGGGCACGTGGGTATTGCACACAGATTGTGGCGCCACTGAAAGGAATATGTGAGACACCTACTGAAATAATATTCCATGAGACATGTTACGAGTTGCTGGTATCTGGCCTGACTTTCTGCATAAAAATTCGGTTCTATTAATTCCCGATCACCCCTAATATGTCTATATGTATTTATACAGGGCCATGCCGATGGGTTAGACAGCGAGGCAACCGCCTCAGGCGCCTCTCAAAGGGGGCACCAAAATTTGACAAAAATGAAAACCTATCAATATAAATTCATAAGGCCAGCGAGGCCAGGAGGCGCCATATTATATCTCGCCTCTGGCGGCAAAATGTCTGGGCACGGCCCTGTATATATATATATATATATATATATATATATATATATATATATTTGCGGAAGAGGAAAGGTAAATAAGGATATTTAGGGCAACTAGGTGTTGTATCTCTCTTGTGCTGACGAAGGGATCATCCCGAAAGCTCCAACAACGTCTACAAATGTGTCTCTCCGACACCCCAGCGGCTCTCCTTCCGGTAAGTGCCCACTGGGTTTCCTTCTACACCTAGGTGCCCTAAATATATATATGCTTAAAGAAAAGGAAGGGTAATAATAAAGGTGGAAACAAGGTGTTGGACACGTACCTAAATTGGAGAGCCTCTGGGGGTGCTGAAGACACACGAAAAACAACACAAATTTGAAGCTTTCGGGCTGACGCCCTTCCTCAGCGACGGTTAGACGTACTCTGGGACGTCGCTGAGGAAGGGCGTCTGCCTTTATATTTCCCTCCAATGTTTCACGCAAAATTTCCACGTATTGAGCTAGTAAGGGTTAAAGTTCTTCCAATCTAGAAAAAAACAATAACTCTCAGTATACGGATCGAACGCGGAGGTCAAACAGTCGTTGTCAAGGTAACTGAAAATAGGGCACAACAAAGCAAACAAGAAACTTGGTGCACGTGTTCACTAATCAGTATCACATAACGAAACTCTACATGACGCAGCAATCAAATTAATATGATTATATCCTCTACTCACCGATTATTTGGTGTTAAACTGCGTCAATAAGCTAAAATTTCCAAAATTTTCAAATTGAAATCAAGCAACAAAATAATTGTTTCTGATTAAACAATCTAGAAAGCAAAACTCTTTTGTGAATTGTCTGATTGAAATGTTATGATTGAAATAATTTATATAGCGCAATAGTAGGGAATACTGGAATTACCTATATTGGAATAAATTCAAACGTTTTTACTTTCTCCATAAACGTAGTATAAAGTATTGTTTTCACGAAGAAAATCGACTTCGAGATTTCAACGGAAATACATGTTTTGAGGTCCTTAGAAAACGTTTCGACTATTTTCGGAATTATGTCTGTGTGTGTATGTGATTGTGGGCGCTCTAACTCGAAAAGTACTTGCCATATCGTTACCAAATTTCATATATAACACTTTGGTATAAGCATAAGGGCTAATTAGTTTTTGGAAAATACCGGTTAAACGGAAGTTGAGGTTTATTCGAAATCCGATTCGGTTTTGGCAAAATATCTCCGTTAAAACACCATTATTGAATATAAAATTCGATACAAAGATTATAGATAATGTAAGTTCCTACAACTTTTATTTTAAACAATTTTCCATAGCAGGTATTGTTTAGGAATTATATAAATAATCGGTTTTTTCGGTTTCCGTCAAATATCTCCTTAAAAACGTCTTTATTGGTAATCTTCGTAATGACCAAAGTTGTAGAGAATAATATTTCTTCGAAGTTTTGCTTGAAACAAATTTTCGTAGTTAGAAGATAATTAATTTATTCGTTAATTTCCAGTATACAGCGCCACCATCTAGCGGTGAATTCTGTGAACATATTCAAAATATAATATACGCCAATAAGGACGACTGTATTCTTTTACGATACGAAATAATAATTTTGCCTTATAATGCTGTTCATAATAATTTAAATATCTATACCCCAAATATGGAGGAAGTTATGTGTGGGCCACATAAGATTTTTAATGTTGTTTTCGTATGATTTTGAAATGTTAGATTCGAATCACTGATTCTTCTTATAAAACGTTCTTCCTTTTGGATTATAGGACTTCATATATACTTACTTAAAAAAATATAAGCGTTTTGCTGGTAATGCGAACTCACGAACGTTATATTTTCTCTTTTAAGAGAAATCATTTGGCGAAAAAGTAATATGAAACAGTTATTTTGACTGATTTGAAAGAGCTTATTCTCAAAAATACCGATAATGACGAAAATGAAAACATTAAAATCCGAATTATTTCTAAATCACCGACGTCTGAAATTCCAAACGCGCACTCTGACAACTCACATTTAATCGAACACATTGGGTCAAATTCACTCTGTCCTTTGTGCATGGAGGATGTTTGAAATTCTTCGACGAAGAATTTAATTCTTCTTTCACATAGAGCTATACGGTTAAGAGCTAATCACAATTTACGAGAGTCTATCTTTACACGTCTATGCGACCCATCCGATCAGAGGAGAGATATTCGCTAGGAGAGGTGGAGCTGGCGGGGTGTTGGAGAAAATCGCCTGCCCTCCTCCTCCCCTCTCTCTAACACAATTCTATCTCCCTCCTTCTCTTGGTACCTCTCGTGGGCCCAAGAGCTTCCATTGTGGAGTCGCATGCCAAAGGTAGATAAAATTCTGGAATGAGTGGAAAGGAAAAGAGTGAGGAGGAAGTATGAGGGAGGGAAGTGGGGAGTGAGAGGAAGATCTCTCAGGAAGGAGGTGGAGAAGAGAGGGGAGGAAAGGTTTCCAAAAAAGGAGACGCGGTTATTGAAGTACCAAGGACATCGCATGGATGCACGAGTTATTGTCACGTGATCTCCGAAAATATGAACTGGCGTGGATGATATTGGGTTGGATGATTAAAGGGCTTGCTGTTAAGGATTTGTTTTCTCCTCATTCTCCTAGGAATGGGGATTGTTTATCCTGCAGAAAGAGATTCGAGCGAAAAAGCTTTTTCGCATGCGATTCGGTGATCAAGTGGAAAACGAGGAGTATCTCGTAGATATGCTTGCCGTGTCCCTTTAAGCCGATCTAATAGATTTCCCATAAAGTTCCGACATTTTTCCTCTCCTTTACAAGGTAATAATTTTGAAAGAGAGTCCCTCGCACCAACTGCCTTTATCCATGTGTCGTCGTAATTCTAATGAGAGCAGATTCTTTCCAAAAGCGGCTGAAATTCTCCGCTGAAAAATATTCGTGTAAGAAATTATGACTTTCTATCAACTGTTATGTTTTTGCAGTAGTAAATAAACTTCCGATCTAGTAATAACCCTAATAATTAATTCCACTGAGCATTCCACATATCATTAGTCTTTTGGTTAAGACGAAGAAGGCACAAAATTTCGTTAATTTTATTCCATGAGTACCATTGATTTTGACGACAAAACGAAATTATTTGTTAATTCCATTTAAACATTGAATGGGAAGTCTTGGATCTCTTCTTCAAGACTTTTTCCCCTATGGAAATTTATAAAGACTAAGGTTTTGTTCGTAAGACTACACTGAAATTGTCACATGTAAATAAGTTATAATTTTAATGCTCTATTGTAGGCATGTCAAACTCATTGGAGCATTTTCAAGTGAAGTGCATGGCTTGAGGGCCCCAGGTTGAATTTTATTTTATTTTTGCCTGGTTTCAGGGGGAAGGTGTCTGGGATACTCAAGAACGGTAGATATGGTTATTTATTTACAAAAAATTATTAACAGTAATTTATTAACATTAATTCATTATTTACAAATATCAAATGTAACTTTATCCAAATTAATGAATACGTTGTTTGTAAACTATGATAAAATTTGTTTTAAATGTACCTTTTATTAGAGGTCTGACATCGTTTTTTCAACACAAGCTTTTTTTAATCCGAACGCAGTTGTTGGGTCGAAACAACTTTCATTATTAATGATGTTCATCGGTCAACCATGATCTTTGCGGGCTTTTATTGCTTTTCATTAGAGAAAACAGTTGCTCACAAACGTATGTGCTACCAAACATCGATATTATTTTGGCGGCAAATTTGCGCATTTCTGCAAAACGGTCAGGGAAAAACGAATAAAATGCTAGCGCTATCTCTTCATTAAACTTATTTTTTAGAAATTTTTCGCACTGCCATTCAATCAGTTCCAATTGAATGCTTTTGACTGCTTTTTCAGGATCGAAAGTGAATGGAGAAGTAAATAAGGAAAATTCATTTTCTTGAGATTTAAAATCTCCAAACCTCTGCTCAAATACAGTCTGCAACAATTCAATTTTCACCAAATATTTTTTAAATCCAATTTCAAACTAGATTTCTTAATTTCAGACGAGCAGTGGAAATGAGCCAAATTATTCGCTTTCAATTGAGATTCCCATAAGCGTAAATTATTTCGAAATACTCGCACCTGATCGTACATACCCGTTACCAATTACCCGTTTCCCCTGAAATTTCAAATTAAGCTCATTTAAATGTCTCGTCATGTCAACTGGAAATGATAAATCTTGGATCCATTCCAAATCTGCCAGCTTAGTTGTGTCTCTTCCCTTCATATCCAAAAATAAAACTATTTCTTCTCGCAAAGCAAAAAATCTTTGAAGAACTTTGTGACAAGATAGCCAACGAATTTCCGTATAATAAGGAAGGCTTTCAATCTCTATTAAAAATGAGGAAAACTGACAAAGATTCATTGCACGCGTACGAACAAAGTTAACTGTTTTCATAACTTCCCTCAAAACATGGTCCATTTTCAAAACTTTTATACATTGTACCTCCTGATGCATGATGCAGCGAAATTATTTTAGATTGGTATCAAGCTATTTTTCGGCTAATTCTGTTCTCAATAACCCCAAAACGCCGTTATTTATTCTAGTCAGTAACCAAACACAAGTTTATTCAGCGGAAGATTATACTTATTGTTAGAATTTGTTTCAATTCTATGAACACTTCCTGCCCGGTAGCAGTATTATGCATGGGAACGAGCTCCAATAACTCTTCATCCACTTTAAAATTTTGATCACATCACGAATAAAAATTGCTAATTGGCAGATACCTTGAATATCGCAAGTTTCATCAATTGCGATGGAATACGATTCAAATTTAACAGATTCTGACTCTAATTGTTCTCTTAAATCATCAGCAATAGTGTTAATTCTTTCTGCAACAGTATTCCGGGACAGATAAATGTTTTCAAAAGCTCTAATTTTGCCTGGGCACACAATTTCCACAACTTTAATGATACATTGTTTAATAAACTCACCTTCAGTAAATGGCTTTGAGCGACTAGCTATTAAATGCAACAGTTCATAACTGGCCCTCACAGCTGTTTCACCTTCTTCAAACAGCTTTTTAAAAGAATGTTGCATTTCGGTAAGTACTGTTGTTAAATCATTCAGTTTATCTTCTCTCATTTTTCACGTGCACCTCTCATAAGAATTACGATGTATTTCGTAGTGCCGCTTGAGATTATATTTTTTCGAAACACTAATAGTTTGTCTACAAATTAAACATATTATTTTGTCGTTAATTTCACAGCACATATATAATAATTCCCATTTATTTTGGAATGAACGTTTCTCCTCAAAATTTTTTCGTTTTTTGACATCTAGATATGGCTATATAAAACTTAAATATTAAGCAATTTTTTTAAGTTCATAATTGTGTTTGTTATCAGTTAAATATAACACCACAAGAAATTCCCTCTGAAGGGTGTTAGAAGTTTTGCAAATCGAATCTCAGAACAGCATCTTAGAGCATCGACAGAAAACCATTCATGAGCTTGTGCGCCAAAAAATAATAAAATGAAATATAACTTTGGTATTCAAAGAAATGTGCACAGTTACCATAAATATAAAATGAAAAATCGTCAAGAGCGAACAAAAAATACTAAATCGTTGAAGTATGTAAATAGGGCTACAAATACGCGTTTTCCAACACCAACTTCCACTATTAAAGCACCACGGGTCACTCCAAACGCGCTATTATATTCATTGTTAAATTAAACCAGTGATTGAAAAGGAAAAACAAGTTAAAAATATGAAAATTAATTTTTAAAAACTAACCTTTATTTTGATCCAACAAAGGAAATCATAAAAAATTAATCTAGCACTTCTAAAACGACTCATTCTCAAGCATATAAGATAAACGGACAAATATAATCTCTCGTAGTTGTGTTTTCGATCGCCGAATCGGTAAGCTGGTCGATCAGTCAGGAAAAAACCCTGTCAAAATTGTAAAACCAAAATTTAACAATACTAGTACTTTCACTAATAAATCAGTAGGATTCTAATAAAAGTTGACAATAACTAATACCTAGATATTTACCTTAGTTCTTCGATTTCTTAGAAAAATACTGGCTTAGCTTTTATATTGTATATACTCCGCGACTTTTAAGGATTTAAACTTATAGTACCAAAGCTGTTCCAAAATACTTCAAAGTATTTTAATATCGTCCACACGCAACTGTTTTCTACAGCATAATGAAAACGATAACACGAGAGTAAAGCCTAAATACACGTCAACAAAAGAGATAATTACGCACGCTTTTACTGATTTTAAATTAGTATTCCATTATAGAGTGAATTGGAATTTCACATTGTTAGATTAGTAATTAACCCGGATTAACTTAGCGGTACCATACGAGTATGGCAGTGTTCTCCAACCGGTGTGCCGCGAGGAAGGCACTAATGTACCGCACAGTCTGAGGATATTTTATTTTCACAAAAGCGTTTGGAACAAACAAATTTGCATACAATTTATCATCCAGAGAATTTATTCTGAAACAACAAAAGTAATTGGTAGACCTTAGTAACTATCATACAACTTAAAATTATTATTCTACCTTTAGATGTATTTTGGGTAAAAGCTAACTGTGAATATCCTTCAAGATATGAATATCCCATCGATATGACATTACAAATTCAACAACGTATTTATGCGAATTTAGTTGTACTTCAACCTATATTAAAAATATTAAAAGGACACGTTTAAAGAACCTATATGAAGGAGTTCTTGTAGGTCTTCCTATTAGTGAGCCAAATATAAAGTGTCTTCGTACGAAAAAGGCAAGCCCAAATTTTCTTTCGGAGAGCATAACATTTTTACACGTTGAATTGTATGTGTACTTAATTTACAATAAAATGCCACAATTATTTCAATATTAATTAACCAATCATGGCAATCTAATAAAATTGCGACTTTTATTTGTTTTATGCTAATTTTTTCTTTTTAAATGTGTATTTACTCAGTGAAATTCATTAGGGGTGGTTTGGTGTGCCGCGATGTTTCTAAGCATGCCGTGGAGCAAAAAAAAGGTTGGAGAGCACTGCCATATGGTACCAACGAAAACGCGTTTGAATAATCTGGCGTATTCAAACTTTCAGCGCGAAAAAATGTGGTTGGCATCCCTGACTCTGCTTTGACTCTGATATCTCTTGCTCTGCTTTGGCGGCTGCGTTGTTGGCGCCACGATGCGCCTCTATCGGCGTCATGAAGTTGGGCAGCGCTTAGCGAGGAGGAAATAAAGCTTTTCTGATGATATTTCATTGTGCCGTGAAGGTTCAGTGTCTCAAGACTGTCCTTAAGATACGTCTTCATACGCCTGTCTAAATATATAAACGTAATTTTGTGTGACAGAGTATTTTCGCCCGTAAATGTGAGTGGTACCGTACGATACCGCTAGGTCAATACCGTGTCTTTTCAATCTTTCCATGTTTATCGGTGTCTGTCTTTAGGATGAGAGTTTTCACCACTGTTTATGATTTTTACGTGTTTCGCTGACTTCGTTTTAACGGAAAGAATGATATACAGTTTATTATTGCGTATTGCTGCATAGTCCGGTGCTTTATTATTGCCATAGGAAAATGACGTTCGAGGAATCACTCTCTCTACTAGATGAGGAAGATGTTGATGTTGGGGAAGTTTTTATAGAGCCACCCGACGCTGCGATAGCAGAGTTGCCAATGTAGCGAAGTTGTAGCTGGATCTAGCGATTTCTACTCATACTAGCTCCGAAGAATCAACCGTAGCGACTTGTTACAAGTCTGGCGAATCGAAAAAAGATTTTAACTTTTTCTAGCTACTGTCTAAAACATCCTAGATAAGTCGAAGATATGGTACCCCAATAAACAACAAACAACTAGCAGTTGAAGATATCCTTGAATGTAAAGGAGGGAATGGACTGGCAAGTTACTTGCGACATCTAGCGCAAGGGACTCGCCTATGTGTTTACACTGTCAACAAAAATCACCGCGATTTACCTCAAAAACCAAGCTTTACAGAGGACCAATGTTTTAAATGGTTCACAATAACGATCAATTAAAGCATTTGTTGTAAGTTATATTATTTTTCGGTGAATTATTGTTCCTTATTTTTACTTGAGCTTAGTTTCACTGAGAATTTCTAAAAACATTTTAAAGTAAAAGATTTGTCAGAACAGAGGAGACAACGAAAAAATCTAAAAAAGCAGACAAAAACGCCAATAACAGCATGGTCTTGACGATTGGAGTCTGCCTTCCTATATACTTTTCATAACATTTTTACGAAAGAAACATTCGGTGTTGGGAAAAAGGCTTTCAAAGGTTTTTCAATTAGCCAAGAAATTGGTTCAGGAGAAGGTTTCATCTTTTGTCTGTGTAATAGTTGATGCATATGCTCAGCACACAATTACAATACTCTCAATAGTTTAGAAACATCATATGGTTAGCTTCCTTACACAGCCATGAATACTACAGGTAATTAAATATTCTAGCTACTTTCTAGCTACCAAGAAGATGAAATTCTAGCTCCCAAGTGCTAAAAAAAGCGGCAATACTGTGCGATAGTCTCGGACGAGAAGCGCAGGAAACTTTTCGTTCAAATCATGAGAGTCCTGCACTGCACAGACAATACGCAAATGGATCCTGATAATTACGAAATTTTAACGCGTAATCTCATATATTGATTACAGTGTATCTGACGACATCCGGTACGACGGGGCATGCCAACGGAGCAGAGACGCCACTGTGCTGGCGAGCATTTCACTTCCCGCACGCGTACAGAGTGCGTGAAATATGACGTGGGGCTGTGCGCCGAATGTTTCCTAAGTTTTCACGCGAAAGACTGTAGTCGCGGATAGGCTCTGGTCGTCCTGAGAATGATACCCGTAATGTTAGTTCCATGGAACTTGTGCCACATATGTTGCCAAAGTAACGTAAGGCTAGTCAGAAGTTTCTTCTACCGTCCAAATGATGACAGCGTTGTGTAATAGTTCTACAATTTATATCTATATAGCAGTTTTCAATTAGTACTTTATCAAATAAAGAAACAATTCCTTACCAAAATTTGGCATTTTTCCTAACTTCACCCTCCTTGACACAACATATTCCCGCGTATCAAACGATACAAAACAGTTTCCCAATATACGTGTATTTGCTCCCAGATTGACCTAGCGGTACCATATGGTACCACCATGTAAATCGCATTTCCCGAAATTAACTAATCAACTAATAGGCGCGTATGACTAAGGGACTGTATAGGAACATAATATGCAAAATTCAGCAAAAAATAACGAACTCTGAATTCTAGGTTAATTGGGGTTAAATTACATTAAAATTTTATATTCACTAATGTATGTTGCGTATAGTTTGAAATTAACAAATTAGATTGCGAAATAAAGAAGAGTTAAAGCGGAATCTTCATTCACCACTCATTTTTGCGTAACTTAACCCTAATCCTACCAGGCTGTGACTTAGAGACACATTTGTATTTTTATTCACGATTACTTCTACAATTAAATGTACTTGGCAGTGAGACTTTGTGTATTCTATTATTTTATATTTGTACATAAATAGACACCATAAACCTTTTTTTTAACTCTTTGTGTTTCATTTATATGGTCCCTAATATAAAATGACTCAGAGACACATTGATACAATGTAACGAAAATGTTCTTTGTTAATGAGTCTTGTGTTAAATAAGGGCATTTATTGGAGTGTTAATTAACGCTGGACTATGTATACAACGTATAATTGACTATAAAGAATTTTAGGATCCATTGTTTGGTAGTCCGATTTTCGCGCATGTATGTCTAAAAATAAATTTATCGCATTACATCGTTACATGCGTTTTGATGACATCCCAACTCGATCTATTTAACCATGTATAATATGTAACCATTAATAATAGTGTCCAAAAAAATCATATCTTACAAGTAAATCACGTGTATCCCTAAGTCACATCCCGGTAGTTTACGTACGTCAGTGATAGAGCCCTGTAGGATTAGGGTTAAATCAGCCACTTGGGCTCTATTTCTAATAAAATATGCTGCAAATTTCCACCAGAACTATTAAAGGATCGCATTGCATTGGATTTTTAAATCTCATCGGAGGCCGCAGAATTTCGGTGACCGTGGGCCGCATGTTTGACATGCCTGCTCTATTGTATCAATTTAACGTATTCTATTGCTTATCATCCGTATATTATTTTGTGCAATGTGGCAAGATGAATAGATACAATTTTTAATGAGGTTTTATTCCCAATAAAATTAAAATGAAAGGATAATTATATCCACTGTCTTTTTAATTAAAATATTGAAATATTTAAGTGAAACATACTGTGGAAATAGAGATATTGTATCTATTTGAATTTACTATTTCGCTCTTCACGCAGTGTAAATGAAAAATCTCTTCACGGTATGCCGCGGCATTAGTGCCTAACTTTTTATGCATGGCGGGCCGCATCGGTGGTTGAGAATCCTTCTGCGGGCCGCATTGGAAGTTGTCAATTCTTTCGCGAACCGGATTAGAGTTTTAATCGGAAGTTATTTATATATTCCCATGTGCCACTTAAATAAAAATATAGTCTAAATGAGGTTTTTATTGTAAAAATTCTGATATTAAAAGATTTTTTGGCAAAATTTTCTTAAAAATATATTAACTTGTGTGTTAAATTATTCGGATTGCTTTTTCATCAGGGTTTCGCGGGCCGGACATAAACCCTTCACGGGCCACATCCGGCCCGCGGGCCGAAGGTTGGGCACCACTGTTTTAAGAGACAAAGAATTAATTTATTCTCTATTGAAAGTGAAATCAACATTTAGTCTGTTGTTATTCAAACGCATTAATGATAAACTCTAACTCGATACAAAAATTATATATAATATGCAATATTATATTACTATCGATTAGATATAAGATTAATGTAGCTATTGTAATTTCATTTCATTTTTTTGAAATGTTGATTGAATTTATAGATAACACCTCACTCATCTAACATTTTTGATTTTTCTATTTTCGATCTAAAATGCTAAAAAAAGAAACGATGCATGACGGTTGTAAGTTCAAATGAAAAAGTTTTGCCTTTAGGATGAGTTAGTTCATAAAAAGGTCGCTTGTAGGACGTTGTGCACTTAAAAATTTGAAAGTGACGCTTAATGAAAAAATCGGAAGAAATGAAATTAGTCGTGTAAGTAGACACGCTTCTGCCATTTATGCTCCGAGTTTTTGTCGAACGAGAGATTTGAAGGTTGAGAGTTAGGCGCTTAAATTTTTTTCACGAAATTAAAATTCCTATTAAGGAATAAATCAATTTTTTTATAGAGAGCCTTTAATTTATACCCTTAATTTGTAAGAGACAAAACTTCAGAATTAAACTTATAACATCTATAAATGTTTAAGTAGATTTTTTTATCTTTCGATTAGAATATCAATTACGCCGGAAGATATTTAATCAGTTCTGTCTATGTCGAATTAATGTGGATTTTATGTTTTTATTAAAATAGAGAATAATTGAATGGTGAGTAATACTCACTGAAATTTTTAAAATTATTGAAACTCAACATTTCGTTTTTGATGTTGAAAAATATACCATTAATTCCGCATCCGCTTATAGAGCTAGACTCCTTTGATTTGAGTGCAATTTTAATAAACATTTGAGGCTGTACAACAGAAATTAAACCTTCAAATTCTCTGCGTGGGTATTTTTTTAAATAAGGAGTAACGACTTGTTTGGTTCCATAAACATTTCATCATATTTTGTCGGCATAAAGGTCCGTAAACGCATGTTAAACTGGGCCCCTCAAATTTTCCTGTTCTCTGCAATTTACATTTATTGGTGACTCCCTTTCCAATTTAATGTTTCTATGAATATTTTTTCCTTCGAGTTTTTTTTTCAATCACATTTAAAAATATGAAATCTCATTCTCTCTCTTTCTTAAAGAAACACCTAGTTCACCTGCCTCTTTCTAATTAATTTTATTACCAAAATATTGTCTTCTTAATTCTTCCCATTTTTTCTCTGCCCATAAGACTTTGAGTATCATTCTCTTTGTTCACATTTCGACTCATTCGAGTTGTTCTATGTCAATTTTCGTTACCGTTTTTTTTTTACATACAAGGCGATACCCTACAAATTTTTAGCATTTCTCACTTTCAAATCACACGATTGACTTTTGTTTTTGTAGTGGTTCCTCTCTTATTAAGACGGACCTTTCTTTCGTAATTCTAGAAATGAATTTATTTATACATTTTAAGTGTACCCTTTTAATGACTTCCAAAGTATTTATAGCGCTGATTCTGTTTTAGTTGTTTTCCAATAATTTTTATACTCATGTTATCTTCTTTTCCGGGTATTCTCACAGCTTAAGTCTTTTCTATATTTATTTTCAAATCATTTCTTCCAGCTACCCTCATTCATAATTTTCTCGTTCCTTTTCGATTATTACCAAAATTAATGACACAAATTAATTGCACATAATTGATTTATTTTAGGCATCTTTTATAATATGTTGTAATACTGGTCTCTATTTTTACTTTTAAAATCTCTAATAATTTTCTGTGATTGCGTTAAATATAATTCTCTGTTCAAAATATCATTTCAATTAGTTCAATTAGTTCATAAATGTTTTCTTCATTTAGTTGAACTCCTAAAAATGGCAAACAATTTAATCACCAAACGGATATCATCAGCATTTTCTCCTAGCATTACTCTACCATCAACGTAGTTATTTTCATCTGATTATACGAGTCTTCAAGGCCGCGACTTGTTAACATCGATGCAGTTTAAATATATTTACTGACTACAATGCAACCAGTTAGATTGATACTCGATAACTAATTTCAAATATGGCGACATACAATCGTAGTTATTGTTCAAACCGATCGATCCAAAGGCATTAATCATCGTCTCTCTCCAGCTTTTTGGTCCATTTCCTTTTTAAGGGAAGATTATCCGGGTTTTCAATGATCACAATAGAATTCTTGTAGCGATCCAAAGGCATCAATATGCATCCAGAGGACCTCCTTAGTGTATTGTTTTAAGAGGAAGCTAATACAGGCACCGGGTTTTCTCCTTACCCTTTGAACGCACGTGTGTGTGCTTTCCGCTTTAAAAGCTGGTCACGTATGATTAGTTAAAAACCTATCTTCGCAAAACCGCCGATCTGGAAAAAATACTCTATAAAAGAGGACGGCCCTGAACCTCCATGGTTTTTAGTGCAGATTTGTATGCAGGTATAACCGTCTTCTGATCAACAAACTCTATTATACCGCAAGGTGGCATGGAGCAGTAAAAAGGGAACGTAACGTGATCCGAGTAAGAAAAACTGGGACATAACCTTTCTTAATTATTCCGTTTTTAGGCCACTTTAAAATATCCTTAAACCACGAGTGCGCAAACGTTATTATGCTGAAAACCAAAAGTCACCAGGCACATTGGTCGAGGTCCCTGCATCAAATTTACGGTAATTATATTTGTGCGTGATGTGCTAATTCTAATTATAACACCAACCTTACCGCAACCAACACCAACAAAACCCACCACCTACCTTATCCAACACCAATCCAACCATACTAAACACTAACACAACCCTACCCAACTCAATAACCATCACCCCTTAATACACAAGTACCAAATGATGGGTTAGGTTGTGTTGTGTTCGGGTGTGTAACAATTCTATGGACAACTTATGTGGCGGACGCATACATAGTGCCACATTGGGTCTAAAATTTTAATTTTCTGTCGTTCAGCCCTTAATGCACAAGTAACTACTATTGTCACGCAATTTTGTCAAATGTAACGTTATGTACATTTAATGCAGTGAAAATCTAGTTTACTCATGTTCCGACGGATTTTTAGTGGCATTGTGACATAGCAATGAAAACTTGTACAAGTCTCAGAAAACCGTGACATCTGTAGAACTGACAAATATTTTCCGCCCTTTCTGTTTGCTCAAATTTCCCTCTTTTTCCCTTGAAAGCTTATATTTGATATTATAGTAAGTATAGCGATCTTAAGAAGATTTGTTTCCTTTCTCTTTTCTGAATGAATTTACGTTGAATTATATTCGCGTACCCGAAAATAACTCTCCTGTTAAACGATATTTTCGCTTTATCAGGATGCCCTTAAGCGTATAATTATACAAGGAAAATTTTGGACACACTAGTTGTTACCAGAGCTGGGAAGTTCCGGTTCGGTTCCGAGAGTTTCCAACTCGTTCCGTTCCGGGTTCGGTTCCGAGTAATCAAAAGGTTCCGGAACCGTTCCTTGTTCTAAAAATAATGTTTTTTATGGATAAAATTTTAAATGAATTACAACTTTTTTCAATTACATCAGAAAATGGTCATCTTTTTAAAGGAAATTTCCTTTTTACTTTCTCCATACGTAGTGTATGTGAAATTATTGTATTCGTGTAAACTATCGAATTGGATAATTCAACAGAAATAAACGTTTTTAGGTCCCTTTATTATGTTTGACTATTTTTCGATAATGCCTGTGTGTGTAAATAAAAGTGGAATTATCCGTTGAAAAGTCTTCGTTATTTCTATATCACCATCCGCAAATAAGAACAAGCTTTTAACACATTTAAAAAATAGATAATAAACTGACCTTCAACCAACAATTTCAAATAATAAATCGTCGAAAATCCTCATTTGAAGAATTCACGAAGTGGCTGGAAGGGAGGAGCAAATAAAAGTGGAATTAATCGTTGATAGTTCTTTATTATTGCTATGTCACCACCCGCAAATAAGGACAAGCTTTTAGCAGATTTAAAAATAGAATATATACTGACCTTCAATTAGCGACTTGACAAATAGTAATCGTCAAAAACTAAGTAGCTCTAAATCACGAATATCACCGTTTCCACTGCTAAAGGAAAACTGAAAATCTCTTCAAAATTTAACTGGATAAGGTGTTGGGGAGGGGTTGAAGTCGGTTTTACTTTGCCCTCTGGTGGAGGAATTCACCATTCATCCATAGTGTTTGGGGAAAACCCTTTTGGCGGAATGAATACAATATCTCTCTCTAAGAAGCGCACTCCAGGGCGAGGGTTGTTCGGAAAAGATCGGAAGAACTCGCTTAATTTTTCGTCCGACATTCATAGAAGTTTCTTCTAGCCATTGAAGTGTACAATAGATTTTATATTACTAGAGACAAAACGATGGCTCCTGGAATGAAATGGACGGGAAAGAACCGTTGGCCTCAAGGGAACCTAACCTCTTCCTCACAATTAGCGGCGCGGTTGCTCGTTATGAAAGTGTGTACTTTTTTTTCAATCCTTGCAATGAAAAAATGTTTTCAATCTCAAGATCGACTGTACGCTATTTCGACTTGATTGGGAGTGTATCGTAGGGATTTACCCAATCCTTCCCTTTTTTCCCCAACTTTAACATTTACTAGTTAATTAATTATACCATGTATTATTTGCAGCCACGGTTGCCTTCAGACAGTTTTCCAGGGACACCATTACAGGTTTACGGAATATTAAACCTCGCCAGGGAAATGTTGTCAATCGCTCATACACACTCACTCACACAAGTACTAATCCTAAGGGGGAAGGATAATGGGATGGGTTTACGAGGTGTTAACCCGCGCCAGAGACACACCGTTGCTGGTAGGTTTGTGAATCTGTACGATCGCGACACGGACCTAATCAGCAACCACACACGCTCGCACAATTAGGAAAACAGGGAAAGGAAAAGGGTTAAAAAGGATACCAGATTTACGAGAAGTAATTCCGCGCCAGGTACCTGGTATCAGACACGCTGTGTTCAGGTTTATGTGTCTTTTGACAGCGACGGGGACCTGTCAGACAGAACATTCACTCACACACGCACTCAAGTAGCACTTGCAACTCTAAATATTCAGTGAAACTCTTCATCCTTCCACATGTATTTCACCGTATTCTCCACCCTCTTTTTAATTATGGCAATACTACTGACCGAACAAAGATTCAGTGTTAACCCATGTCTTCTTACCAGTTTCGCGTTGTGATCTCCACCTTGTCATTTAAACATGCTAACCCACGCACTAATTTCTTCTAAAAAGTAATTTCAATTCTCACAAAACTTGTAACTATATGTCTTCTTACGTTACCTACTAACTGTCAGCGTTTATATAGAAATAAATTATTCTTTTCACGTGTTGATCATTCGTGAATGCTGATCAAAGCAAAATGTTAATCTTTTTTCCTGTCCCTTGTGGCTAAGGAATTCACATAAAAGAACGAGATACTTTAGCAAGGATTGCACCTTATTAATTAACTATAGTCTCGGATCACGCCACTCTCCCACCGCTTCATAAACAGCTAAATAACACTTAACTACTCTTTGCGAATAGCACGAAATCCTCCTTTGACCAAGGATAAGCCCTCAGCAGCCGTTCCCCTTTGAAGTCCGCTTCGGTGACGGCGGAGACTCTCCGGGCCCTTTCCTCACAATCTATTCCAATCCCCTTCTAGCCTCCTGCCCTTCCTACAGTCTAACATAAGCGGCTCCCGGCCATCTTCCCTCTACACTCCCCTTCTTCCCGTATCATTATGACCGCTTCCAAGGATCCGTTTTAGCCAACCTTGAAGTCGATTCCTCGACTAACTCATGAATTCGGTGAAGTAGTACATATTTGACCAGCTATTACGAAGAATCATCACCCCCTTACACATAGATCCGTGTTTTTCGGTCAGTTGTATTTCACTCGTGCTTAATGTTCTCGTTTTTTCTGAAATCAATTTTCCCGGCTCTGTGAAATGTATTTTCCAATACCATTCTTCCAACTACCTTACTATAACGGGGTCAGTGGCAAGTAGCCAGGACCGGGAAATGATTTTCAATTTTCTTGTATGCTTTGAAGATGAGTGGCACAGTAAAAGTTCTATACCAAAATTCTCTCTGCTACTCAACAAACGTTTACATGGGCCTCAGCATTGGAATTCTATCCCTCTTGAGTTAATCCCTACTTACAATGTCCCTCCAACCTTTTACGTCATTATGAATTAACTCCGCTTGCATAATTTTAAAACCATAGCACCGAGCGTCAAATCGCCCACGCAATTGGATTTCTCTGTGAGTCGTGCCGCATGCTGCCACGCAAAAAGAACGCCTCGGTTAGAGAGAGAGAGAGAGCGGAGGTGGAGAATGCAAAGAGTTGCACGCCAAGCAATTGGGGCGCCCGTGCCGTGCGCGGTACGGTTGGCTGCTTGGCGCTCGGGTGAGTTTGCGTTTGTCGCGTGAAAAGGAATAGTCACGCCAAAAGGATTCCATATTGTTCGGAAGGCCCCCTTGCTGCAGTGTACGCATTGACTCCCGGGGCGGGTGGAGATGGCTAGTCCCGTGCACGGAGGTCGAGCAGCCAATTCTTCAATCTTGTACTAAACATACTTCATGCGCAAGATCTTTAACTAGTAATTAATAATTTCACGCCATGGAACAAAATTATTTTTTTATGTTACTGAATTATGTTCAGTGCATACTACTTTCATTTTTAAGGACCCACTCCCATCGCTATTTTTGTAGTTCTTCGATTTTATTGAGTAAGAGATTGGAATACTGAAAATATATTCTCCTATTATCTCGATGTCTGAACATGTGCTAAAACAGATTTAGGAAGAATTTCAGCAGCCGAACGATTTTTTCAGTACGTAATAAATATTCTCATTTACTAAGTATACCAGAAGTTCGCCAACACTTTATCATCAATAACTGATGGCGAAATTTTCTTTCTATATTTGTCGTAAAACAAAATATTAGGTAATATGTAACAATTAATCATGCAATTTTAAACGAACACGCATTTAGTTGGAGTATTCACTCACGGTCAGATAGCCATAAATTGATGGATAGTAAATGTTCACTTCAAAGAGACGTATGGCATGATAAAAAATTATCAAGTGAGTTAAATGATAATAGAAAAAAACATACTGTGGGGCTTAAAACGGGCTCATAAATTGATATCTCACGGATTTTTTCTTCACTTTTATTTTGCTTTCATTCGATCTCTCCGTTTGCCCTTGATAAAATTTCATTGCGGATAGCTACCCTGCCGCCTTTCATTAATCCAACCATCCCAAACCACCCATTCCGCTTATTAGCTTCCCCTCTTAAGCCTCATCTGTACTCCAATTAAACCTCCTTCTCTCTCTTTCTCCTTCTCCTCCTCTCACTCCACCTTAAACTCAATCTCTCTTTCCTCATCTCCGTCCTTTCTACCCCCCGTGGACACTTACCTTGACATTTTCCTCCGTCTTTCCTTTACCCCTCCCTCCTTCCTCCCGTCCCTTCTCCTCCCTCTCCTCTCCTCCTTTCTGACTCCCTCTGTCCCACTCTCCTTTCCTTTTACGGGTACTCTGTGAGGGAGCAGCCATATTCCCCTCATTTCTCCTCCCTCCTAACCTCTGCTAAAAACCGTACACCTCCACCCCTTTCTCTCTGCTTTTCTCCTCGTGTCATTTCCCCCCCCCACTACAATCCATCCCTCTAAACCTCTCCTTGCCCTTCTCCCTCCTTCCCTCCCTCCCTCCTCCCACTCCTCCACAGCCACCCACCACTACGGCTTCCCATCACCCTTTGATCTCATTCTCTCCGCTCAACCTACAAACTTGTTCCATCTTTTCGCCCCACTCCTCACTAACACCCCTTAGCCTATCGGAGTCTCTCATGTCTCCTCTTCTTTCTCTCTACCTTGTACGCCATTCCTCTTCCTTCCTTTCTCTCTCCGTCGCTATACTTCCACTCCATCTTTACTAAAACCTTTTCTTTTCCTCCTCGCCCCGCCCCCATTACACTCCAGCTCATTCTCTCTCCTTTATGGCTTCCTCCTTTATAACCCCCGCTTTACGCCCGCCCTTTCCCCCTCTTTCCGCACTTGCTTCCCACACCACCTCCTCCCACTCCCTCCTTTATATCCCCTCCCCCCATTCTTACCTCTTCCCAACCGACTACACTTCATGACTTCCCTCTCCCAGGTTCAATTTGTGTGTTCGGGTGTTTTAATACCCTTATTTACCTCCTTCTTCCCCATACCAACATACTTGGCACTGTCGTTGGCTTATTTTTTAAAATGATACTCCATTACATTTTAATATGTAGTTGAAATCGTGGTTTGATTTTTAATTTTGAATACTAACATTATGATTCACTATAATTTTCAATTAATTATAAGACTGTTTGCTTTATATAGACGTAAATTCTCAAGTAAAAGCTAATCATTTAGTTTTTCAAATGTGTATAATTTGGTTCAAAACTACATTATTTCCACGTAAGAGCGTTGAAGAAACGGACGAATGAAGCGTAAAATCATATGATAGAGCTATGTTTCAAAATGATCAATTTATCAAAGATTCGTTTGTGTGAAAAGATCGCAACCGGGTATTCAAGTATTTTCCTCTTGACTCGCAAAAGAAGCAGGCATTAATTTTTCACAATAAATTTCATCGGGCAAGCATAAAAGGAGCCGAGAATCCAACGATTCTGGTGTTGCTGAGGATGATTTATAGCGATCAAGTGGAAAAAGCAAAATTCTCCTCTCTCCATTGAAATGTTTCTCATTTTTTCAATCGCGCCTCTTTTACATTTATTAACCCTATTAGGAAAATATTCAGTATAATATAGTAGTGGTATAACGGTAGTAGTATAGACACCTGCACTTGCAGGTTTCGTTTTATTTTGGCATGAAAATCTTCCGCAAAGCTTAGCAACAAATTTTTGCAAGTATATTAGTGTATTCTAAATACTGAATGATTCATTAAGATAATATTTTTTTCTAAAATAACTTATGTACTTATTTTTTATAATATAAAATTCAACTAAATCAATAAAATGTCTCCAAAATGAAATCGGTTAAATAGAGACACCTATCCTGGAATACCTATAATTATAATTTTGCGAGCAAATTGACGTATACTAGCAACCGAGGTTTGTTTTTATTGTTTTTTTTATAAATCGTGCTCCATTATTTCATTAACAATCATCGTTACTTTTTCTTTCACGATCTTCCTCTTTATAGCAATGTAAAACCCCTTGAGATCTGCTATACTATTTTAATGATATATACAACCTCGACACCAACCTGAGATTATAATATTGATTTATGCACTAAAACCACAGTCAACTAAAACAACAATCACGACTGTTAAACCGTTGCCATTAACAATCCGTATATTTTGTACGCGGAGAAAATCTCCCTCGTTTTTTTAACAACTCTAATCTTTGCTTTCCATTGTTGGAATCTTTTCTCAGAATTTTTTTGTAATATCCTGAAATTCTCCTACCTCTCGCTCTCTCTCCCTTCATTCTCTATAGTATCTCTTTCTATAATGTGTCCCACATTCTTCCGCATCCTCTACGTCGTTGTTCAGATCGCCGCACTCACTTTTTATCTTTTCATCCTACCCTCACTCTTCCTCCCTCCCTCTGTTGCAAAATCCTTTTTCTTCCTTTTTTTCCACTCGGGTCTCTCGTTTCCCCATGCGGCGTCCCTTGTCCCTCTTTCCCCGGACCCCACTTCCCAACCGCTCTTCCCTTCCCTCCCCCTCAATCCTCCCTCACCTTCTCTCCCACCAATCCACTCAATCCTAACAATCCACTCGTTCCTTCCCGCTCTTTTCTCACCCACGCACCAATCCCCCTTCCGTTCCACGCCACGCCCCATCTCCTTCACTTTCGCCCCCTCAATTTCCCCTCCCGTTTGCTTCCATGCTTTCCTTTTCCTTCCTCGGACACGGACCCATATTTCCCCTCGCACTCCCTTTACTTCTCCCTCTCTCTCACCTCCTCACTCCATTATCCTTCCTTCCTCTTCTCTCACTCTTCTTCAGTATATTCCGATTCCAATTCAACCACCTGCGCTGATTCTACATTAGGTCACAAAAATTTCATTCTCGAATTTCTTTTTCCCTTTCTTTCTTTCATGTCCTCTCTCTTCCTCCACCCTTTATTTCCTTATCATTGCATTTCGACCTTCGTTTTTTTCTTCGTCTTCCCCTTTCCGATCTTTTTCTCTTTCGCAACTGACGGCCCCGTAGACCTCCATAATGAATGAGTATTCAATTAAAGGAGCCATAGCTAGGGCTAGATAGTAGTAGGAGGTTTGCGGGAGCGAAGGGGAGAGCGCGGAGGTTCGAAGAGATGTGTATCTGCTCAAAGGAGGGAGAGAGAGGAGTGGAAGGGGAAGTATTGCTGCTGCTAGAGAGAAAAGGTCTCGAAGAAACACGTCTGCGGAAATTGTGAATGTTGAAGAGGCCACGCGGGTTGAAACCGAGTAAGCGAGCGGATTTCTGCCTAATAAAAGAGCTACAATCGCGGGAAAGGAGGGAGAGAGGGGGAAAGAGGAGAGAATGTGAAGAAGAGAAGTAAGAACGGAAAGAGAGGAGGAAAGAGTTACGGCAGAAGGAATTGGGGAGAAAGAGGAAAGGCTCGAGGAGCCTTTATTGTCGCATCGAATACGTAGCTAGGGCGCGATGGAGTCTCGGTGGAATTAAGATGACTGCAATGAAAAATTGCCTTCTGGAGAAAATCCCCGCTTGAAAAATGTATCCGGTAGGAGGCATAGACATTATTAGTAGAGTTGTGCGGTGGAAAAGAAACCTAATTCGCCGCTAAGGCGTCCTTGAAAAATATTGTATTCGTAAACGCAAGATGTCGGAGTAAATTTACTAATTACAAGATTACTTCCATGTTGAGTTGTTTTACTGTTTCTTTATTTTACGCTACTATCCTTCAGTTTACCCGTTCCCATTCTCAGTTTTTTCTCTTTAACTTTATGATAATCTTTATTATTCTAATAAACTATAATAAAAAATGCGGCACTATATTTCCGTCTATAGCTACCTGAGATTTGTCAAAACTAAACGAAAAATTTACTTAGAGGAAATCAAAATAAGTATTTTTATAACTACCGAAATTTAACTAAAAATAGTCAAAGAGTCTACTGAAAATATAGCGATTCCCAGATAAACAAAACCTACCTTTTCATTATAACAAAAACTTAATTAAACCTAAGGGTTCCGGTCTTGGCGAACTTTTGATGTATTTCTTTTCTACATTTAAATAAAAACATGGCAAATGAAATGTAAGTTAAAAATATATAAATCTAATGAAAGCACACATCCGCTTGTTTTTAGAGGTTTGTTTATGTGAGGAATATTGATTTGATGACATTAACCAGATAAAACGGCAAGCGGGAATGTAGTTAGAGAATCATTTGGTAAACATCTACAAAATTAATTTTATTATTCGAGAATTGTTATTAAACGTTGATCAACTCATCAAAAATAGCATTTAAGTTGGGTTGCAAAACACCCAGGATGACGATTTGATGAAGTACAGTGAGTGGAAAGGTTGAGAAAGCTCGGCGGCAGATCCTAGGTTTAGATAAACCAATCTTATTTTGTCTAGTGGAATGTGCACAAATACAAATAAGAGTATTATATAATGGTCATTGGAGGAAAAAACAAAATATCAGATGTTTTACGCAACTGCCAATAAATATAAAATTCCCATATATTCACTTATATAAATTGTAAATAATAATTTCTTCCATTTTTCCGTTCACTATCTCTCTGTCTATGTGTGTGTGTGTGTATGTATATATATATATATATATATATTTATTTATTTATTTATTTATTCCCTATTTATACCTAGTTAATATACTTTTCCTATCTATTTGCCCATTTTATCTCCTCCTTCCTGTTAGAAAAACGTAAAACCTCGTCTACCTGCCAAGTATTGAGCACATTTGTGAACTTATGCCAAGGATCGAAGTCAGAAAGAATAAAGGAAGAAAACAGAGAAGAATGAAGAGAAGAAAGAGAAAAGGTGAGGAGATTATAGGAAGAAGAATGAGAATCGGAAGGAAGTGAGTCAGAAGGAGCGTGGGACATTCGAAGCGGCGAAGGAACCCGTTGATCGCGATTGGTGGAAACGTGAGTGGAGATAGCAAAAGGAGGGATCGATAGGAGGAGAGAGAGAGAGAGAGAGTAGACTATCTTGCCCCTATTCTTTCTCTCTCCCTTTTATTTCTCCCTTTTTCTCTTCCCTCGGGGGTTCCTTGGTGGAGACGGGAGGAGGGGAATATAACAGGAGACGAGAGCGGAATAAAGCTCGGAAAATGAGAGAGAGAGAGAGAGAGAGAGAGTGAAAGAGGGCCCTCGAAACAGAAACGGCGTTTGCGTAGCATGGAAAACATGAAGAAGGGCGAGGGAAAAGGGGAGACGGGGATTTTGAAGCGCGCAAGGAGAGGGTTATGAGAAGTGGGATGAGACAAAGGATGTGGAACTGGCGGAGGGAGGGAGAAGAGGAGTGCACGGAGGAGGAGGGTAAGGTAGGCCACGGAGTCAGGAGAGGGCGGTGGGAAGGGAGGGAGGGGGAGGGGGTTGAGGGGCAGACGGTGACAGGAAGGGGACGGGAGGCGTGGAGTGGCGATGTAACCTCGAACGCCGTGTGGTTGATATGGATTGATGACCTCTCTCTCAGAGAGCAGTGGAGAACGTTACCTCTCTTCGCAAAGCCGTAAGCGAGGAAAACATAAAAAGGGGTCGCGCGGGGAAGGATTGGAGAGGGTGAGGCAAGGTATATCCCTCGTAGGAAGAGGAGAATGAGGAAGTTGGTCGATAGGGAGAAGCGTGGGACTTTGGCGTGAGGGGAGGGAGGAGTAGGGCGAGGTTTTGGCGAAAGGGGTAAGGGCTTGCTTTCGGGGAGTATGGCAGAGGGTGGAGTAGGTCAAAAAGGAAGGCGGGGAAGGTGGTCGTGAGAGGGAGGAGTATGTGACAGGAGGGTAGATGAGGGATTAAATGGATGGGTGAGGAGAATGAAAGGTTTGGGATAAGAACATGCGGTTGGGGAAGGCTTAAAGGGTGAGAGAGGAGAAGGGGCAGGAAACTTGAGTTTTGTAGCGAAAGAGGAAGTGAAAGAAGATACGATGCGCTGAGGTACGTGTATTCCTATATGTCGTACAAGCTTCCGTGTTTATTATGCGTTTTTTAAAACTAGCTTCATAATTATCACGTAACAATTATTAACTTCTGGTAAATATCACGTATAGAAGTTTTTTAATGCTGACAGACTTTTATAGTAGGTATCTCTGACTTCGAGTAGATATCGTTCATTTCTTAGATTTGGATCTTGATGGTTTATGTCTGAAGAAGAGTAGAAATAACTACTGAAAATATCATAAAATATTTCTAATGCCAATTTAAATATACGACATAAACTAAGACCTAATATGGTTTGGTTTTCATTTGTATACTCCTGAATGCAGATGCAAGCGAACTTCCCCAAACGCTTTACATCATCCTTATAAATATTCCATTGTAAATTTAAACTTTAACATGGGAAATTCGAGATTATGATACGTGTTTGGCGGACTCTGCCCAATATATTATAGCGACACGGATTGGTATTTACGTTCTTCGAGTTTAATGAAGCATTTGTGCAGTAGTTAAGAAATAAACTGGTATATTATAAAGAATAATGGAGAGAATTACGGGTCCGAGATTTCCAAAAGAAGAAAAACGTTCTCTCATTTGAATCTTTCCGAAAAAATGCTTGAATTTGAAATTGTTTAGAACAATTTAAAATGTAATTGGTTGTGATAGGAAGAAATATTCGGTTTCTACTCTTACATCAATTAAAAAGGCTCATTACAATTAAAGTGTATACATAATGCATACATTCTACATTTTAAAATATCTGCAGATTATGTACTGAAGATTATGATTAAGACAGATTAATATAGTTTCAAAGAAAGATGTTGATGAGACAACACGACGCCCATTTATCAACTTCGTTAAAATGTCAAAATTTCGGGATTCCTGAAACGCTGACCATCCTAATTTCCATTGAGAAATTTAGCCGTGCAAAAGCGAAACACGCCCAAGTTTAACGACGGCAGGATTTTATGTGGGTTCCTAAGGGAAAGGGAAAGTTGGATAGGAAATAAAGAGCTTGCTGAACGGCGGAGGCGGAATAGAGTGGGAGTAATTGCGGAGATGGAGTGAGGAAGGGAAGAAGAGAAGGGGAGGGGAGAATGGAGGAAGAGGGAAGAGAGGGGGAGGCTGGGAGAGGGGAGGAGAAAGATAGGGGGAGTTGGGAGTAGGGAGTAAAGAGAGGGCAATGGAGAGGGCGAGCACCGCGTCTGTGGCGAAGGTAACTGCAGATTGGTTTAGCACCCGGAAGGGTTAGTGCGCGAAAGCGGGGATAAAGAGTGATAAGGGGAGGGAGGGAGTGTGAGAAGGGAAAGGGATCAGAGGTGGGCGGACTGCAAAAGATAAAGTTTTCGATGTTAAATAGGGATAGGTATCGTTTGTTCAAAGAGATTATTCTTAGGAATATAGTCTAATTTAATGTATTTTAAAGGTTAATTATATGATTAATTTTTTAGCAAGTAATTTTCTAAAAACATTGCGAGGACTTTTTCCTTATATAAAGAGGGAAACTCTCTCAATATATACGATCCAAAAAAAATTTTTAATGGAAATTTTTAATTTTTACGTTTTATGAAGCCTTCTTTGTACTTTAAAGTAGTTTATTAATGTAAAATTATCTTGGTGCGTATTTAAAACAAAAGTTATTATACCTTTTAATGTATTTCTGTATATTTAGTCGATTATCGAAGATGACGTTATACTTACTTTTCTGGTAAGTGGTGTCACCGCTAATCAATTCCGAGTTTTATGAGGAATTCAGTTCTCGACAATAAAAACACATTTTACGATGTATATTTTTTAATTAACTTGACGGTGGCTATCCAAGTGTCTCGCCAAATTATATGATCATTAAGAATTTCAGTTCATAAAGAGCTGCTTAAATTTTTTGACGTCGGTGATGCGGCATTCATTCCTTGTCAACATCTATTACCATTTCTGATACCAACTTGAACAGCATTATTTTCTAGTCAAATTCTTAATGTCATCTTGTGCAGAGATTTTTTTTAAATTGACAGATGTTTAAGCAATTTTGGACTGTTTGTGTTTTAATAATTTTGGATTGAATATTGTATTATATTATTTAAAGTACAGTAAAAATTTACACGTAAGCGATTTTCTATTAGTCTTTTAATCAAATCTACGATTTCTCATTGCAATATAATCAATGAATATAATTAACATATTTTTATTGGGTTATGGTGCCTTCCGTACATTACTGGTTAGGCTTAAGCGTAAGATCTTCCTGGAATAACTTTGAATTTGAAAACGCGTGGTAAAATCCGCAAGAATAAACACACTATGTACTTTGATACATTTTTACTGAAACTCGATCCTCTGAAGTCCATTGCTTATGCGTAAGAGATCCTTCAAAAACACATCACAACGTGTGTATTACTCCAAAGCATAAAGATTTCGGTTGTTTTGATATGAGTGCATGTTTACAGTTTTCTCGTTCTCCAGCTGTCTAACTAAATGTAACCGCAGTTTCCTTATACTACAGCAGCCCCCAGAAACTCAAAATAATTTCATTATGTTTATATATTCCGTCAAATGATTTGTTTCATCGTCGATTCCGCAATGGCTTAACTTTACTAAAAATGTGTATGTATTTCGAAATCATTCTCATTTAAATCGTTTCATTGTCATAGTGATCCTCTCCCACATTGTTTCCAAATCATTCCTCGCCCTTCCTCCCCCCTTCCCTCTATTTCTCCTTCCTTCCATCACCCACAGATCATTCCCCCCTCCTCCCCCGGTTCCCCATCCGCTTCCTATTTCCCGCCCCGTCCTCCGTGCACTCTGGCAACCAAGGTGGTTGGGTTGCATGCGTTCCAGGCGCCCACGCCGTGTGGAAATGGCTGAGTGCGTATTGATTGGTCGGCGATTACCGTATCTCGCCCCGGCTTCATTCATTATTTGCGTGTATTTCTGAGCGCAGCACGTTCACCACTCCTTTCTCTCTCTCTCATACACACTCACTCCCTTTCCTTCTTTTCTCTTTTCTCCTTCATATTCTCTTCCTCTCTCTCTCTAGTCCCTTTTGCTTAGTCCTACACCCTTCCCGCACTTCTCCCGCAAATTAACAAGTTCCTACTCTGACCTCGCTACTCTCTTTCCTATCTCTCTTTCTCTCTCTCTCTCTCTCTACACCTATCTCCACTTCTAATCTCCTCTCTCCCTCGCTTTCCCGCGTTCCCACGCCATCTTCCGTTAAATATCATTCCACCCCTATTTTCTGAATTCATCTTTACTCTTGGTCCATTTCAACATTAAATTTACGATTTCCGTATTCGACTTATTAATAATTAAAGTCTGGAAAATCCGTTAGATGAATCTCATCTTGTAATTCGAGGGCGTAAAGCCTTTTCTTGTGTGTAAATTGAAATTTCTGATATTCAGAGACCTGACACAGAAGTAATAAAAATATTTAAGCATAAAATTCAAATTTCTCAAATATCAACATTTATTTTATTGTTTTACAGAAGAATTATAATAATTATTCCGCTCAATTTACTCTCTCGAAATAGACGTCAGAAAGAGAAGCAGCTATTATATAACAAGTACATTATTATTTTCTGAAACTGACAGTCGTCTTTCTTCATTATATAACTTGACAAGATTTACTTTTTTTAATGATTATTAATGATAATTTCAACTTGTTTTTTGTAATATGCAATTATTGCATGACTTTTTATCTCCTTCATTCTCTCCGCCATTTCCATTTACCATCATTATTCTTCACCACCTTCCCTTCTTCATCATTAATATCTCTCTATATAAAAGATAAAGAAGGTTGAAGAGACAGAGAGAGAGAGAGACGGGGATGAGGATAGAGAGGAGGGACGGGGACAGATATGAACAGCTTTCGAAAGTTTTCAGTAATGATTTCTGAGTTATCGCCGTGAATGCTGCGTGTTTTTCTTTTGTTTTGGATGAGATATAACTCACATACACACGCATGTACACATACGAGAAAGAAAGACAGAAATAATTTATGCTAAAAATATAGTTTCAATGACTTAGAAATAAAAACTTCTAATTTAGGCCAAATTGTTGACTTTTGAATAAAATTGCATTTTTGAATAGCTCACGGAACCTTAATTTTCTTATTTAATGATATTAATAATGACGAAGCTAAAATATAGAATTTCTTTTCAAAATGAAAATATCGACAGAAACAACACCATGAAAGATTTTTTTATTTGCATGTTTTGTATGGCCGTAATACGACTAATAATATTATACGCCTGCGAATATGACTAATCGCCTCTCATCCACTTATATAGAAGTTAAAATAATTATTTTTCATCCATTTTCCTTTTATAAACAAAGAATATTTAGTAACTCGTCATACGTAATCGAAGAGTAAATAAATTTTATAGAAGCAAATAAGTCGCTAAATATTTTCAAAATATTTTCTTGGAAATATTCTCTCTAAGAAAAAATAAATAGGGATTTTCAGATTTATATTAATGTATATACAGGAAAAGTGATTTTTAATTGAAAATAAAAATAATTTTCCAATATGTAAACATCCCTTGTAATTATATATTAACTACATTTGCTTGTACTAAAGCACTGGATGAATGAAATAAATGGAGAAGTAATGTGATTGTGTAAGTCCAATTTTAATTGTGTCATACAAGCGGTAATACTATACATTACAAACTTTTCAGTATCTAGATTTAAATGAAGTTTGGGTTTTACCAACGGCAATTCATCGACTTCTTGCGTTTGGAAAAAAATATTTATCCACAGTACCGCATTTTAAATTCCATTTATTAAACCTTTTCTTTATTATTATTCAAAACGCATTCCCATAAATTCTTGGAACCTTAGATAGGATGTTTCAGATACAATAGTTGTGCTAAAAGTTTTTTACTAATTTTTCTGAGACGGCTAATATACATTTTTACGATTTCAGCATTGAGCTGTTTCAAGGATTTTTTTCATTGGAAAAGTTATTTTTTTCTTAATTAACATAACATTTTCAAGTTAATTCTAGTGTAACCCTTTATAGGGCATGAAGTCAAGGAATGAAAATCACTGTATTTTCATTTACAACTGCTAAATATCATATTATATTACTAACCAAAGAAATTTACAATTTAAAAAAGTGGTACACTATTGTACCAGTAACCTATAAAGGGTTAAATACAATCCTTATTTTTTAGCGTTATTAGTTGATTATCACTCTAAAAATTCAATACCACAAGAGGTCATCTAAATCTTAATTAATGATTTCATAAAATATTGGGATTGAATATATTTAGTCGTGTCTCTATTATTTTATTTATTTGCAATTTCCCCTTAAAGTTTTCACATTTACTTTGTATTATCATAATTAGAGAATTTTTCCCTATTATGTATTTTTATGCTTTCTATCTCTGATTATTCGACTTTGTATTTCTTATTTATGTTATCATATATGTGTGTTCAGTCGCGCTATTTCTTTTGATGTCCTCTTCCTTCCATATTTCTTCATCTATCTATCTCTATGGCTACTCGTCAATTTAAATGCTTAGTAATATATGCCACATCCAATTATCTCATGATGGCACTTTTCTCTTAATCCTGTTTTAATTTCATTGCGTCATTGCCTTGAAAACGTTTCAATATCATTGGATTAGGATAATCCTTGCTAAGTACTTTTCTATTATAAATTCTTATTGTCCACGTCAAGTATAAATTGACACTCCACGCAAACAGGAGAATTAATGTACTTTATTCCTCTTCCTTAGAGTGTTATTTTACTATTATTAATAATAATTAAACGCTTCCGATGTTTGCAACAAAATTAAACATATATTTATTGTCTTTCTTTTTTTTCCGATTGTATGTACCTTCCGCTTCACCTCATTTACTGTTTAATTTTCTATTCGAAAAATTAAATAAAAATGTTGATTTTTGTGATTTGCATTCATTTAATCCATAACGTTATCAAAATTGATTTAAGCACTGGACGTTTATAATTTGTTTTCGCAGCTCTCTTAATTCCTCCTTTTCATCTCCCATTTTCAATAACTCATCGCAGCCAAATTCAGCCCCACCTCTCTTTCTCGTTTTAACAGACGTTACATTTATTTATCTCAACTTTCCTCTTTCAACAAATGCCTTTCATTTTTTTTCTATTTGTTAATTTCCCCAATTTTCTGGTCTGATATACCTATCTCTTTTCCCAATTCAATTATTTCCTGTCATTCTCCAGAGTTTTTCTCTCACTTGCCTTCCTTCGATTTTTATCACTTCGTAAATTCCCTCCTCTGCATTCCTCAATTAATTATCTTCCCTTCTCTCTCTCTCTCCCTCTCTCTGTCCTCCCTCTCCCCCCTCTCCCTCTCTCCCCCTCTCTATCTCCCCCCTCCCTCTCTCTCCCCATCCCCCTCTCTCCCCATCCCCCTCCCCCCTCTCCCCCTCCCCCTCTCTCCCCCCTCTCTCCCCCCTCCCTCCCTCTCGCTCTCCCCCTCCCTCCCTCTCCCTCTCTCTCCCCCCTCCCTCTCTCTCTCTCCCCCTCTCTCCCCTCTCTCTCCCCCCCTCTCCCCCTCTCTCTTCCCCCTCTCTCTCCCCCCTCTCTCTCCCCCCTCTCTCTCCCCCTATCTCTCCCCTCTCCCCCTCTCTCCCCCTCCTCTCTCCCCCTCTCTCTCCCCCCTCTCTTTCTCCCACTCTCCCCCCTCTCTCCCCCCTCTCTCCCCCCTCTCTCCCCCCTCCCTCTCTCTCCCCCCTCTCTTTCCCCCACTCTCCCCCCCTCCCTCTCTCTCCCTCCCTCTCTCTCACCCCTCCCTCTCTCTCTCTTTTACCTGCCACTACATTTTTATCGACCGTGCTCCAGAAGGAGCAGTGCGGCTCTGCTCTTCGCCTCCGGAATCCTTTTTCACCCAGTCGCTCCAACGTTCTGCCCTCTCACGCATCTATTCCACGAGGATTATTCCCCTAAGACCAGTAATAGGGAGAAAGATGCGACATCATTTAGAAAGCATTAAGCCAATTGGGGATAGAATTTGAGGTACCCTTCAAATAACGGCAAAGTTGCAGTGCTTAAATATAAATATTATAAAAGATATATTTTGAAAATGTGTCCCATCTTATTTCCCAAAATGCTTAAATTTAAGGTACGAGGAAGTCGTGAAACACGAAATTCATTAAAGGCTGCATGGCTTCGTGTTTCCGACGCGTGTATAATCTGTCGTTGACGACAGTTTGTCCAGCATTCCACCTGAAGAAGCCTGCTGTAATGATTGGCGAAACTGTCGTCAGCGAAAAACTACCAACGCGGTGGAAAACCGAAATCCATGCAGTCTTCATCATCCGTACGCCCCGGAAATCTTAGCACGAACAAAATTCATTATAAATAAAAATACATCCTTTATTGCATACTAGCAGAATTTTCCGCTGAATTTCAACGGATTTAGTGAAGCTTCCACAGCACAACATACAAACTCTTTAAAATATATAGTAGATACTTTTTAAATTACAATTAGCTTTTCTTAACAATTAATCATATTCGCTTGTAACAATCCGTTTCCGAACGTATTGCATTCATATATAACGATAATTTTATTTCCTATCATATTACTTTCGCCAAATCCAGCTTCATTTCTTGTGTAATTATGCCTCACTGAAATATTTATTTTTGTCTTGTAAGCAAGAAACCCTTGAAAAAACAACGTAAAGTTGTTCATGATTGAACACTGACTCCTGGAAATGAACACCAGATACGTGAGCTTATTTACGTTAATAAACATTATAATGTAGAATATAATGATTTTACTTACAAAAAATGTAAGATTCAGCTATTCAATAGACGAAAGAAGGTTCAATTACTTTCATCAATAAACGCTTCCTGAATAATAATAAGTATCTATTTACGTTGCTATCCATAAACATCGATCGTTTCGTTGCTTAAAGAAAAGTGCGAAGCGAATAACGCTAACCTTTCGTCTATTTGTAAGCTTCATTGAAGCTAATTGAATCGGAGGTAACAATGACGGCCGCCATGGTTACGTCCGGAAAGAGTACGAAAAATCCACAAAATTTCGAAACAAATAGCGTTTTCTGAAAACTTCGACCGTGTAACATGTAAACTTCGCAGGAATAAGATAGTATAGAGTTTTATTCGTCGAATAAAGAAAAAAAGAAAAGCATCGGTCCATATTTACGTATTTTAATGGTTGAAGGA
Organism: Uropetala carovei; assembly: GCA_036926305.1. NCBI lineage: Eukaryota > Metazoa > Arthropoda > Insecta > Odonata > Petaluridae > Uropetala > Uropetala carovei. The sequence goes on along the minus strand of JAXCHB010000133.1, from coordinate 15,311,506 downwards.
AGAATATCTTGCAAGTCAAGAAATGGGTTCATACGTGTTATCTTATGAAAAAATGTTGATCCCCTATATTGGCAGCACTGATTAATCCCGGTTGACCAAACCTTGACCATTCACTAAGGTAGGATATAAGGGAGAATCGTACCAAATTTGGTTATTCTGGCTTTTATCGTTTAGGAGTTCCATGAACAAACACAAACCAACAAACACACGCTTCAAAATATATTATAGTAGATAAGTTTTAAGTGTATATTACCTCGAATAACTTATTCCGTATGTAATATATAAATCCCGTTCGAGGCAATAATTTAATATATATTTGAATTCCACTTGATAAATTTTCACGTATTATGTTAGTCGGAATGATATCCACAAAATATGTGGATATAAAAATTATCTTTTTAAATGAACATTTACTAATTGAAATTTTTCCCACTGCGTTTCAATAGATATTCTTTCGATAAATTAATCCTTAGCACTTCACTAATTCGATTACCCTTTCAAAGGGAATTAAATTACTGATTTTCCTCAGTTTTCTATATTTTTTTCATCATGCCTCCGACATGCCCTCATTTCCCAGGTGTCCGCAAAAAAAGGCTCGCGCTGTATAAATGACTTATTTTTTTCTCCCATCCTGCGCTTACTTTCCTTGCCCTTATTTCAGCCCAATAATCTCCCCACCCCCACCCCTCTCCTTTAGCCTTCCCTCTCTTCCCCATCCGTCGCGACCCCCTTTCCTTCCCCTCCCTGCCATCTCTTGACTCACCTTCCCATCCTGTGACCACCCCTACTCCAGCTCCCTCCGCTCCCCTCCTCCTTCCACTCTTTTCATCAGGAATCCTTCCCCCTCTTCACTTCTCATCGCTTCCTCACCCTCTTCCCTCCGCCTTCCTGCGCCGTCGAGGGCGACGATGCAAGCGTCAACAGAGGCTACCAACACTTCGTAAGATCTCTGTTTGGATCTTCTCCTTCGCTTCCTCGAAGAATCCCCTACTTCCTCCCCCCCTCCGCATCCGTCCTCCACGTGCAGTTTCTTCGAAGGCTAAGGAGGCAGGCAGCGTATATTTCCTCGGAAACCGGAGAGGGAGAGAAGGCTTCATTGCCTCGACGTCGCTAATGACGAGGCTCGCTCATTCTTTTCCCTTTCCCTCCCCTCTTTCCCTTTCTCTCTCTCTATCTGTCTCTGTACGCCCTATGTGCTCCGGCCTCACTCGCCTCTTCCCTCTCTCTCTCTCTTCTCTACCTGTTCTACACATCCTCTTGCTCAAAGCATGCGACTATATCTCATGCCCACATCGACGTAATGCCCTAATCGTAGTCATTTTAAATTCTTCTTTTACGTGTCTTCGTCTCGCCTGAGTTCCGACGAGAATTATTCTTATTAGACGCTTTTCGAGACAACATAATCCTTTAGGAAAGACGAATCACATTTTACGTTTATTCTAATGGTTAATTTTTAACCTGAATACGTTCCCGAACTTATTAATTATTTTAAATTTATATTTAAGAGGAGGGTTCCGCAATCTTTTCAATGCGGCGAGCTCCAAGTTACATTATAGAACACCCAGCGTGTACCATTATACCTGTATAAAAGAAGGAATTATCACAAATCAAATAAATTCAAAGTGATTCAAAATGTTCTTTCGCAGGTTTAGAATTAAAACGGCGAACAATTCAAATTAATGTTACCAGGAATGACAATCATTAGCATATCGTATAAGTGCCAGGTAAGGCAGCTAAAGAGCACCACGGTGCTCGCCGGGTTTCGGATCTATGTTTAGAGTTTTTATTCGAAAAGTCCTTTCATCTATTTCGGTCAGTATTTCCAACTAGTACATCTCTACATTTCCGTAGCAGCCGCCAACAAAAGAGGAAAGGATCAAGCGCCGTTCGATTGTTTAATATTCTGTAGGAAAGTCACTTTCAACGAGCCCATCATTTGGTATTTCTTTCCTCGTAACCATCATCTAAAATTACTCTTAAAATTTGAATCCTTTTTAGTGATAAAGACCTTCACTTTGTTCATTAATTTAATAGGATATAAAAAAGTAATTGAGGTATGAGAAAAATAATCCTTCTTAAAATTATCATTACGTTCGTTTTTCGAAAAAAGCGCTTCTTTTTCTGAATTTCTTCTTGAAGCGAATTACTAAATGGCATTCATACATTATACAGGTTGCATCTTCCGACTCCCACGCTTTGATCTCTATCTCCGCAGTCCAATCCAGCAAGCATACCTTCTCCCTGTCTTTTTAATCGTCAGACTGCAGCACCCGCTCTCTCTCTCTCTCTGCTCCCCCCCCCCCAACTCCCCCCAACTCCTCCCTAAACCCCCCAACTCCTTCTCCAACTACTAATCCTCCTTCAGCGCCCACTCTCTCGGCCACGTTTGTCTCATTTCTCAGCCACTGCATCCGCAGTGACGCGTGAACAGAAATGTGCGAAGGTACTCTTTGCTCCTCTCTCTTGCCTGTTTCTCTATCTTTTCTTGTCTTCTTCCTTTCATATTTCTCTTTCCACCCTTTCTCGCCTCTTTCGTTATTTTCCTCGCAATATTTCTAATTGACCAAAAATCACTCGTCCATTTTGCGATTTGTCTGATATTTGCTGTAGTGTGTTAAAACAATGTCTCGCCCAGCTAAAGCTAATAAAATCTCTCTACGAACCTTCCTTTCCTCTTTCATTGGAGACATTAAGGTTTTCTATGCTTAAGAAATATAGTTTATATTAAGTTTTAATCTATATAATTTATTTCTGGTGAACTATCCTTGCATATGAATTTTAGAGGTGTTTTGAATTTTTTATGCCTATACTTGTACTTGTAAAAAAGAGTAATCGTGAAAATGCGTCTTTAAAAACTCTATTAATTCAGTATAGTGCATCTGTTAAGTTAATTCTCTTATTGGAGTTGGAAAAACATTTTCCGGTAAATAATTCCAGCTAAAAACGGATATTTCGGGAATACTAGGACAAAATATTTTCTTAGAACAATGAAATCCTAAACCTTTTTCCAATGCTTGAGTTTGAGATATATTATCAATACTGTTATTAATAAATTCTAAATCTATTTTCTTATCGTGTATACCATAATAAAATTTTTATTTTATCCAACCAAATTTTTGTCCTCTGTAACCTACACAGACACTCTCAAGCATCTTGTAGAATTTAGAGTTTTCCTTAGTTCTTGAAATATTCTAGTGAATTATGAAATTCGGCTCCGTGTTTTCTTTGCGCATGCAAAAAATATAACTGAAACTATTGAAGGAAGAAATGACTTGTTTCTCTGAAAAAATCCTCTTTCTATTACTTTTCCCAAACTCGTTCTAGCCTTAGTCTCCCTTTTGTTCATTTTTCAAATGATATTTCCATTTTGCAGTTAATAAGAAGGCAAACCTTTCTGGTTATTTCCTCTAGTCTGTAATTCTATTTTACAACAGCGAACTTGTTGAGATTCATCTCATGTCTTTTTGGGACTACGACGATATTCTTGGATTCCACTGAGCTATGTATATCATCTAAGAAAGGAAGCAGTAAAAGTAGACATTTTATTGATGAAGTATCATTTCAGCTTTCAGTATTGAATAGAATAGTTTTGTGTTTCCTTGACATTATCTTTACCGGCAAAGATTTTTTTCTTTCATTCGTGCGGATCGTGTTGCTGCTCATCCTTTTTCAGATAAAGGGCGAGTCTACAGTAAACAGTTGCAATGAATCGTTTTGATTTTCTCTGGGCAATAAACGGAAGAATGGAAAAATCCATACATATCTCGCCCAGTCGCGTGGTCTTGATTCATGGCGCGGTTTCTGAATCAGTCTTTATCTCCGAGGCGAGCCAAATCGAGACGATTTGTCAGGGCAATCATGGAGGATCGGTCGGCGTCACTTCATGATTCGGAAATATTTCTAATATAGACACGACTTGTGAATAGCTTTGCGAGGAAATTCGCCATTTCCCCTCGGGATCCTTTCAGGACGCCCAATGGGACACCGTCACTTTTGGCACTCTGCCACCCTTCTTCCCACGCTCTTCATTTTGTACCACACATCTGGGTCCACTCTTCCTTCTCCATTTTCTCTCTCTTCCTTCCCACGCCACTTCCTTCGATTGAGATTTTATAGTGGGTTTACCAACCTATCGCCTAATTATTAAAGTGATATTTTCTATAGAAATTTAACTATTGATTAACTGCTCTCATGTTTTGATATCCGGTAAAGATAAGCTTTAATTTTTGGATAGTTTCGCATCTCCACCGTATCATCTAAGTATCCAGTCCGACGTTTTTTTAGCAAATTTATTTCATCCCTCATTTAATAAATTAACAAGTATCGTTCGTTATACACTATATGTTTTAATAGAAGGTATCGTTTCCAAATTTATGAGAGATTTAGTTAATTTTCGTAATTTATTTAATCTTTCCACGATGCCTTAATGATGAACTTGATTATAAACTTTCATTCTTTCTACGTTAAATTTGTGAGTAATTAGTACACCTTAATTTACTTCGTCGTAAAAGCATAAATATTTATGGAAGTATATTAGTTATTAAAAATATAACACAAACGGAATATCTAATGCGAATCATGTATTTCAACAACAATTCTCGTATATCTATTTGAGCCCGAAGAACATTTCCGTCACCCCAACTTATATGTTCTAATATTTTAGCGTTTTAGTCCTAAATTATCAGCCATTGGCTTAATTCGATCGCCCAAACTCCTTCATTTGTCTGCGCGCCTTTTTAGAGATTCCCACTCACTCAACGTCGGCGACACATCCGTTACCGGAATTTGGTCTTTGTATTCGCCTTCAAGTCATGTATTTACTTTTATTTTCAAGCGCGAGTCTACAGTTCGTGTGCACAAGGGGTTGGTAAATAAAAAAGCGTTGACGGTAGGATAAGGAAAGAAGGTATGAGCGGTACGGAATCGGGATAAAGGAATGGAAGGGGAGGATGATGGAGAGAGAGGTAACAGGAGAGCCGTGGAGACGGCGTTGGAGATAGCCAGGTAGAGATTAGGACGGCGGATCGAGAATGTAAAAGGTGGGATTTGGGGTTGGAAGGGAGGAGCGGGGTGGGTGTTTCGCTGCGGTTTTAAATGCGCCATTTGTCCCTTTGATTTCCCCCTCCCCCGGTCGCCTTCCTACATCCCCCCCTCCCTCCTATCTCTCTCTATTTCTCCTCTCAGGACCCTGTCTCATCTGATCTCTGTTCCTCCAAACCCCTCTCTCTGTCTCATTACCCGCCATCCTTCTCATCCCCATCCGCAACTTCTCTTTCTCCCTCCTCTCTCCATCTCGTCGTAGACACTTCATCGCCTGCATTTCCATGCATTTTTTTGGAAATGGTTTGTCGAGAGACCGTCAAGTGGCGTTCAGAGCGACAGCACCCACATCCTCTCTCTCCTGCCATCCCAACCTACCCTCCTATTCCCTCCAGTTTCCTCTAAATATCTTTCACTTTCTTTCTCACTCCATCTCTACTGCATGCTTTCCTTTTACTTTCTTTCCCTCTATTTCTCTCTCTCTCCTCGCTATATTTCTCGCTTCACCTCAATTACCCTTTTTTCCTCCTCTCTGCTCCCTCCTCTCCGTCCTTTTCCTCCTCCATTCTGGATCCTACGAGACCTGTGTTTTGAAGAAAAATAAAATATTTTATTGGAACCACTTTTTGACCCTAGACAAATGGCCACCATTGCGCCTCTTTTCTTTAACTCGAGTCTAGTTCTCTGAAATTCATTCACTCCTCAATTTCCAAGATTCGGGTTGCCATTTTATTTCAGATGAAAAATGTTTCCTTGCTTTAATTATGGAGTTTTAATATTTAGGTCTCGTTATAGTGCAATCAAAGATCGACTTAACATTATATTACTGAAATCGGTTAGTGTAAAAAAAGTCACCCAATTGTTATAAAAGTTTAAAGCTAATTTTATTTTCATGTTCACATTTTTATGCCGCCTTGTGTTTTTAACTTGTCACCCTGTATAATATTTCCATTATTTTTCCATAAGAGCTATCTTATATTTTTCTTCCATAAAGCATATAAAATTTCTTTATTTTAATTGTGTTTTCGGTTTCATAATTAATTTCTATTCTTTTCTTTCATTTCAAGTACACATTTCCTCTCCGTTTCCTTAAGAACCATTTCACTTACGGCACCCTCTATATCACTCATTCCTCCTTATCCTAAAAACCTGATCCATTTTTTGTTTCAGAAACTGTATTAGCTTTCAATACTTTTGTTTAAATTAGTCTTTAATAGATAGTAAAATCGCATAAATGCATACATAACTTTGTTACTCGGAATGTCCTAATGAAAGTCGACGAGCAATTTCACCAATCGTATAGTCATTGTTCACCGGCATTTCATTTCTTAAATATAAATTAATAATATCCAACACACTAAATTAGAATGCTAAAATTTCTGTTTCTTGCTGAAATGAAACAAATTATAAGCTGGTGACGCATCGGCATTTTATGAAGTTGAATTTAATTTGTAATGTTATGCCTTTGCCTGTCCAAAAATAATTTTTTATGGTTAATACCGCGAATTAAGAACGCAAATCAATCTTTAATCATTTATTCTGTTAATTAATTTGTGACTCTGATTTTAACTTTTACTAGAAATTTTTTGAAGAACATTCTTCCATAAAATCCGACATGATGATTCGTTTGTCAATGAAGGGGATTCCTATGACCATGAAACGGTCCAGTAAATGAAATGAGAATTTCAACTCCAAAACAGTGGTTGCATCTTAGCCGTTAAAAGAGCTTGATAATTTGTTTTTGAATTATTTACCATTATCTCATGTTTTCACTGCAGTAAAATGTTTGGAAAAAATTTCTTTCATTAAATTTTTAATATGTTTCGTAAATCTACATCACATTCAATGTGTTTCTGAGTGGTGGCCCATAATATCCATTTTCTCCTAAATGTCTCAATTCATTAAAAATATCTACACATTTCCATCAAAGATAATGTGTTAATTAGGTAATAATTTAAAAATTTATTTTCACTTATTTACGAACTGCCGTTGGTGGCATTTTATAATCAGCTTAATAACGATAACAAAGACGATCACATGCAACCATACGCTGGGCAGGATTCGAACCCGCGACCATAGTATTGAAGGCCACGTCCGCTCTACCGAGGCCGGCAATTTAACATCTCACTATTTGCCCCGATCCATCATAATACTGTGAAACAACTTGACCGCAGATATTCCTTCGTAAAAATATAAATGTCATAACAAACGCTTTCCGAAACGAATGGACGGTTGGTTCCGCAAAATGCGGGCTAAAAACCTGTACTAAAAATCCCGTAAATCCTCGCAAAAACAATTCCACCGAGATTGGACAAACACGTGGACGTGATCCAGTGAAACGGAAGTGGAGGCTAGTTGAGGGGGAGGCAGCGATGAGGAGAAAGAGAGCCTCCCACTCTCCTCCTCCTCCAAGCTTCATCTATCCCATCGAAAAGGGCCAATCCAAAAGTCCGTTCCTTAGAATCTAAGTCCTTCGCCCTCATCGTTCCTAAGAGATCCTCTCCATTCCACTCGGGTTACCCTCCTCCCCTTCCGCCTGTCTCCGCCACTTCCCTCCATCTTTCTCTCTCTCTCCGTTTTTCTCCTCGCCAAATTCCCCTCCAGCGCCCACTCCCCCATCTCCTCGCGTCAACTCTCTCCAAAGCTGTGACGCCATAAAGGAAGAGTTATACGTCATTTCCGCGCCCTCGATAGGACTTTCCTCCCGCTAATATTTTTCGATGGCTGAGCGAGAGAAGTGGAAAGGAGGGGGGAGAGAGTAGAAGAGGGATGGAAGGAAGAGAAAAAATAGGAAGAGGAAAAGAAAGGAAAAAGCAATAAGAGGATGAGGAGCCAGTTAGAACGAGAGGAAATGGGAAAGAGTAATGGGAGGGATAGGAAAACTGAAAACTAGATAGTGTAACGCAGGATGGAGAAAGGCCGGTGGAAAGCGTTTGGCCGCCATTTGCAAATGTTTGCCATGCCGCCTTGGCTCTTTCCCCCTCTTTCTTCTATATTGTTACGTATTTAAAAAAATATTATTAATGAATGACTATAATCGTGAACGCTAGTTCCGTCACATTCAATTTTATTAGTTTAACGTAAATATGTTACTACACTCACTTTTCCGCTCCTTAAAAACTGTGCAATTGCACCCCCTCTCGCGCCAGTTCTGGAATTGAGACAGAAATATATAGACGATGGTAAATAAAAGTGTTGTAATGTGTTAAAGCGAGCTAAACGCCAGCGAAGAGGGTTTATATTTAATAGGCGGTTTGAGAAAGACGCTACGTGTGGGGTAGCCGGAGAAATATTGAAACCCTGGAAGGCGATGAAGCGTCTAAAATTGAGGTGCAAGGGATGGAGGAGGAATAGGAAGGTTTGGACTTAGGGACGCAGTTTGATGAAGGTTGGATGAGGTGGTCTTCGATGAAAACATTCTGGCCGAGGTGAGGTAATTACGTAGCCATGATTGACGAAATGGATGGAGCGACGCGATGATATGGTTGCTGAGAGGCGGAAAACTATGAAATGGTTCCAAGAGGGTTAGCCGGGGAAAGGAGGCGGACCGTGGGGTGGGGAAGAGGGAGGGATGAGATTGTAAAGAAAAATATGACGATAAGGGGAGTGGTAAGTACGGAAATATATGCGAGAAAAGATAGTGGAGAAGGGAGAAAGAAAGGAATGATAGTGAGGATAAACGCATGTTAAATTATGGCACGAGAAACCTTTTTTTTTTTATAAAATGGAGTGCAGTTTTAAAAAGTTATTGGATGGTTGCTTACAATGTGATTGAAACGGAGTGGTAAGGCCCTCAAGGTAGGACAGAAGAAACGGGGTTGAGAGGAAGTGAGGCGGATTGAAGGGGGAGGGCAGAGTTAAAGATAGGAGAAAAAGGCAATACGAGAGGGGATTGCGTATTAGAGGAATGAGGAACAGCGAAGAGAACAGGAAACGGTTATTAGGCAGATGCTGCTTACGATTACTAGGAAGATCGGCAACAACACGTGAAACACAATTCTATTACAGAATGCGTAAGATAAGTTTGATGCGGAAAATTTGTTTTAAAACATTATATTAAAATGAGAAACTATCAGCTCAACCTTTTTTGTTCCACGGCACACTCTCATACATACATCGGAGCACACTAAATCAACCCTAATTAATTTCACTGCGTTAATACATATTTTAAATAAAAACAAGCAAAAGTTGTAAATATTGGTATAATAATTTTAGATGACTGGGCAATTATAAATGACGCACATAATTCAACAATATGAAAATATTATACTCTTCAATGAGAAACTTGGGCTTGCCTTTTCAAAAAAGACGCTTTATATTTGGCTTTATATAGGTTTATTAAATATCTCCTAATTATTTTTATAAGGGTCATTGATGGAAAGGTTAATTCGCATAAATACTCTCTTGGAAATCGAGCAATACATCAACTACAAATTCAGATAATGAATGATATTCCCCTTTAGCTTTTACCCAACATAAGTCTAAAGGTACCATTCTAAATTTAAGAGTACGATCGCTTTTAAGGTTCTGTAATTCCTCTCGTAGTTTCAGGATAAGTCCCTTAAATTATAAAATTCACGTGAATTTTCTTTCTGATGCGCCGCGGTACACCGGTTGCGAAGATATGGCAAAGAGGGAGAAATAGGATTTTAGGTTGTAAAGAAGGAAGTGTGACGGTGGTAGGAGAAAGGATTATATACATAGAGAAATTGTGTGCTAAGGTATTGTAAGAATCGCGAATTGATGCATCTACCTTTATTTCGTTTCAAAATGGGAATAATGGAGGAATCTAGTAGATTAAAGGTGAAAAGTGGTGATTGAAAGCATGAGGAGAAATGCATGGTGGAGAGGAGTGAGTTGATTTGCAGCAATGCTGGGCGTTATGCGATTTGGGTGTGGGACCTTGAAAAACTGTGGTAAGAGGCGAGGAGTAATGGGGATTTTGACAAGGGCGGCGAGCGAAGATTCCAATGGGAGAAGCGTGGTGTGTGTGGCCTGCGCGCAAGGGGTCGCTAAGCGCTAGTTAACGAGAGTAATGTCGGGTGAAGGAGAGCGGCGGGGGTCGTTCTATGGCTGGCCCCGGAGAATGGCGGCGAATGAATTCGAATGTCAGATAATTCGATGGCTCCGGGAGGTCGTTACTCGTGGCAGCCTTCTCGTTCCTCATTCCCCCCTCTAACCCGTGTGCATCCTCCCTTTTCATACTTCTCTCCTACCTCTTTGTATCATCCGAACGATGATGAGCATGTGATTTACACGGGTTTTGATTATCGTGGTTTACTACTTTTAATCCTCAGAAATAAAATATCTTTATTTTCCTTCGCGTAAAATTATAAACTTCAAAAGCGGGCATTACATTTTTCGGAACCTTCCGTTTATGTACCGTAAAGATATTTATTTTTTGTAGGCAGATGGGATCGTTATTATATGGATTTATTAAACTTGGATCTCTCTACATCTTTTTCTCTTCCGAATACAACTTCCTCTTGGAGTCTGCGAAGAGTTGAATTCTTTCTTCTCCTTCCTCTTCCGCTTATGCCTCTAACTTTTCCTTCCGCCACACCCAGTCTCATGCGTTCTCTTCTCAGGAAATACAACATCCAGCCCGCTTTCCACTTTTTTGCGAATTGTGCTGTCATCCACTTCTCTCCTGCTCTTCTTTTCAATTCTTCACTTCGATGTTATCCCAACATTTCATTTTATTAATTCTTCTGCATGCCCATTTGTTGATGTTTACCAAGTATTTCACGCCATTTCCTCTTATAAACACGTTCATTTTTCATTTTTATGGCGACTTATAGCGTCCATTGTCCCAGTGAAAATGGTATGTTCCATATGTAGCAGTAGATGGAAAAATACATCATTTGTAGCGGCTTAAATGATTCAACACACATAATTATTGTTCGCTTTCCAAAGAATCCCACTTTCCTTTTCCCTTTATTTGACGGCGTATTGGACAAAAAGTTATTTTTTGCCTCAACAAACATTTTTTCTTTGTGAGGTAGCTGTGAATGATTGTTCAGTAATAAATGTGTTGCATTTTAAACGTCTTGCCATCGCCTAGACAATTACAACAAACGTATCTATAAATTAATTGAAGAGTTATGGATATATTTACCTTCTTCCATTTACTAATTAAATACTTTCTCCACCAACTCATTGATCCGTTATTTATTTCTTATTATATTTATAACTACATAGTTCGTATGTGTGTGCGTGTGGATGTTTTAGTGGAATTTTTTAGTGATGTTTTTGTATAATGGGAAACTCGCCTCTGATTCGAATCTCGGCAGCGGAAAGCGACTATCTGCCGTTGGCACTCACGTTAAATCGATTACCGAAAGAATGCTACGCACCGCGCCTCTCTTCCTCTCTACCCTCGAAACAGTGAATGTTCCCACTAAATGTCACGGGGTCCACCGCAGGGCAGGGGATACTATAAGGAAGAGAGGACAGGTGTGGGTGAAAGAGGGGTGGTGTCAAGGGGGTGAAAGAGGGTGTTAAGCAAGAGGGTGAAAGGAGGGGGACGGCCAGACGGAAAACGTGCCTGAGCGAGGCATATGCCACCCACTCGTGCGCAAGGAGACAATCAGGTTCTTCTTTCTTCGCGCAACTCGCGTCCGTATTCCTGGAATCCGTGGGCGCTCGGGCTCTGGAGTGTGCTAAAAGCGAGGAATTGCCGAGAATCACGCGATTTTCCCGGTAAACTGTAGTGCTTTACACCCACGACCCTTTCCTTCCTCAAATTTCGAGATCTTTCCCGTCCGCCTCCGCCTCCCCCATCGCGCCTCCTCCTCTCTCCCCTCCTTCCTCCCCTCCTCCCTCCCCTCCTCCCTCCCCTTCACTCACCTCCCCTCCCGCTCCCACTCCTTCTCCATCATTGACCTCCCACTCCCCGCATGCCCCACGCCCTAGAAAAGCCGCCTCTATCCCACTCGCTCCGGGCGTCAACTTTATTTACGCTGATCTCCGGCAGAGGGCGGCACGTGTGCGGCAACTACGGGTAATCCAGGACCTTTTTTCTAATGGTTACCGCGGATTTTCGTATAATTACATAAATTCATATTTTTACAACTTCAATTATTTTAACACTGCGGTAATAGTATTCGCATTAAGGCATCTGTTTTCTTTCATTTACTTCGCTTTGCAAAATCATCGATTTCTCGCTCGTGAGAGTCATTTAGATGGTGCTCCTGCATGGCGGTGCGCTTTTCTGTCAAGGAGAATGTTGTTCGTTTCTCGCCAACGTTTTGTGTTGACGTTGTTGAGGAATTATATACCCTAGTAAACCATCGTTTGAAGAATTTGCGTTATAAAGAGATTGTTTATTCTACCATGCAGCATAAAAACGTTGCATGACATAAACATTATTAGTTAATAAAGATTCAGTTATGATTTTATGACCGCCGAAATAATGCATGCATATATGTATATGCACTTTTTATTCGCTGTTGAATATCTTATCTGAACTGCTGACTATTTTCTCAGCCTCTTTGAATTCCGCTTTGTTTTATCCAAATCTTTGTTTCTTGCGATTGTTTTCCAGCAGCGTCGGCTCTCTGGACCAGATGTGTCAAATTCAAAATGCATAGAGAAAAATAGACAATATATGGCGAGTCGCATGTAATTATAATGTGCCTAAGCATTTTAATGAAACAAAACCAAGCAACTTAAGGTGTTATACATCATCATACTATTAAACAAGTTAGTAAAGTGTACAGCTATCAGAAATGGGCGCGTTTCGTGCAATGGAGTATTTAAAATAAATGATACACGTGTACATAAGGGAAATAACGTTTTAAAGTTCTTTTCTTCGTCATAAATAACCCATTTTCTTCCTCATTAAAAATATTGCATGCACACGCTTGATGCTTGCGCGGGTTTTTCCAATTAATTTATAAAAAATTAAGAAGTGTGTAAAATAAGTTTATCTCAATAATTCACATTTAACTCTATCAATGCATTTCCCCAGTATATGATTTTAATGTATCTGGCTCCCAATCTAAGGTTCGCGGGTTCGAATCTCGCTGAGGGCATGGCTGTGCGTATTGACAATTTATTATGCGAAGTCATATTAGAAAGGAAATTAATGCTACACAATAATTGATCGCGAACTTTTATGGTTTTAATTTTCTATTTTTTTGTTGAATTATATTTCCTTTTTTTTATATAACAATCAATGCAACCGTTTATTTTGGCTATCAATGAAGAGAAGATAGCAATGTAATGTGTAAAAAAATAAGGTACCTTCCTATTCTCATATAATTTTAAATTTATGCGTGAGCCTATTTGCGTTAATGAGCATTATAGATGTGTGATATAATATTTTTACTTACAAAAAGGTAAGATTCCGGCATTCAAACGATAAAAGAAGATCAATCGTCAGAAACGCTTCCTATAAGCTTTTAACAGAATAATTACTCGTAAATATTTACTTTTCTATGTACAAAGTTTGACGTTGCTACAATAATCATTTCGATGATTAAACAAAAGTACAAAGCGAATAACGCTTTTCTTTAACCTATTTGAAGGTTTAATTGACACTAATTGAATCGGAGGCAACAATGATGGTCGCCTTGACAACGCTCAGAAAGAGTACGAAATATACGCAATATTTCGAAAACAATTGCGTTTTTCTGAAAGCTTCGACTAAGATAGTTTATAATTTTATCCGTAGAATGAAGCAAAAACGAAGAAAATCGGTCTATATTTAGGTATTTTGATGAATTAAGAAAAAACCTTGCACTCTGAAAAATGGAAAACTTATGGGAAAATATAATTATTTCCTGAATTCGATCCTGGGAATTTATGAAAATTAAAATAGTTTTTCAGGGACCTCCTAGCTAGTAGAAACAAAATGCCGTCTACCGCATATCTATCTCTACGATGAACGGTTCTCGAGATACAAATGGGGACAGACGAACGGACACTTGTAAAATTAGATATAGGATTTTTGTGAGACTGTTTATGATAGCAACAATGAATAAAGAACCATGCATGAAATTTTCTAAGTTCAACTCGAATAGACATTCTCGTTTGATTTTCTTAATAACGGCTACTCCTACTATAAAAATGTATAGTAAAAGAAATATTCTATATTACTAGTCTACAAGTTTTATTTGAAAACTACTTACGAGTTATGACGGAAGGTTTATTTTTTGTCACTAATAAAGTGGTACCTCTGATTGGCGTACGTGATTCATTTATGTGATTTTCTTATTTTCTTTGACAGTAAGTCCTTAATATCAAATTTCATGAAAATCCGTTAGGTAGCCGAGAACGAACGTGCGGACGGACGGACAGACGGACGGACAGACGGACGAACAGACAGACGGTAATAGGCACTCATGCTGGAAGCGAAACGCGCCCAAAAATTGATACCCGTCTGCAATGGTATTTGGCGAATTTCTACGGAATTCATTCGATTTACGGGGTTACCTGCATTGTGTTCTAGGAGAGTCGATACATTTACATTAACATTAAATGCCCTGCAAGCCGCCAGAAGCGTTTGACAGGGTGTGTCACAGCACCAAATGAACTCTAACTAATGCCTCTGTTGGACTGTCTGATCGCGTCTGGGAAAAAATATCTGTAATATTTCTCGGTTCTAGCGTTTCAACGTATTTTCTCGTACGCTCTGATCTAACATTACGTTCACTAACACGAATTCGGAGCTTTTAAACTTTTCAAAGTTTCATTTTTTGTTCAATTCTTCTGCTCTTCAACGTCTGCCATTTCAGGTCCCTCAAGATCTCTGATACACTCGCACCATACCGATATTCTCTCTTTACAAATCTAGCTGCTCTACGCTGAACCATTTCGGGCTCTCTAGTTAGGCTCTCCTCGAAAGGGTCCCAGACGGCGTAACAGTATTCCACGACGGGTCATATTAGGGAAAAGTATGCGATTTCCTTCACATTCGAGGGGCAACCCCACAGCCCTCTAGAGGAAGGCCCTTGAACCCTGTTTGCCGATGCTATGACGGTTTTGACATGCTCCCTACTAGACTAATTGTTACTGACTGTGACTCATAGGTATTTGTAGCTATTGACGTATTTTAGCTTTAATCCCGATATTTCGTACGGGTAACGGATGAAATTCATGAACGCGTGAAATTCATTGCGGCGTATTTCCCTATATTTAGGTCGAGTTGCCAATCTTTACACCACTTTGTAATAGTCTGAAGGTCCCTTTTCAAAGTCTTCTGGTCGTATATTGTGTTGATTTCACCATACACAAGCGTGTCATCCGCGAAGAATCTGACTTTACACTTTATATTATCCGCTAAATCATTTATATATATAAAGAATAAAAGAGGTCCGATTACACTTCCCTGAGGCACGCCGGAAGTCACTTTCACGACGTCTGATGACACATCGAGAACTACTCTCTGGATTCTCTCCGAAAGGAACGAAGCGATCCAATTTACAGTTTTCTCGTTAATTAAATAAGCCTTTAATTTCTGCACTATTTTTGCGTGGGAAACGGTGTCGAAGGCTTTCTTAAAGTCTAAAAATACCGTATCTACTCCTACCTTTGTCCGCTGCTTTCACAATATCATGTGTGAGTAGAGCTAACTGTGTCTCGCATGACCTGCCACTTCGGAAACCACGCTGGTTTCTATTCAGAGCACCTTTACTTTCGAGCTACCGATGATGTGCTATAGTCGCTCCAACATCTAAAGTCTCTTGGCCTTGAAAACGGGGCATACGCCAGTTAGCAGCAGCCAATAGGAGACGGTTTGTTTGGGAAGGTAGTGGGGAGGAAACCAGTCTCACTCCTGCTCTCGAAGAGATCACTTCGGGATGCGTTGCCATTAGAAATTGCGTAGTATATCAGCTGAAGGCGAAAATCCGCAACAGCAGATACCGGTGCGTGTTGCACGCACCGGTATCTGCTGTCCCGCACGAAAGTTGAGAGGGGCGATGGAAGGGAAAACGTTCGTGATTGGCTACTTGCTCTAAGTAGGCCAAGAGCCTTCAGATGGTGAAGCAACTATAAAAAACCTTACAGAAGATTGATGTCAATGATATAGAGCGGTAGTTCTCCACATTTAATTTAATTCCCGTTTTTTGTATAGGTGTAACGTGGGCTGTTTTCCATATCAAAGGAATTACTCCCTCATCTAAAGATTTTGTGAATACGATCGTAAGGTACGGTGCTAATTCGTTCGCTAGCGAGTTTATAATGAACGCAGGTATGGCGTCCGGCACTGGCGATTTTCTTTTATGGACCTGATTTAGTAATTTAGCGATACCGCTTTTGGATATTTATATGTCGCTCATATTTGAATCTATACGAGTAGGGAAATCAAGGAAATGACCGCTGTCGGTTGTGAAGCAATTTTCTAAGAACTGATTTAACATACTGGCCTCATGAAAGAATCGCGCACACTTTCACCGTTGTCTGTAAGTAGATGAGATACTGTGGACTGACCTCCTCGAACTTTTCGCACGTACGACCAAAATTCTTTCGAGTCGTTTTTGGTGCTTTATGCGAGTGTGATGTCGTCTGTTTCTTGAGCTAGGCGCGGGGATTCGGTTTCATCCACCTTGCGATCACGAACGGGTTTGGTTGGGACAAACTTTTTTAGCCCTTAGCGAATTATGCGCAAAATTTCCGTCCAAGAATCATCTACGCTGTTGTTATTCGAAAAATTGATAAATGTCGTTATTTCATTTGTAACATAAGTTTTGAAATCTGGGAGATCCGCTTTACTGAAAATATAGACTAATCGCGTTGGCTTATCTATTGTCGCAGGTTATATTTGAATTCGGCAATAACTATTTTATGATCACCTATGCCATCGTCGATATGTAGGTTTCTAGTCGATAGTGGGTGGGTAGTGGCTAACAGGTCTAATATGTTTCCGTTTCCGTTGTTGTCATATCGCGTCGGCGTTGACGATTTGCTCTAGAGAGTTTAGAGTAAACGCTTCAATTAATTCACGACAAGCTTCTCTATTTTTTCCACCACTAACATAGGTTACGGATTTCCAATCGATCGATGGAAGATTAAAGTCTCCTCCAAGAATGATTACTGGATCGTTCTTTCTCCTAGCTATCACCTGCAATGTACGACTGAGTTCTCTAATGTTCTCGACTCCTGAGTCAGGTGGGCGGTATAATGAGCAAAAAAAACTTTTTACCATTTCTCATACGAACTGAGCACCATATCATTTCACAGTGTTCGTTGACGTTAAACTCCTCTAGTTGGCTTGATATGCTGTTTCTGACGGCGATAGAAACTCCACCTCCGACTCTTTCCCTCCTGTCTTTGCGATATATCACGTAATCTGGTGGGAAAATCTCGTTAGAATTAATTTCATCTGACAGCCAACTCTCTGTTCCTAATACAACGTCTGCACAATGGCTTTTAACTAATTGTAAGTGATAAAAATCAGCCTGTTTCCTTTGATTGCTTCGGCAGTTAATAATAATAATTTTTATTGTGTTTTCTACCGGTATTTTTGTTTCGGTTTCCTTACTACCACTATTATCGGTCTTAGTTCTCTTACTGGTGATATTCCCCGCCACTTGATCTACCAACATTATTTTTCTACTTCTCGATCTACCGCTATCGTGTAATCCCTAAAGTTAATGCTGTGGGACTCTAATCTAACCGATGTGTTTTCTCGTCTAACCTACAAACACCCTAGCATGTTCAGAAACCCTACGCGCTACCGCATCCGCTGTCTCGGCAATATAGTGAACCCCAGAATCGTTTAGGGGTAACTTACATGAGTCCAGCACCGGCCTAAGTTCAACTAAGTCCATTCCATTGCCCCTACTGAAGTCCCACAGCCTACGGTTCAGCCTCACCACACGGCTCTAAACCATAGAATCGCAGTCCGTCCGAGGGACAATGCTGCAGATAGTAAGCCGCACATCAGAACCCGATTCCTCTCGGACACGAGTAACCTCAGCGGTCAATTTCTTAAAAGACCTTAAAACCTCCTCGAACCCGCGCTTCGAGGCGTCGTTAGTCCCAACATGGCCCACCACCCGCAACGAAGAGCAACCAGTGACCAATACCGACGCCCTGATCTTCTTCGTCACCTGTGGCACTGTACCTCCTGGTATACACCTGGAGAACACCCGCTCATGAACACCCTCCCGGCGGGCCCGTGGCAGTAAAGGCGCCACCACACGCCGGACATTGGAGCTCCCTAACACTAACACCCCCCTCTTTCCCCCCGAGCTCCCTTTGGGGTCGGTCCCCACCGAGGAGACGGGAGCGGGTGCTGGCACAACGGCTTCGGAGTCGTCCTCCGACAACATCGCAAAGCTGTTACTGACAGGAAGAGGGTCCACCGAAGCGTTCCCAGCTCCCTGCCTCTGCCGCAACACCCCACGATCTCCCCGAGTGGGCACCAACTCTCCACTCGTAGGGTTTCCCGGCCCGAGCAACCTCAGCCCGCGATGAGGAGTCACGGTCAACCCTGATCGCTCTACCGATTTCCAATCGCCCCAATATAATATATAATTATTTCTTATTTCATTTCCTCGATTTGAATAACACGGGGAAGAGTGCATTATATTTTTCATTTGCACTTTAAAAATAATTTAAATCAACATTCCAAGTCGAAACTTAAACCTTAGGCTCGGAGAAAAAAATGAAGTTTTATTTTCATAACATAAAATTTCAGATATGGGCCGAATTCGCCCGAAATTACGTTTTTAACAAATAACGAATTATTTTTAGGGGAAACTTTTTGCCGCCATAGCAACCCGATTGTTGTCCATTACTTCCTCTACTCCCGCTTAGGAGTGAAAGGAGGTTGTTGATAGCTAAGCATGCAGACGGAATACGGCCGTGAGAATGTAAGAAGCATAAGGCAAAACCATTATTTCCTTATCATTAATTAATTAATTTCCACGTTATATTTCATTATTCATGAATATCACCATGAGACATATTTGAAGTTATCTCAAAATGTTCCGCAGCAAAACTGAGAACTCTCTACTAGTTTTGATTAAAAAAATAACCATCATCATATAAATATAATAGAATGTGTGTGTTTGTGTGTGTGTTAACGCTGTAACTCCAAAATCAATAAATCTAGAAAGCTGAAACTTGGAATACGTACTAAGAGCACCCTGAGGGTGTGCACCTCGGGCTTATTTTTTTTAATTTTTCACTTGGAACAGCACCAGAAGACAATTATATTTTTCCATAAGTTTACACGGGATTTTCGATTTTTCAGAGTGCAAGGTTTTGTTCCTACGCTCATCAAAATACGTAAATACTGACCGATTTTCTTTATTTTTACTTTATTCGACGGATAAAACTATATACTATCTTATTCTTGCAATGTTTACATATTACACGGTCGAAGTTTTCAGAAATACGCATTCTTTTTCGAAATTTTGCGGATTTTTCGTACTCATTCCGGGCGTTACCAAGGCTACCATCATTGTTGTCTCCGATTCAGTTAGTGTCAATTAAACATTTAAATTGACGAAAGAAAAGCGTCGTTCGCATCGAAATTTTGTTTAAGCATCGAAATTAATGACGCATAGCAACATAAATATTTAAAGATATTTATAATGTTGACTGATTGTTAGTCTGGGAATCGTTTCTAACGGTTTAATCAAGGCGTTTCCTCATCAGTTTTATGCTTGAATTTTTGTAAGTAAAACTATTATATTATACATCTGTAATGTTTATTAACGCGAATAGGCTCACGCATTAATTTAAAATTAGATGAGAATAATAAAAGAATATAAATTCATTTTCTTTCTGTCGTTTTTTAAACTCTCTCCGTAAATTAGTTTTGGCCCCAAATGAAAAAACGATCAATATCGTATATCCTGTAGCTCAATACGAATAAAAATTATAGATGTTTCAAAAATTAATTAGGTACTGTAAACATAATAAAAATAAATTAATAGAGATTTTCGTGTTTTTTTAATTAGGTCATTTTTACACTGTTCTGAATCCCGGGCAACGCCGGGTAAACTATCGCTAGTATTCAATAATATATGTACCTCTTTATATTGTTTCATATATCTTTGTCACATGATGACTTTCTTGTTCACGCTATCTCTTCCACCTGCTTAGAGGAAAATCATAGTAATAAGAATGTCGAAATTTTTGAATAGGCATCCCGTTAAGGTCCCATATCCGGAACCACTCGGAATCATATTAGTCGCATCGCATCCTTCACCAGGGAAATGCTAACGCTCGAGTATACATCCTCCCTTCACGATTCAACCACTCTCCTCCTCCTTCAGGATTTCGTCATTTCAAACCTCATCTTCACGAAATCTGTTAAATTCCCCTCTCTTTTTTCCACACCCCTTTCCTCCAGCATAAGGAAGTCCTCATTCGTGGCCTCCGTGCCACAGGACATGTTTTCCTCCATAGTTGCATTGAAACATACTGAAGACATGATCCTCTGAGAATTCTTCTACCTTGGCCTCTTTTTTTACCTCTCCGTCGCATATCCTTGCTCGCCGTCACACTCCTGTAACCTCAGCCTCCACAGCAAGGACGATTTTAGTGATTCTGCTTCTGGGAATGAAACATGTAATTTCGGCACGCATCATGAGAAAAACCTGCCAACGTTGGGTTGGAAGTAATATTTATATAAGTTAAAATAGATAAAGCATGAGTTAGTTCACTTTGACAGCCATTATGCTCATGAAGTTTAAATGCACGAACTTGTATTTTCATTTGTCCACTTCTTTACCTTTTGGAATCACATTCTTAATCCTACTGCCATCGTGAATATTTTTAATCTATTGTTTGCCTTCCTCGTTTAATGAAGAAATAGTAAGGACATTCGAGTTTTATAAAAACACGTCAAAAAAGAGATTAAAACCCAAGCAGTTTAGTGAATATCTTGCCTTGAATATATGTGCACATATGATTGTGTTCTGTTATTAAATTAAATACTGACAGATTTATTTAGCGTATATGTATCTATGAAAACCCAAATAAAATTTAGAAAATTTGAGAAGATTAATAATAAAGTAATTAATTATTCATATCTATGTACATTACACACATTTTAATCATTTCAAGTGTAATCAAACTTATTAATACATCTGTATTGAAAGTTATCGACTGATATTTTTATAATAAACACAGAGATAGGCATCAGTAATATTCCAACATTATTTAGTAATTATATATTGTCTAATAATAATGTTAAAAATCTTGCGTATGCATTATCATGGTGTCATAATTACACATCTACACTTTTATGTAATTCACTAACAATGATACTACTGTAGCAAACGTTAAGGTGCTGTAATTAATTTCATAATTGTTAATTGAAAAATTAATTAGGAGAGTTTTATTGGCCATTAACATAAAAATAATCATATAGCCATGGAGAAATATTTATTTCGATATTTTGCTTTTGAAGCACTTTTATGTTGTTATTAATAGCAAAACGTATTAAATATCTTACTCATCATAAATAATAATATAAAAATAACTGATAATTGGACATGAAGGCTTGAAGTTTTCCAAAGTTACTCCAATGCATTTTCATTCGGATAGATACCCTTTTAGGTCCATTTGGATTGAAAAAAGTAATCCATTTTTTGCATACATAACGAACAAAGTAACAAAGAGGGTAGTAAATACATGGGAAAGCACTTCGTATTTTGAGAGAGGCCGAAGAAAAAAATCTTTCGTTATTTGGTTTAGTGCCCTGATTTCAGTTTAACAATATTTTTATAATTTATTTTCCCACAAAAGAAGTACAGACCTTGTTCCGCTATATGATTTCCTTTATTCTTTTTCCCTCCATTTTATTATTCAGTCCACTCCAGGAAATTGTGACCGCGAAAGGATTATTTCTTCGAGATGTTTTTCTCTCGAAAACGAATGCGATACCAAAGCAAAAACTATCGCGAGCTAACTGACATCTTAACTCCGTCACGTCGCTTTCAAACTCGATTCGAATGGACACGTGAGAGAGGAGATGGCGTGGCAGCAGAAGGAAGAGGGTGGGTTGGAGGGAGGGAGATAGTGAAGGATGGATGAGGAAAGTGTGGAGAGAGACGTAAAGGGTGAGAGGAGAAAGAAGCTTAGAAGAGAGAATGAGTGTGGAGAGAAGGGAAAAGTGAAAGGAAAGGGATGGAGAGAGAGAGAGGGGCAACGGGAAAGGAGAATAAATGCGAGGAGGAATGGTGCATGAGGGGGTGAAAGGAGTTCGGAATAAAGAGGTGCGAGGTGAGGATCATTAAAAAAAAGTGCGCGGTGTGATGATCCGAGTGTTGTGCAAAACGCTGTTGAGAATGGGCACGCAGACACAATTCTGTCGAAGGACGTCTCTTGGAGGTAGAGGGGAAAGGCGCTGTTAAAGTAAGGGGAAATTGGTTAAGGGAGGGGAAAAGGTAGGAGAAAAAAGGATGGGGAAAGGGTGGAGAGAGGGGAGGGGGAAAGGGTGGAGAGAGGGGAGGGGGAAAGGGTGGAGAGAGGGGAGGGGGAAAGGGTGGAGAGAGGGGAGGGGGAATGGAGGGGGAAGGAAGGGGGAAAACGGAGGGAGGTAAAGGAGAGGGAAAGAGAAGGGAAGGGAAAAGGTGCGTGCAGAAGTGCAGTTGAGCGAACCACGGATGCGTTTAACGAATACGAAATGAAAGAATCTCAGCTCTCGTTTTCCTCTATAATTTTCCTCTATAACTTCGAAAGCTTTCTCTCGCGGCCCCACTACTCTGTCCTTGAGAAGAATTAATTCGGTTTCGGTCTTTTTGCTTCAATCAAAAGAAATGCGCATCTTCTTTAATTTTAGTGGAAATTTTTGACGTGAAGTGAAATGCTTTTGTTAAGGGTACTAATCAAAGTAATCGTGATTTAATGTTTGTAGGGAATGTTCATGACAGCATCATATCTACCGATTGAAATATAGAAACAGTTGGTTTAATAAAAATACATTAGATGCCATGTACTAAGATTTATATCTTTATATGCAGTTTGGCCGCAGGAAGAAGAAACTTTTATAATCGTTTATAAATATCTTTTACCACCGTCAACACGAAAGCCCGTTAAATTCCTAGATACCAGCGATAATTTTAATGCTTTTAATATCGTGTAAATATACGTACCTAGATAAAATTTGCATTTTAACCAAAAACTAACCTGGAATTATACTTTCATAAAACAAATAAAATGAATCACTGAATCAGTATAGATGTTTCAATTACCTAAATCAGTTTGAAATCTGTTTACAGAAATACAAAATAATTAGAGATTCATAAATTACGCCTTCTATTCTACAAACGTGAATGAAAACCATTACTGTGTCACCAGGCTAATATTCTGTGCAGTTAAAGTGGTCTGCGAAACATTTAATCCTCCCTTTTAACAAAAAGCTTCTTCCGATCTGTTTTCTGGGCAAAACGAACGAATAAAAAGTGACCTACTGCAGGAAAAAACGCGTAATTAAAAAACGTTTCGGTTTTTCCAAACATCCTCCGCGTGAACTACCCAAATAGCGCGCTACGAATGAAATTAAGCGTTTAAAACAACTCTCACTAAAATTAAGCAAGTAAACTTTGATTTAGAGAACTTTAGCTCAAAGCATAAACGAGGCAAATGAAATGCTAATTTATTGTCGGACAGTACAAAAGTTGAGAGAGAGAGCGAATCTGCAGGAATATGAGTAACAGAGGGCAAAATGATTTGCATCTGCTTATGATGATGCGTGTTAGTCCGAAATGGCGGAGCGAAGAGATAAGGCGGGAATAGGAGGAAGGGGAGATGGAGGGAGGGAGGGGAGATGGAGGGAGTGAGGGAAAAGGAACGACTCAGGAGCAAGCGATAAGGTAGGGAGGGAGGGAGGGGAGTGATGGGAGGAAAGGGATGGAGAGCGCTTTAAAGAGGAACGACGACTGCTATATAGAGGTAGGGAGGGGAAGGATGGAGGGGGGGTTAGAGGGAGGAGGTCTAGGGTAAAAAGATTTCGGGATAGAATGGAAGGGAGCGAAGAATATTGGGAGGGAAGAGGGAGATGGATAGGAGAGGGATAGAGAGGGAGCGGGAGGCTGGGGAGAGTAAGATCGGATTTTCTGGCCTGTTTTATTGCTGGGTGCCAGGAAATGAGGGAGGCGAGGTTCACAGAGTCCGAGCATTTGAAAAGAGGATCGGAGGTGGAAGGAGGAGAGGGTGAAAAAAAGAGGGAGAAAAAGAGAGACGACGTGAAAAAAGAGAGAGAAAAAGGGAATGCGCAAAGAGAGGGCCGTGAGGGATAAAAGGGGAGAGGATTTGAGAATGGGGACGAAGAGAGAGAGAGAGGGGAAGAGCGGTGGATGAGAGGGAACGGGAGAAGGGAGAGGAAAGGGGTGGAGTGGAAGTTGAAAAAAGTGGAAAGTGTAGAGAATGAAGGGGGCGAGAGGGGCGGAAAGAGGGGATGAAAAGTTTAGGGTTTAGAGATGATGAGTGAAAGGGGTTTTGAGTCGGAAGCAGAGGGAGAGGAGAGAGGAAAAGAGAGAGTAGAGAGAGAGGAAAGAGAGAAGGAAGAGGAGGGGAGGGAGAGAGAGAGGGGAAAGAAGAGAGGGATGGTGGGAAAACAGAGAGAGGCAGCGCCGCGAGTGAAGAAAGAGAGTTCACGTTAAAGGGAATGAAAGGGAGACGCGAAGAAGGGGAGTCAATAAGAGACAGGAAGGGAAGCAGGATGGAAGAGAGGGGCGAAAAGGAAATGGATGTGGAAGAGAAAGAAAAGAGGGAAAGAACGAGAGCGAAGGCTATAATGCGGATAGAATAATGAGGCGAGGAAAAGAGATGAGAGGATAAGGAAAGACTGCGCAAAAAATGGAATGGAGCGATAGTGAATCAGCCAAAGATTTGAAGTAGAATTTTAAACATATCGAAATAGTTTGCATTGGAGAAAAGGAGATACGGAGAGAAGAGTTAAAGTAAAACAAGTGGATGCACGTTTTCTTAAAAATTTCTGAGTTCTTTTTTGTCTCCCCCTTCGTTGATAGGATAATCGGTGCCGTTTGAATGTATACCTTCTCATCTGCGAATACTTTATTAGCTTACTAGTGCTTACATTCTGCAAGCATTTTATCTCACCTTATTATAAAAAGTAAGAGCTGACAAATAAATTTTAAACGCAAAAGTGCCCTGCACCAATTTCAATGCTTTTCTTACGGGAAATAATCTCAAATTTAAGGCTGCCTGGAGTTGAACCGATGACACCTACGCAGGAGTCCTCAAATAATATGGAGATATTCTCATGTCATCTACAAACCCTGAAAATATCAGCACTTTATTCCTCTTAGCTTCGTCTATATGCAGGAATTAATTTTTTCCATGCTCTCTCATGGGAGATATACCGGGTCGTCTGGAGTCGAACCCAGGACACTTGCGGTAAAAATGATAACGGTTCCCAATAGATATTGTGGATATCTAACAGCTTTCCAAGTTTCAATTCTCTATCTTATCGGAAAGTGCCCGATGTTAATTTTCAAAAATGCCGCAATGCTTTTCTTATGGGAAAAACGCAAACTTCGGAATTTCTAGAGTCGAACCCATGACACTTAGGTAGGAGATCTCAATTTTCTGCCGGTTTCTCCATGCCATCTACAATTTCTGAAAATTTCAGCTCTCCATCTATTTGTAGTTTGGGCTAGACGTTAGTATCTTCCTATATCCTCCTCTGTAAGAAGAGAGCATATAATGATGATGTTGGCTACAATACCATTTCGAGATTTTTAATTTTACGAATTGAAAGCCATCTAGCAAAAAATCTATTAACTACCGGGACAATCCAATCATAGAAGAAATCGTATACTAATGAGGGGCATTTCATTAAAAAAGAATCTTACAAATATCAAACTTTGTAATTTTCCAAATTTAAAGACACCTAGCGGCTAATCTGTTAACAATCGGTAAAAATCCAATTGGAGGAACATTAGTAGACTAATAAGAGCATTCTAATCCAATGCGTATCGTCCAAATATCTCTTGAGACAAGTTGATTGTCCATAGCAAGACAGACAGATTGAAGAAACAAGTTAGGAAAGTGTACAGCGTTTCAGAAATGGGCGCGTTTCGTGCATTGTAGTATTAGAAAGATATGATATACCTGTAAGTAAGAGAAATAGCGTTTTAAAGTTCTTTTGTTCATCATAAATAATCCATTTTCCTCCTATTTAAAAATATTGCATGCACACGTAAGGAAATTAAACGTTTGTTTTTGAGATTGTTTATGTTAGCAACAATGAAGAAGTAACCACGCAAGAAATTTTCTAATGTAAGTTCAACTCGATTTAAGACATTATTTTCGATTTTCTTGATAACGGCTACTCCTACAATAAAAATGTATAGAAAAAGAAATACTCTAATTTATTAGTTCTACAATTTTTATTTGAAAAATATTTTGACATGAGCAGTACTTTACTAGATATGACGGAAAGTTGATTTTTTATCACCAGTAAAGTGGTGCTCCTGGTTGGATTATGTGATTCATTTTCTTATTATCTTTCATTGTGTCCTTAATATCAAATTTCACGAAAATCCGTTCGCTAGAAGCCGAGAACGAACATGCGGACGGACGAGCAGACCGACGACATTAGGCCCTCACGCTGGAGGCGAAACGCGCCTAAAAAGAGAGAAGTAATGGAATAAAGTAGGAAAGATATGAAAGAGGGAAATAGTAGGAAAAATGGATGAGATAAGAGGTGGGGGATGAAATTCTTAGGAGGATAGAAGTAGGCGAGGTAAGTATTCGAAAGGTGTGATATAATAAGGTTTGAGGTGAGTTGGTGGGTTTGGTGGCTGTGAGATGGATGCAAATGAGGTGAGACGTGAAAACGAATTTTGGCGCTTGCGGAGGGAGTTGCAAGAGAACGTAGAGAGAGAGAGAGAGAGAGAGATAAAGGACAGAGAGAGAGAGGTTGGAGGGAAACGTGAGGGGGTGGGGTGGGCGTTTTGGGGCGGAGGCAAGTGTGGTGGGCAGGAAAAATGTGTACGAGAGTTGGTTTAAGGGGTACACATTTTGGTGAATGAGAGAAGTAAAAAGAGAAGCTAGAGAGTTGGGATACGAGATACAGGTGAAGGGGAGAGAGAGAGAAGAGAGAATGAAGCGAGGAAACAATAGATTAGTGAAGAGAGAAATAGAGGACGCAAAGGAAGTTGTTTGGTAATTTTACAACTACTGAGACTTAATTTCCCCATTTCATTTCTTAAAATGTGAGGACAAATAATACTAACATTTTAAATAGTATTATCAAGATAACTAAAAACAAAATGTTTTATGGTTGTATTCGTGAGATAGCTGCAATAAATCTAAAAGCATGGCAAGGCACTCATAGTTGTATGAACAAAATTGGAAGTCTGATCACCGTATTCATCATTCACTTCGGCTGGGGTACTTAAAATCAAATAATGCGTATGTATTTAGTCTTAACATTTGCAAATTTGATAGTCGCTGCGATTTCCAGGATTGTTACCTATAATTTTGCGGTTCTGCTCTGTTTTAAATTACTTCGTCATTTTTATACCTTCACTTACTTGATGCAGGTAACTGTCATATCCATAGTGCTAGTGAATCATATGCGCACGTATAATACAGTGCAGTCGTCCTCAGTGATGAATCACCACTCATAAAGTTATTAATAAATATTCAATATTAGTAAATCCGATAAATGAACTTATTTAAACATTTTACTATAATTGACTCTTACAAAGTTACTACTCTATCTGAAATTTTCGGAAAACCTCATATAACAAATTAAAAAACCATTCAGAGAGAGATGACTTCTAAGTGAAGGAGCTGGTTAATAATCAAAATATATGTTAACGCATTCTTCATAGTAAGGGAGAAACAATTGTAATTTGAAATGAAGGTACTTTTGCGAAGCATGAAACAATGTACGACAAAGACTAAAATTTGATAATGTTTATATCAGGAATGAAGGGCGAACCGTTCAGAATTATTATGGGCTTAATGAACGTGCTATCTCAATTCGGAAATTCGTTAAATTTTGCAGCTGATAAACCATTCAATGAAAGTTTAAGAATTTTTGTCATAAAGGAAAAATCAAATTATCATAAAAATGAGAACATCCGCCATATCATATTTAAAAAATTCTTGCTAAGGCAATTTTTAAAACATCATGCGATGTTATGAACTGCAGTGGAGTATTATTCTTCAGGTGTCAAAGTATCCGATTCACCATGACATGGACCTTATTATTTTCTTGTTCATGGCCAGATTTGTCATATAAATTCTCATTTTCATTCTTCAGGAGGAACAGAAATTTTGCACAATTTCATAAGTTGGATTACAGTCATGAGACAGAGGAGTATACAAAGTTTATTGGAAACTCATGATGCAGCGCGGAAGTCATGAAATACATTGATGGGTAGATTCGTAAAAATAATTCTTATGCTCAGAGTTAAAATATATCAGCTGTAGTAGAACTCGAATAAATGGCAACAGTTTTAACTGAAAAGCGAGGACTATAGTATTTAACATGATTTTCTTAAAATATTGACACTGACATTTTTACGGTTCAATTTACCAAGAGGAAATGATTTTTACCAATGAACCAACTTTTGAATGGAAGAGGTAAACCATATAATTCATTTTAGTGTATTAAATAGTAATCGGGAGAAGTGTTGGTAAGTTGGTTCGACTACTGACTTCATGCGCAGCGGGCCCTGGTTTGAATCCTAATGGCAGATGGTTTTTCACCCTAGATTTTCGCCACTCCCAAATTATACGTTTTGAGGAAGACATGCTAGTCAGAAAAGAACGGTAAGCAGTGTGACGAGTACTTGATGCTTTTCTCAGAGTAAGGTAATGCCGGCAACGGTTTCCCCTTCTCCCTTCTGTGTGCGCGCGCCATTTAATCCACAAAAGTGGCTACACGACTGGCAACCTGTCTACGTAAAATACGGATTAGCTAATTATCCAAGATTTAAGTCTTGAAAGCAACCGCTGAACAGTGGAAAAATCCTGAGAATGGACCTAATTTAGAACTCATCACTTATCCAATACTATTATATTTACGGTAAGCCTGGATGGCAACCTAACATAAAATACAGATGTTTCGACAGCATAATTATAAATGAAGTTTCAATGTTGCTCTTAAAGTTGCCCAAGCAGTTATTAGAGAAAATGAGTTTAATCCCATTCCTTATTCTGTTAAGCCCGATAATTATTTTGTGGTCTCTCAGTATTAATTCCATAAGACAACGACAACGTAAGCTTCCT
Source organism: Uropetala carovei (assembly GCA_036926305.1). Classification (NCBI taxonomy): domain Eukaryota; kingdom Metazoa; phylum Arthropoda; class Insecta; order Odonata; family Petaluridae; genus Uropetala; species Uropetala carovei. The sequence continues at coordinate 15,282,286 of JAXCHB010000133.1, read as the reverse complement.
GTAGAACAATACCTATGCCTAATAAAGCACTTCGAATATCAGGCTGAAAACAAAAATATGCCAACTGATGGAGTATTGCTTTGCCATTAGCTTCTCAAGGATAGACAAGAAACAAGCAGCAAATATATCATGACGCCATGTTGTGTCACAAAGCATGGGAAACGTGATGTTTTTGTCAAATTCAACTCAAATCAGAATCTGCCTGAATTGATAGAAAACGTATATTCGGGATTTCTGGAAGACCTGACGTAGTTGCTCGAGTCTTGAAGGCAAGGTTATTTGCACATCTTGAAGACATTTTAGAAAAAATTTTATTTGTTGAACTAATTGTACAATAGAGCTACAGAATGGTAGATTGTTGCATGTCCAAATCTCGATGAAGTTGGAAGAAGATCATAAATTTACTGATGTTTATTCCATTGACAAAGCATTAGCGCCAATATCCGAAATCCTGGTTTATTTGAAATTGTGACACGTTTCATGATACCTGGGCCTTGTAGTTCATTGAATCCACGAGCACCTTGAATGGAAAAATATAGTATGTTCGAAGATATTCCCAAAACGTTTTCAAAACGAAACGATAACAAATGTGCAGCGTTGCCCATAATATAGACCTAGAACGGGTTCAGCAGCTTTTATGAGAGGGAAACCAGTTGACAGTCGCCACAACAGGTACTTGGCACAAAAACATAATATTCAGATTATCGTGGAGTTTTGTAACCCCATTAAATCATCGAAGTATATGTTTAAATATGTTTACAGAGGATATGACAGTGTCAGATAATCTGTTATCGACGTTAATGAACAAAATGAAGCAAGTCAACAGAGTTCGTTGTTATACATGGAATTAGCAAAATGCGTGCTATGTGAGTGCAGATGTAGCAATGCTGCCAATGCAGTCGCACGCGGCTCATTTGCCTTTTGAACAGAATAGTGGTGATTTCAGACAAACGCTTCTTGTGGTTTCAGAAGGAACAAAAAATCAAAATCTTCAGATCTGCATCGCAAGTAATGAACTTGGCCAATTTTTGCAGAAAATAAAACTTGAATAAATCATGCACTCTGGGATTGAACAGAGCATAACCAATTATCGATTAATGGCACATTGACTAGTAAATTTGTTATACCTTCCACTCTTATTGAAAATCCAGCACCAATTGTGAAAGATGGATCCAATATAATTTTTTATGAACAACGAATTGATGTAGATAACATCGACTATCTCTCCAGAAAGATAATTATGAAGATGAAAAATAAAGTTTTTCTTTGCCTTAACAATGAAATTATGAACTTCCTCTCTGGGAAAACGAAAATAATATTTCGTAGTGCTGAAGCAATAGTGACTGATGAAGATAGACTAACAAATTATCTTTTGGAATGTTTACATTTTCAAGTCTTTTAGAATGTCATCAAACGAAATATTTTGAAAGTTGGTTTAATTGCAATGTTAATTGAAAATATGAATCCTTGGAAAGAATTATACGATAGCACCAGATTAGTCATGAGGAATTCAATCATGTTTTATTGATCCTGAAATTTTGAATAGTGTTTTTATCCCTTGGATTGTTTTGGTACCAAGTTATACGCAGCTATCTTTTGTTCTTAAAAGATTGCAATTAGTCCCATTATCCCTGATTTTGCTGTTACAATGAACAGGAGCCAATTTGAGTTATTTTTGCCTGAATCTGCCATTTTTAGCTTTACGTAGCCTCAACGAGAAGTACTTCTGAGGCCAAAATTAAAAGTAATGATTGTTCGCCAACAGAAGCAAAAGGGAAATTATCGAAAAACCATACGTAGTATAAATTTTACATTAAGAGAATTTTAAAAGTGATTACTTGAGTGTTGTGTTTCATTTTAACAAAAGTTTTTATTTTACGAAAGAGTTTCGACTTTCTGTTGAAAACCCAAGCAAAAAATAAATTAATTAATAACATTTTATGCACGTCGTTTTTTACGTATTTGGGCTAGTATAATATACCAACACCACACAATATAAACTAATATATATTAACCATATTAATTTGCGAGTGCAGGAGTTATTTGCTGAAATCATGCTTAAGAGTCATTTTGTTTCAAGAATCAACACGACGATTATACGCCTTGTTTTCTAATTCGGCACTGTTTCTGGTCAACTCTCTCGTGGGCCAAGTCGCGTTCTTATTGGGTCGAAACGCTCTTCACGCGGTGATTCGCACGCATCGAGGTGCAACAAAAACTGGGTGCCGTGCGCACTCTGCGCGTGGAATTTTTTTTTTATGTACCATCGAGATTTGCTTCGACGCGGCTGCCGCCGTTTTAATAATGCAATAAATGGATGACACGCCTCAACGGCCCCACTAAGTGAGCGGAGTATTTTCCCTATAATGCGGTGGCCACACGACCTCCCTCCTTTCCCTCCCCTCTCGCCCTCTTCCTCCCATTCCACCCGTGCATCCATCCTATCGATCCCCTCCCCTCCATCCCCTCCCCTCCTCTCCCTCTCTCCCTCCCCTCCGCAACATTCCCCTCCGACACCACTCTCGATTTGTTATTCCGTTTCCCTTTCCGGGAATGCGGTGGCAAACAGGTTCCGATGCTCGCCAAGTGGAACCGGTACGGGGTTTGAATACGGTCGTCGACATGTGCCGTAGCTTTACGCTCTTATGTATTTTCCAATCCTCGCTGCTGTTAATTCGCTTCTTCGATAAGCCATAATCTGAGGGATGTTTTATTCCCATGTCAACGACTCATAATGCATTCGTACATCTATTTCAAATTCTGCACCTGCATCGGTAAAATACGTAAACATTATTGTATGCGTGTGTGTGTGTGTGCGTGCGTGTACATATAGAAACGATGCGCGTATGCACGTTCATCAATATAGTCCTGAGAGTACATTTGTCCCTACACCGAACATCAACGAGTACAGGAGCATAAATTTAAGCGTGTTACATCAGTACAGTTGAGCGCTCATAATAAATATTCCCTTCTGAATGATAAATTGGTCATTTCAAGCGAATCCTATTGGGAAGTGAGTGAAACAAATTTGCAGTTGCTCTATTCCTTTACTCAAACATTGGCGCGAGACTTAGGAGAGCATTGCATATTTGAGTTGGAAAATCCGGCATGGACTTGTAGGTTGATATAAAGGAGATGTCAGATTTGTAAACCAAATAGTTAATCCTTTTCTAAATAATGAAAATGAAATCGATATGAACCTATAAAGGACGACGGAGTGACATTGACGACATGTTGATCTAATTAACTGCCCTTGCTCCCAAAGACCGACCAGAAAAATCGTTTAAATACCAAGAAATCGGAAATACTTCAGTCCACGCAATTTATTCACTTAAAAGTTTGCTTCGCTGAATGTAATAAGAGAGAAATAATCAGATTGAAAACGGAAAACGAATAAATCATCGGTCAAGAGGAGAATTTCTAAGAATTGGAATCGTTAAAACCGAGCGGGATAAATTCATTCCAAGAATTAAAGAACCCAATTTGTTTGAAGGAGCAAGTTAAGCCACGCACTTTCCAGCTGTCGCCATGGCAATTGTGGTTAAATTCCGAACTTCATTACCTCATTGATATGTCGTTTTTTGATGGATAAAGTAACACTAGACCGTGATGAAAAAAACACACACACAAACAGATCTTTGTATTTTGTGGTAGTTGAAATTATGAAAACGCTTCGGAAGAGTTAAAGAGAGGAAAAACAGCGTGCAACACCGTATCATTTTTTTTTCTTCGGTGGAGCATAATAGGTTCGGATGAAAAGGAAGAGAAAGTGAGAATTGAAGAGGAGGAGCGCGCGAAAAAATAGGAGGAATAAATAAACAGGAATGCGGGGGAGGTGTGGGAGGCGGAAGAGTGAGCAGGCGAGTGGGTGTGGGGACGGAGGGGAGAGACGAGGGAGGGAGGGGTGGAGGGGGAGAGAGGAGACGGTGTGTGGGAGGGATTCTCTCTCTGTCCTTTCCTCCCTCTCTCACTCTCTCCCTATCTTCTCCTCTCCGTTGCTGGAAGGGAAGAATGTATTGTGGACGCCCAGACTGTGAGCTTGAAATAAGAGCGGGGTGAAACGGTGAGGTAAGCGGGGAAGATTGTGTGTGTGTGTGGAGAAGCATGTGGATGTGTTTTGGCGTGTGGAGTGGGAGGAGGGGAAAGGATGGATTACAAGGTGGAGATGGAGGGAGAGAGGGAGAGAGACGGCTAACCACAGCGGTAGGAGAATGTAAGGGGGTAGATGAAGGGAAGAGAGTGGGAGGGGATAGAGAGAGAAAGAGAGAGGGAGGAATTTATACGAAAAGAGATAGCCTCTGACTTACATCTCTCCCCCTTCTCTCTCACACTCTCTCCCCTGCTAGGCTTCAACCTCAAAACTCTCTCCCTCTCCTCCTTACAAGTAGAAAAGTGAATGTTAACACAGAGATGGAACTGTTTGTGAGCTCATTAAGTTGAATGGTATTTGTTTGAACTTGACTGTACATATACTCCTCGCTCTGCTATCGATTTGATTTATTGCCTTTACAGTTAATGTGTCTCGAATCAGCGAACGTGAGACGCACTTGAGTGAGGAATGGATTTCGCAGAACTGGCTCACGCAATTGATTGGCTCGACGGACCCAGGATTATATATACGGAGAGCTAAATTTGTAAATTCATGGTGGCTTATATTGATTTTATGAGGAGGCAGGTTTTGGAAGTATATTCACATGCGTCATAACGGTGAAAAATTCTTTGGGTAGATATATTTTTTCGGGTTGATTTAAAAATTGATAATAATTAAGAATCATAACGTAATAGAGAGAATTATTTATATCTATTGGGACGAAAAAGCATTCTCTTTAAAAATAAGAATTCCTTCGGATATTTGAAACACTTTTGTGAAAGAACCTCATCAAATCGAAAGGATTTTAATGTTTTTAATAGTATCCATGACTCATAAAATTCATCTCAAGTTACAGTTTAATATCCTCGAAAAATATTATCTACAGACGAAAATTCACATTTCGTATTTCAAGCTAAAAAAATAAGGAATCCCAGAAGAGAAAGACAGAATTGGGATCTTGACAAGCCGAAAGAAAGGTAGGATGCATCTGCATGAAATTAGAACTACCTTACAACTAATTCAAAACCGCGGATATAGCAGGGGAGGATATTAAAGGCAGTATCAAAGAAGCTATTATTGAAGAGATAGGCAAACATACATAGAAACTCAGAAAACCATGGGTCACAAAGAGAATGGTAGAGAAAATAGATAGGAAAAAGTGGAACAGTGGAAGCTAGAATTAACTATAGACGAATAAACGAGTTGAGTAGAGTGACAGATAAAGCTAGAGTAATGGTTTCCAGAAATTTATCTTCGTGGGCCACTTCAGTTATCAAAGTAAAATAACAGTAAATAAATTTTGTGAAAACATCTTTTTAAGCGTGTATAATTCATTACAAATAAAAAGTTTCTACAAAGAGTAGTATGTAAAACGATTACAATAAAATCAGAAGCTCTGATATTATCATCAATTTGTAGTTAGTGCCCAGTAAAATATAACTCTTGAAAAATAATTTTTAAAATGAAAACAAAACTATTTTAATAATAAGAAGTAAATTGAATTTTTTGTAAGAATTGTAGAACGAGGATAAGGAAAAAGACGCCATTGCCAGTTTTTGCGAACCTTTCTAGCAGTCATGTCAAACTCGAAGTGATGGTTGTTCTAAAAGGGTCGCATTAGGTTAGAGATCTTTAACGTGGACCACAAAAAAGAACAAAAATGGGGCAGTATGATAGGTTTTTAAATGCTGAGTTCGGAAATTACCTTAAAATTTTTCTATCACCCACCAATATTTTGTGAATCGAAAATAAAAATTGGACCAATTTCAAGATTTAATTAATAAGTGAGACGATATAAAAAATCGTGGTATTGTTGCGTTTGATGATAAAAGCGTGAAAATTTGTCTTTGAAGAGGTTCTCAAGGCTTAACTTTTAAAAGGTGGAAGTATCCGATATTTGGCTTATCTCATTAAGTATCCACTATTTTCAAAATGGCACTTAGGTCGTTTTTACCTCCAATTAACAAAAAATAAGAGTTTAAATATTTATTCATGCAGGAAAATAAAACGAAGTTAAAATACGAATGGAACAATGGAGTTATTAATGTTATAAAAAATGTTATTTTCTATTATTTACAAGGAAAAATTAATAATTTCGGCTATCACACTTGTAGACCGGCTTCTTTAATAAACAATTGCCCATAAAATATTTATAATGGGTCTAACGACAAAATATTTCTAGTTATAAAAGACAACGAACTTTTATTTGAAAGACAAGAAGTATTTAAAATATCAACTATTACTGATAAATAGATACAAATATATCGCTGTGATGGTGGTTTACTAGAATATTTCTCTTTCTTTCTACCAATTTTGTGTGAATCGCACATGAAATTTGGACAAAAACAGAAATTGCAAAATGAACTCATCTAAAATGTAACTGCTGAAGATTGACTCCTGTGTTTTGCCCCACGGGAATCCCTAACCAATGTCCAGCAGTAGTCAGCTAACGTATTGGGGTTCCACTTGCCCTAACATCGCTTCTCTATTGTGGATATTTCTTTATGAAAGCGTTCCCCATGCTCATCACTAACAGCACCCAAGTTCGACGGGAAGAAGATGTGAGTCCAGAAAATGAATTTTCAGTGACATGTTACATTCCCTATTTTTGTAGGCAATGAGGTCTTTAACTGGTGACTCGCAATTTTCTGCTCTGAAGTTTCCAAGATAATTTGTGGTCACTGCTTTAAATGCACTCCAAGCTGCACATTCTGGTTCACTTTAGTTTTCATCAAACGCTCTATCTTTTATGATGTCTCTAATTTGTGGACCCACAAATATCCCTTCTTTAATTTCGGCCTTGCTGATCCTCGGAAATTTCTGCTTCAAATAGGAAAATCCACTACCATTTTTGTCCATAGCCTTTACAAAATTTTTTATTAAACCAAGTGTAATATGGAGCAACACAGCTTTGAAACTTAGTTTCGAGGAATCGATAAAAAGGCGCCATTCATTTGGATCGTGTTGTTGTCGTCCAAGGGTTTTCACTAGAGAGTCCACATTATTGCAGTACACTAAATTGCCTTTTGCAAAATCTCAATTTTACGGGGGTGTGAGTATGTCTCCCTGCGGACGTCATTAAATGGGGGGTTTTTCTGTGAGAATTTTTACGAAGAGGGGGGGAGGGGGTAAAATCGTCGAAAAACTGCTACCGTCATTGCTGAATAGCCCCTTAGGGAAAATCCACAATTTTACCTGTTTTGCAAAAATCTAAACTTGCGTGTCGCTCAAAAACGGTAGGTGATAGAAACATTCTGTTTTCAGTTTCGTAATCAGCATAAAAGCATGCATACATAACACCTAAAAATATCTTTGTGACAAAATAATTGTTGAACAGTGTAATCAAATGGACTTTACCTAGAATATTGAACGCCTGTTAAGCTATTGTAAACCTTAATTTAGAAAACGCGTTCTGTTGTACCTCAGTAACTGTAGAAAGATCTTGTCTCCTTTTTGCAAGAATAAAGTATTTATATAGAATTTTAAAAGATTTACTTAAGACAAAAACTAGCATGTGACCCGGACGTCAGTTTTACATGCCTGCCCTAATGGTTAGCGAACCACCGCTTGGGAAATGCTGAGATAGAGAAAACTGAATAACGAAAAATGTGACGAAATACAACGAATGAAAAAGCTAGGGGATACGATATGATGTACCCTAGAGCACTGTAATTATAAAGCCTAATGGCATCTCTGGAAAAGGAATTATGATCTCAGAAGGGAAGATAGTCACAGAATCAAAGGATGTAGCACAGGTATGTAAATAATAATTCACTGAAGAACCTAGGTTTATGGACTAAAACAAATTTAAGAATAAGCTCTTCAGTTTTCTTTATATCGAAGTCCTTATTCTTGATTGAGAAGAAAATATTAAGAAACCATACAAAAAGCAGACAAAATAGAACTGAAAGAAGACAACTTGGGACACAGCATTATGAAGGACGAAGTAGGAAAGGCAATTATTGCAAGAATTGAAGGCTGTGATAGGATACCGGCAGAAGTACTTAAAGTCATGGGATCGAAAGCACTGAAAGTTATAACAAGATTAATTAACAACATTTATGAACAATGCAGGTGAGTGGCTTTAGGATTTCCTAAAAGTAACATTGATCCCCCTAAAGAAGTTTCCGAAGACAATGCGTAATAAAGACTAAAGGACGACAAGCCCACTGTCACGCATGTCGAAGATCATCACAAGTTTAGAGAAAAATTATATTTTAGAAAAACTATAAGAAATGCTATCGGTGTAGAGAGAATCGATCAGAAAAGGCAAGAGAGTAGAGTCAAGATTGTTGCATATGTTTCATTGATTGGCAGAAGGTCTTTCTTTGAAAGAGTATAGTGAGCAGTTCTGGTTAGTTTATAAAAGGATATAAGTTTACAAGGTTATTTACCGGTGCTTCACGCATAGTAGAATAATTGTGTTGGCAGTGCAATATTTTTTTAGGCATTATGGTAACGATGTAAAGTGAATCAGCTGTAACTCTCTGTGACTTGGTTGCTATCCTAGACACATGGTTCCCAGACGAAATGCATGCTGTGATTCGATTTTAAACGCGAAAAATATTTCCGCTGCAGAAATTCATCTTCAATTTGTTGAAGGTTATGGAGAGAGAAAATTAAGTCCACAAAGTTTTAACAGATTTTGATCTAGCTGCTATGAACGCAGTTCAAGATGTTTTTCCTGAAACCCGTGTTCAGGGCTGTCTGTTCCACTTTCCTCAGTCAACCTGGCGATACGCTGTCATCCATTGCAATTTAAAAGTACCTTACTCTACAAACCAAGAAATAAGGGACTCCGTTCGGTAACTTCTGGCTCTACCTTTCATCCCTTTAGACGACGTAGAACAAGTTTTTAAGATTTTCTTGAAATTATTCATGATGACGTCGTAGATCTTGCAACTTACATTGAAACTACATATATAAGGGGTCGTCCGGCTAGAGGCAGGAGAAGATCTGTGCCCTCACGCTTTGGTCCAGACAAGTGAAACGTATATTAACAAGTTCGTAACAGATCTCCGAGGACCAATAATGTTGTGGCATTCAAGATTTTGGAAGATCATTTTTACACACCATGCCTCAATTTGGAAATTTTTAGAACACATACAAAAATATCAGCGAGAAAAAGAAGTGATGATAACGCAATTAGCTGGTGAGCAAACGAAAGTTAATCATTCCATCAAAAAGAAATACACGATTAACCAAAATCAAATTGAAGTAATTGTGGCAAGTTACGAGTAATATAAGTTAAATAACAACACTTCACAATACCTGCGTGCTATGAGCTACAATCTACGAAGATTGTAGAAAGCGCCAGTATTTGGCGAACCAGGTCTATAAATACCAAGAATGATCACGGACCTATCTACTGACAGATTATCTACGATGATATCCAGTATTCTATGAAGTAAAATTCTTCTAATAAAAATAATAATTTTTTACCAAAAGATAGACGATTTTTTCTTAGATTTTAAAAAACTACTCCTTTTATAAATGGTGAATACATCTTCTCACAGTTAAAAGAAACCTTATGACGTGGAAAACTATCGTAATTACCTCAACAGGAGTTGCACGAGGCAGAGTTTGAAATTAATCCATATCTAAGCTACTGCTAGGCTAAAGCCCAAGAGATGGAGAGAGAGAAAGAGAGAGAAAGAGAGAGAGAGAAGTGGGGTATGTGTGAGGGAGAGAGATAGAGGGAGGGAGAGAAAGAACGTGGAGGTCGAAGAAGGGAGGGGAGGGGTGGAATGGTTTCCATGGTAACGGAGGTCGGCGCAGGAGTAATGTGGTGGGGATAGAACCGGCGATGCGTGGAGAGAAAGAAAGAGAATAAAAGAGAATGGAGGAACTAGAATGAGAGAGAAATGTAAAAAATGGTAAGATTATACAGGAGAAGTGACAGCGAGCCAAGCTATTGGAAGAATGATTAACTGAAATAGTGGTGTAAAAAAGATAAAAATTAATGTAATTCATAGCGGCTGAGGTGTATATTCTTCTTTTCTCGATCGCTGCAGAATTTGTATCTTTTCGCAATTGAGTGTTTCTTAACGGCACTAATTTTCCGCCGATTAATTAAAAACTTATTCATTTGTGTCATAATTTATTAAAAAACTTTAATACGGATAATGTGATGGTTAAAACCTAAATTAAGAAAAGGTTACGCTTTCTGGATCTGGGTTCTTTGACGTTTGTGAGTACATAATGGAGAATAAGAAAGTTACAGCAGGTAGCCAATACGTGATATGCGGTCGTCGCTGTAGGTAATTACATATTTTTGAAATACTTACGCAAATTAAAAGGAATCGATGTCCATTGCTTGCCTGTCGAGTATCAATTACCCGATAATCATTTACTTTAAGGTTATTTTCACCAAAAAATTTTCTTCGACACAAAAGTCAAAGTGATTATTAAGCATTCTCTGTTCATAATTCACATTTAATTGTAGAAACATTCTGTTATTCGTAGAATTATAATACCTTGGTCACATTTTCCTACGGACTGCCTCTGATGATAGCAATCTCACTATATGAGTGAAAAGATTGAAAATCGTATAAATATTTCTGCATAGTGTTCTTCGTCTATTTTCCTGAATTATCCGCATGGACTGATGTGCGCATACTAATTCATGTTGACTAATTACCATAAAATTTCGGCTATCAGCCTAGTTGTTGCTTTTATATTTTAAATGTGGATTTATTTAGATATTGCTGTGAATAAAAAGCTTCGATAATTCATTATTTTTCTTTACTTGTAATAAAATATTTCATTATCCTGCCTTAAAAATATAGTAAGTATTTAAATAAAGTCCAAGCTTTGTCTTCAGGAAAAATTATAGTTATAAACACGATTAAGATAAATTCTAACGCCAAGAAAGTGTCACATAATTAGATATTATTGCCTAAGATCAAAAGCTTATCGTGCCTTAACAGCCGCATTTGCTCAAGTATAAATATTAACTAAATTATAGCCGAATTAATAAAACATTTATAAGAGTCCAACTGTGAGCAACACATTAATTAATTTTAAAATAACGAGTCACACACTCGTCACAAACGGGTTATTAGTGCGTAAATGAAAGGAATCCATTGCTATTTCATCCTAATGGAAGTATCAGCATAACGTTACATTAAATGCATCTGATTTCAATAATATTTTCTCTTTTTGTATGTTTTTCACTGGGAAATTTGACGATCCATCTTTATTGTTAGACCTCGTAGTTCGGTCCTTCGCTCAAAAAATGATAAATTAAGAGCCACACATATTTTTTCGCGTAAATAACCACGGTTTTCCCCGAAAATTATTTACTGTGATACATGGAGTATGCAATTGAGAGATTTAGTATAATGACGCAAGGGTGGATTCAAGCTGATCCCTATGGGGGAGGGAAATCAAGTGTGAAAAACTGAACTATTTGAAAATATCTTCAAAAGGCAACAGATTTTAAATTGTAAAAAGGAAGCAGATAACATTTTATACAACAAAATAAATACGGTACGATGGAAGGTTACCCTCCTCCTCCGGATCTGCATCTGTTATATCTACTATTAACATTAATCTACGGTCACTCAAATTTTCCATACCGTATAAAATTTGACATCCTGAGTGATTCTTCAGTTTACAACTGAAAGTAACTGTCACTTTTCCTACTTATTACAAGGATTACGATATTTTCACTATCACAAAATTAGATAGTAGAATGTTTGAGGCTATAAACTACAAGTTCTTCGAGTAAAGGTAAATTAACCTTAGACCGCGTGTGTGCTCATACATGTTTGTGAGTATAACGCTCTGAGGCACAATAAACGAATGGCGGTAATTACACTTGTTATCGGAAGAGATTGTTCCTGAAACTCCAATGCTCCAATGCGAGACAGCCGCCCTTACATTCGCGGTTATCTAATGACCACACGCACTTCGAATTCGGCATATCGCCCAGGTAATTGAGACGTAAATATGTAAGTTACGATGCTATATGCGAACTTCACCGATAACTCGAGCAATACAAGTAGTATAAATGAAACTACAAATGTTTGCAGGAAGCGTATCCGTCGCCTAATTAATATTCCCAGCGTTATTCTTCGGAGCGTGACCAACATTTATGCAGTTTCACTTCGCAATTCATAAAATAAGTCACTGATATTTAATTGTTCTCGTTTGCTGCTGATGAGCACAAGTATCGTTTCAGGAACTCGATTTACGTCACCGCTTCTAATGTTACAAAGACGGTTTCTTTGGACAATAGAGTCGTTTTCATGCCATCGATTCCGTCTCTAAAACTTGAGAGAGAGAGAGAGAAAGAAGGAGAAAGAGATCGATTCGACCAAAAAGCAGCAACTTGTAAACGCAAAGTAATGGCGCGCTCTTGGGAATGCTCTCGCGCTCTTCCGAAGTATTTCCCCCCCCCCCCCCCCCCCTCTCTCTCTTTCTCCCTCTTTCGTGACACGGCGTCGGTTGTTCGTGATTAGAGTAGAAAAGTGAAGTCAACGAACTACCGCGCAGAAGTAAGGGAAGCCTCCTCTGGATGGCACGGGAAGCGAAGGGTGAAGAGAGAGGGCGGAGAGACGGGAGGGTAAAAGGGAGAAAGATGGGAGGAGAAGATGGAAGAGAGAGAGAAATACGGGGAGAGGTGATATAGAGAGATGAGAGGGAGAAAAGAAAGGGAGGGGAGGGAGAAAGAGAGGAATGGAGGTATAGATGGGAAGAGGGTGGATTGAGAAGGTAAAGAGGGGAAGAGGGGGGACGAGAGCTCGACGCAGGAGTGCATTGAGGATACAGTCCCCGATATACGTCGGAGATGCGCTCCGGGAAACTAGGACGTATAACGAAACGACGTATAGCGAAACCTATTTTCCCATATAAATAATGTTTAAAGTAGAGCTTACGTTCCTGGCTGTCATTTAAGTCACATTTGTACCATTTGAGTCCCAAATAATACTTTATAACAGATTAAATAAGATATACTACGTTAAAAATAAGATTGCAAAATTAAATTAAATCTGTGCAATAAAAATCATCTGGAACGGTTCTCTAGTGAAAATGATTTAATAACAGTTGGACCACATACAAGATCATTCGGCAGTGGAATAATGAATTTTGAGACCGCATATGGGATGACAAAGTGAAATTAAACAACATTGAATTACATAAATAATAATTAACATAACATTATAAACATGACTAAAGTATTTTTTACAGTATAGTAGCAATTCATATAATGCTATTGGAATTTCCGGAATTTCTCTTTAACTCCTCATAATCGACATATAGTGGAAGAGACCTTCCTTATTTCATTGACGACGTATCTGCGAAACTTAGTATAACAAGGCGACTTATATATAATGGGGAATTACTGTATTGATAGAGGGAGAGAGAGATTGAGGTGGCATGAAGGAGAGCGCGATGGAGATAGAGGGAATATGAAGAAAGGATGTGTGGTAAGAGGGACATGGAGTGATGTTGGAATACGGGTTGTGGAGGATCTCGGAGGCAAGGCTTGTGGTAGGAAGAATGAGAAGAAGACGAAGAATGTTAGAGGAAAGAGATGTGTAGGAAGAAGAATTAAAACGAATGAGAGAGAAGAGAAAAATAAAAGGGAGAAAGGGATGATGGGGCGTAGGAGGAGGAGGAAGGTGGATCTGGAGGTAGGAAAGGAGGCTGAGTGGGACGAAAGGCCTTCCGCCCATCTCGCAGCCTGATGGCGGCGCGGATAGGGAATGAGGGGTAGGCTGTGAAGGAAAGAGAGGCAGCTATGGGAATTGATAGGAAGGCCGTTGATACATATACTGAAAGCTTTCTAGAGTGGAGTAGAACACCGGTTAGGGAATGAGCTTTCCGTTTTCATTGTTGTTGAAGGGGTGTGTTTATGTCGAAAGGGGGGGGGGGGGGTTGGGAGGAGGGAAGAGGCTTAGCAACCGAGGGCCGCGGGGGTAAGAGGAGGTGGAAGAGATTATGGGGCGGGTGGGAATTCTTCGCACGAGATGGCGTGTGCTAGGGCGGTTTCGTAAAAAAAAGCTGCTGTCATTTCCTGCGCAATAATTGAGAAAAACTTTTACAGCAGTAATTCGTAGCAAAAATATTGGATTTTATTTTATTTTTTCTGTAGCAATAAAGATTAAGTAATGCGTTTTGTAGTTTTGTGATAAAATAACCTGCATGGTCAATATATTTTATTTTTTAAATTAAAAATAAATGTATGAAACGAAATTAGTGACGCATACAACCCGTGATAACATTCATGCGGCCCTTGTCTTTGTGATATGCTATAGACAAAATTTGTTATAATGAACCAATAATATACGAGTCATATCGAAACATATGTAATGATGGATATTGCAGGTTTATTTTTGTTTGCAAAATATAGGAATCATTTAACGAATACGCAAATGGTAGTGGGTCTATGAAATCCACCACTGGTTCCAACAAGTACTACTCAGAGGTTCTTATAATCTGACATAGCATTTAATTTTCAGAATAATACAACTTAAATGTTTTCCTGTTGTTAAATCTGAGACAACGCTTCGTGTAAATCACTGGGTCTCCTGGTGTTTCTCTTTTAATTATTGGTCTTCTCACTGTGGCCCGCCTAACAACTACTAATTCTAAGATTCCATGCAACCAGCTGAGTAGAACACTCCCAACGTGTGTAGAACCCATATAACTAGAACGTTTGATTGGTAGCAGAGGAAATTTCATTCCGTTGCGAATAATTTTTCGTTAAAGTTTGCCCTGTGTTCCGTTTCCTCATGTAATCTATATATAAATATTTAATATATAAACACATGATTGTGCACGAATAAAGTGAAACTACGTGTACATTACTAAAATAACTCATTATTTAAGAAAAAGTATATATATATATATTCAATGAACCTCTTACTGCAAATATTTGGTAAATGAAATAAAAATAAGAAATATATTTTTAATTTAAACGAATTTTGTAAAGTGAATTACAAGATAACGAATAGTAGATTAAACTTTTATTATCTATTCGACTATATCAGAGCTCCACCGTTCCTAATGATCTCACACTGTAGAACTCATTAATCAACTATATAAAAATTCCTTATTTTTATATATGTGGTAAAGTAATATTTTAGTTCTAGAGAATTCAATTTCCCATCGATTGAGATATGAAAAACGCGTTTTTTTATTCCACTGAATTTTATGGCTTAAAAAAACGCATTAAAATTATCAAAAAGGGAAAAAAACATTTTAAAACCTCTTTATCGTTCGTACTTCCGATTTTCGAGTACGTATACCAGCCTTAACCTCTTTGAAAATGCAATTGCATGATATCCCCTATCGAACCCCGCAAATTTTATTGAGAAAAGAAACCCTCCTAGGCTCCAACCCAAGCACTCGACGCACATTAGTTGACCGCCCACGCATGTTGAGAAATAAACTTCTTTCCGACAAAAAAAAGGAATTCTAAACATTATCATTTTTAAAAAATCCGCAAATGACCTAACTCCTCCTTCCGCACATCTCTTAAGCAGGGGAGAAGAAAGAGGATGAGCGCCTCACGGTGACATTTTCGACTGGATGCCCTTAAAAAGGAGGGCCTAATGAAAGTCTGTTTCCTTGGAAACCTTGGATTTTTCTACCCCCGGCAGAGTGATAAGCTCCAGGAAACTTCGCGGAGTCAAATACTCAAAAGAGAACTTTAAGCAGACTGGCGAGGTATACATAGTTGAGGGAAGGAGAAAGATGGAAATAAAAGGAGAGAGAGAAGTGGAGTGGGAGAGGGGAAACTGTTGTATAGGAATGAGAGAGGGGGAGAGAGAGAGAGAAGGGCGTAGGCTGTTTGGAGGAGGATGAAGGCGCTGGGATATAAACCCGCTATTACCATTGGCGAAGAGAAAGAAGGAAAGGGAGAATGGGAGGGGATACTTTAAGGAACAGCAAAGAAGAGAGAGAGGGAGAGCCATAAAGAGTTGGGAGGGATGGTATAAAGAGGAAGAGGGAAACATCAAGAGGAAAGGAAGTTCGGTGAATTACGTTTTGCAGTGTCTTGTTGAGCGAGTAAGTTCACGCCTAGCCGCGAAATATTTTACCAACCACTCGTTAGTAAAATGTTTCGCTAAAAAGGGTTTATTTTCATTTCTTGTAGCGAGAGTGACCAATTATAAATTTTCCCATAAATAAATGAAATTTTTATCACGCCAACTGGAATATTAAGAATTAAATCTACCTCGACTGCGAATCTCACACATTTGATGGTATCAGGCGGATAAATTACATGTACTGATAAATATGTATGCGTAATAGGAATGGGTTTTCGGCGGATGACCTTTAACACGGTTAAGGAGAAAATGAATGAGATTTTTAAAATTTCCTCTACTCTCAAACCTGCAGACAGCGGCACATAATGTAACATCTGAAGAGATGGCTCCTAGCAGAGAAAACTTTACTCCTCCTATAACAAACGCTCTGGGAAAGGTAGCGAAATAATAAAAAATAAACGGGGAATTAGAAGGGAAAGGAGTGATTCATTGGACAGTAAGCCATCTTTCTTCGGCGAAAGAGGCAAGTGGGTAAATTGATGCGTTCGAAAGAGAGGGAAGATGAAAAAAGGCTTGAGAGTCCAAAGAGTGAAAAAGGCAAAAGAGAAACCCGAAGAAATAAAGTTAAATATGAGTAAATGAGGAGTCGAAATCGACTAAACAGAGTCAGGGGAAATTTTTAACTGAATAATAAAACGCTTCGATGGAAGTCGGGCGAAACAGAAACCAAGAAACGGAGGAAAGCGCAGGGATTAAGCTGGAGAGAGGCAGAAAGAAAAGTGAACGTGAAAGAAATCGAAAATGAAAGAAGATAAAAGCGGAATTTATGATATTGACATTCTGAATGACGAAGTTATTCAAAGGAAAGCAAAAACTTTAGATTTATGCTCTATTTAACATTGATTTCTTTGAAAATTTATATATATATATATATATATACTATGGAAGAGAAAAGGTATGTAAGGATATTTAGAGCAACTAGATGTTGAAGGAAACCCAGTGAACACTTATATCTACATATATACATATGTGTATATATATATATATATATTGGGCAACTAGGTGTTGAAGGAAACCCAGTGAACACTTATATATATATATATATATATATATATATATATTTAGGGCAACTAGGTGTTGAAGGAAAGGGATCATCCCGAAAGCTCTAACCTCTACAAATGTGTCTCTCCAACACCCCAGCGGCTCTGCTTCCGGTAAGTGTTCACTGGGTTTCCTTCAACACCTAGTTGCCCTAAATATCCTTACTTACCTTTCCTCTTTCGTAGTATATATATATATATATACGAGTAAAAATTTTCATCGAGAAACAAACGCTATTAGCGAAAATTTTCAATTGTAGGTTATTACAACTAATCATGGAAAGATCAACGTAATTAATCGATACACTGTTCAGAATCAAGATTTTTTACGGCCAAGCTGCGGTGCACAATCTTCAGGTGTTGCAGTGCAACTTGGTAGTTAAAAGAAATTATTCTCTCCAGTGAAATTTTTTATTACGTATTTAAATTCCTGTTTCTGAATAAAGTTTTTATTCTCTTGCTGGGCTTCATCGACGTTCTTACACTACTATAGGGTATAAGATGTCATCCAAGCCACTTTAGAGCGAATTTTTCCAAAGGAATTTTTGGCCCCCTCCATGAATTTGGACATCTTTTGGTATTATTTTATTTAGCTGGCGAATTGGCTCTTTTACTTTATTGTTAAACCGTGAACTGCTTGTTGTTCAAGATAACTATCTTAACCATTAATATTTGAGCACTTAATATTCATATATTTTAAAAACTTATGAAAAGGAATATTTAAGAATTACGGATGAAGAATGTAGATTTGTAGCGGTGCATGTTTTGATTTACGTAACCGTTTGATAATAACAGAATTAATCTAAATCATTCATTGGATTCGAACTGTGATTCCAGGTCGATGATTCATTTTCAGTTGGTTAAATTTTTGATAGCTGAAGTTAAGTTTCCTATGATTGAGACTTTTCAAAACTTATTTTTAAGTGTACCATGAAGTCTGGAGAGTATTTGATATTGTTTTGCATTTCCTTTGTATACTATACAAGCCAGCCTTTACTTAAGTTGAATTAATCTACTTTCATATGTAAACAATCTTTTTTCGTTTCGATTATGTTTTTGCTTTGGTTTGTTTCTTTTGTCACGGACTAGGGGCGAAATTCGCAACTATTGTGTTTACTATTGTGAGATTCATAGCAGGAAAACAAAGTGTGGTTCTCCAATGAAAGATATAGATATATTATTTTGAAAAGATTTTAAAGGAAAATTTTACAATGCGGCTTATATTTGGAAGAAGAATTTCTCATAAAGCTAATTACCTTATTCATTGTACTGTTTAAGACTTCTATTGTTCAGTTTTCTGAGGGTTTATGCATCTTTTCTTATTTTGTTTCTAGATTACATACACAAATGGATCTTGTATTAGCGCTAATAATGAGGGGCTTGGTCCGTGTGTAATAAATAAATTGATGTATCCAACACATGACTTTCTCCATACGTAAGTTGTCAAGTAAAATCAAATACGGCGATAGGAAAAGTTCAACTTAAATGCTTCAGCTCTAGCGATTCAATTGTCACTACCACACTAACCGTCAATTTCGAAGAAAATTGAATATCTTTTGAAATATACCTCATATGAAAATTTAGTTCAAACAAAAGTTGTAGAAAAGAATAATATATACAAACATATATATATATATATTTATTTATGTTAACAAAAATTCATTTTTAAGCGAAATATTTAAGAAAACTAAAATTTTGCAGGAGTAAACCGCTACTTCCGGTTGACACCGATTGTCATCAAAATCTTAAGAATATATATAAAATCACAAATATAGAATTGCCTATTGATCTGATGAATAGTTTTTGAGTTAGAGCGCAGGCAACATTTCTGTCACACACATACGGACACACACACAGACATCATCGAAAAAACGGTCAAAACATGTTCAAGGGACCTCAAAACGTGTATCTTCCTTGAAATCTCGAATTCGAATTTTTTCATGAAAACAATACTTTCTCTATACCAGTGGTTCTCAGGCAGATCTACCTGTGACCCCCTCCGTGCGGATGTTCGGTCGCTGGGATCCCCCGTGATTTTTGAGAAGTAATAAAAATATATAAAACCTTTTTTCATTTATAGTTTTTATAAAGCGCATTGAACAGTATAAAACAAATTTTTGGGTTCAAGAAAATATCTGTTTCTTGAGGAAATTTTTCATTACACATGTGATGATGAATTTCTTTTTAAAAAAAGACATGGCATATGTTGATTAAATTATTCGCTACATTATAGATAGTATGGAATATTCATGTTGTTGCACACAGGTGACTACAGGAGAATTAGTTTGCTACGGTAGTTTAGCGGTAGAATATCCACCCGGAAAGTGGAAGACCCGGGTTCGATTCCCTATCATAGTAGAGTTTTTCACTTGTTTCCACATTTCCAAAAAAGAAATTAGTTCATCAAAAATTCAGATATCGTCCATGAATTACAATAAAGATGAGAAATGTGAAGACTAAGAAAATGAGTGAAGCTAGTATAAATCGCCGTATTAATTGAAGTTTTATTATTAAATTATATTTCTTATATTAAATGCAAATATATTTAAATTAACAGATGCTTAATTTTGAAGATTCCAACCATCTAGAATACATAAAAACTTAGACTTATAACCTATACATTAAAACTGAAGGATTGATAGAATGAGAAAAACTCAGTTGACTGCTCGCGACCCTACATTTGAGAATCACTGCTCTATACTACGTATATGGAGAAAGTAAAAATTAGACTCATGAGCATTCCCATAGCAACTGATATCAGTTATCTGTGTTCATGGCAACGGAATTCAGCCTAAATCATTTCACTGAATCAGATCTTCTCCGATACAACCGTATCCGAGCTGAAATTTCGTAGGTTTAATATGTGAGGCATTCTGTTTTATTACCGGTGATAGGAGATCTGCGGTCGAGCCGCTTCTTATGAATCTATAGTGTGATCTCAGCAGAAAAGGAAAGCACCGAGTCGAGATCACCGACAATGAACTCCTGTTGAGCGTGGCCGTTTAAATGTTGAACGCACCAACCCAGGAGATGATGCTTGTGCTTAGCAAATTCACATCTCCATAGAAAAATGTATTCTACGCAATTGGGGTTAGTCTCCAGAGTTTTAAAAAAACTTCTTTTGCTGTATCATGGAGATTAAGAGAGGATTGTAATTATTTTCTTCGTTCATCTTGTTTTTAATTCTCAAATGATGTTTGTAATTTTACATTTTCATTTTATGGTAAAACAAATCGATCAGAGTAAGAAGGCTATAAGCCTTGGCTAATATAAGTAGGGTGCAATATTTCTACGTGGTGGAACCCATTGCAAGTTGTCAGTGCTTCGGCGAGCCAGATTAGATTTTAAATCGGACGTCAAGTAGAGAGTTTTACTGTCGTAATTCGAATGGTATATTATATGAATTTGGATGTAAAATCGTTCAGGTCTTTTATTGATCAAAGATTCGCGGTCTGCATAAAACCTTCTTGGCTCTAGGTTTCTCACTTCTGTCCTAGATTATCCAGAAATGTAACTTTTTGGAGAGTGCGCGTCGAATCTATCTCTTGGGCGAGAGCGACCCGAGCGGTCGTCTGAGGAAAGACGGTGTGTGACTATAATCTCGGCTTGCGATGCCTGAGAATCCGCTCCTCGTCACAACCTCATCCAGAATACGTTTCCCGCTCCCCCACCTCTCATACCACACACTCTTTTCCCACCTCTTTCTCCTCTCAAGGGTTCAGTCGGGTTCAAATACTCCCCTCCGCTCTCTTGATCTCTCGGAATTCCCTCCTCCCCCCCGGCTGAGCCACGCAGCCGCTTATTATACGCCCCCTGCGATGCGCGAGGTAGGACAGGGGCTTGGGGAGGGAGGGGGGAGGAGGAGAGAAAGGAGGGAGTGGGTGAGGGGCAAGGGAGAGCCGAATGAGGGAAGGTGGGTGAGGAGGGGCGGGGAGGGAATCGCAAATGCGGCGGCGCTGCCGTCTCGGCTGCATTCGAAAACCAATCACCGACGTGGTTTTCCTGCAGCACACTTGAGCACGTGCTCTGCCACAGCAAGAGGGAGGCAGAGGAAGAGGAGCAGAAAGCAAGAGAGAGATGGAAAAGAGAGCAGATCAAACACTAATGTCCACGTATGAAATTTCACGCACATTTTCAAACACGCAGAATGGCACAAACGTTCGGATAAAAAATTATGATCGATATTTTTACGCCTCTTTTGAATTTTTATTTTGCTTCTGTTGATTTATTCGAGTCGACTTTATCGATCGTCGATAACCCGACATTATTTGTTTGGTCAACTTTATCGAATGTGATCGAGAGGTTACGCGAAATAGGATCCAACGGGATTTATATTTCATATTTTTGAAAGCATAATAATATGCGATAATTATTTATTAAATTATTTTTTTAATGTAATGAAAAATTCTGGCAGTCCTCTACCTGCGACGCTCCTAACTTACGACCTTTTATAATTAAGGAACATGCTCCGGACTTAAGGCGCCGCTCCACACTTAACACTTTCCAAAACGATGTTTGACGCCTTAAGGTCAATTCGAACAACAACGTTTACCACAATTAATGACATGCCACGAAAACATGTTATAATGTAATTTAACGCGACTTCAAATCAAAACAAAACGGAAGTACTCCATAAATGAAGCTAATCTGAAAACTTCCGATGTCGTCTTATCCCTTGATTTCTCCCGCTTTGCCTCAGTCTGACATGAGATAATAAAAAAAGCTCTTTCGCTTTCCTCCCTTTCTTAAAGTTTCGGTTTTAATTTTCAGACCACGATCGACTGGAAATATCTTCGAAACCAATGCTCCTAGTTTAATCTATAGACTAGGGTTTATCAACCGCAGGTCCGCGGATAACTATTTGACATCCTCGACATTCCGTTTTTTAAATAAAATGTTGAATGATGGACGTTGCCGATTAATGAGATGCTTCTAAGTGTGCATAAATAGAGCCTTTTTTTAGAAAGCCTTAGAGCAAACGAACAGAAATATATATTTATATTTTTTCTTCCGTGTGAAACACTTCTACAGCTAGTCCGAAGAAAGGCTTTGCACTAAACAGGGCCCACTGCTATTTATCAACACAGTCGTTATTACCTGACCGACGAATCAGGAACGTAATCTAACTTTATAACATTTTTCTTGTGAAAAAATGTGTTTCGACTTACTTTTCAGTGTTGTAGTTGCGAGAACTGCCTGTACTATCTGAAAAGATAAAACTTGTTTGAAGAAAGTAATTGATAAAGAATATTACGTGTGCTAATTTTGGTATCTTACGCCAAGATATATGTTTTGTGTATGCTGATTAAGGTCCATTAACAGCTCAAAACTCGCGCTCATAGCCCCAAAAAAACACCCCAAGAATTAGATGAGGTAGACCGGTGAAGGTGATTACTCATCCAACTAAAACTGGGATTTTTATGGTAAACGGTAACAACCTTTGGAGAAAGTTAATCAGGATATCAGCAAGCATAAGTCTTTCCTTCAGGTGAAAAACACTTGGATCAGGGTTGGGCAACCTCTAATACATCCGGGACCGCCTCAATGGCTACGAATTCTTCGGCGGGCCGCAATCGAAGTTACCAATGCTTTGTCGCGAATGATTAGTTATTCATCGGAAGCTACCTAGAGGTTCTGAAATTTCACATAAACTTAAGCCTGAGCCTAAATGAAGCTTTTTGGGTTATAATTTTAATATCATTAGTTTTATTTTAATAAAAATATGAGTTTTTGTGTTGAATTTTTCGGATCTACTTCGCGGGCAGGCACAAAGCGCTCTAGGCTACATCAGGCCCGCGGGAGCACTTTATACGGTCCGCGATTGCATTACGAAAGCGAACTATGAATGTAACACAGACAATTTCGTATTTTTTTAGCTAAAATTACGGCCGGAAAACCTTTGCTAGTAAAGTTTAACAATAAAATGTTATTAATTATCAATTTTCACATATAGAAACCTTCGCATTCTCTCAAGTAACTTCCGATGTGGATACTAATGTGGCCCGCCGAAGCATTTTCTTCTGTTAATGCGGCCCACCTAAGAAATCACAACGGCTAATGCCTCGTCAAAAGTTTCCCCACCCCTGCTCTAGGGGACCGGTTGCGGCCATTATCTTAGTACAGCTTAAGAGGATAATAATGCGACCAGTGTAAAAGACAATTTTACGGACCATAGGATCAATATGCAGAGGAAAGTTACTGAATTTTAATACCATAACACATTAAAACTCCACTCTATCATCTAAATGAAACACCTGCGTGTGTGTCCGAGTGTGTTTATTTGTGAAATCAGAGGTAATTGACCAATTTGAAAAAGATATTCCTCATTTTAAAGATAAGGTTAAGGGATAAGCATGTTATATTTCATAGTTAGAATCCAGAAGTCACGGGTTCGAATCTGTATACTCCGTAACATATACGAGGTCTGATCAAAAAGTTGTAAGACTTTATTTACAAAAAAGAAAATAAAATTACATAAAACATTCTTACTAGCTTTTCCCTTCAAAGTAGTCTCCCACCATTGATATACAGGTGTCCCAATGTTTCTGCCACTTCTGGAAGCATCGCTGGAAGTCTTCAACTTTGAGGTTGCCGAGTTACGATGTCACATTCTGTTGGATGGTTGGAATGTCCTCAAATCTTTGTCCTTTTAGCTTCATTTTCATTTTGGGGATAGAAAAAAATCAGAAGGGGTGAGATTAGGTGAGTGTGGAGGGTGGGGTACTACAGGAATACTCTTGACTGGAAAGGGCAGTGTGAGCAGGAGCATTGTCATGGTGGAGAAACCATACATTTGAAAAAGCTGGTGGCATTTTCTCCGAACTTTTTCCCTTAATCGAATTAAAACCTCTTCGTTGGCGATTTCTCTAATGGTTAATCGTCGATCAGAATTAACCTTTTCATTCACTTTAGCAACCATTTCCTCACTGCGTGAAGTTGACGGATTACCTGAACGTGGGTCGCCTTCAACAGATTCTCGATCATGTTGGAAACGGTTTATCCATTGACAAAAACTGGCCTGCCTAAACAAGCATTGCCATAAGCAGTTCTTAGCATTCGGAGAATTTCTGCTCCGTTTTTCCCGTTCTTCACACAAAACTTGATCCACACACATTGTTCTTCTTTTGTATCCATTACGACTGCGACTGAGGGCAAAGACATGTCTCAACTTGGCAATGCTCTGCTCAGAACTGGTTTGGTGGAGGGGGAAGTGGCATCACTCCTGCATGTAATGAGTCATTATCTATGCTGACTTAGCATTTTGGTCCATTACCTTGAACGCTTCTTTTGTAATACACTGTGTCTTAGAACTTTTTGATCAGACCTCGTACATTGAAATTTGGGCAGGCCGTATTAAATCATCATAGTTTATTATCTACCCGTTGCAGCGTTGGATTTAATAGCGATGATGAAAAGAACTGTCGAAAATATTTAATAATTAAATGAAATTTAAATTAAATATATCATATTTATTAATTTTAAAATACTCTAATAATGTTGTAAAATCTCAATAATAATAGCTTTCCATCTTTCTTCTAGTTTCTTCATTTCACGGTCAAAATGGGATATTTTATTCTTCCTCTCCCTATTTTTCCTCACTTTTCCCCTCCCATTTCCTATCTGATAGCATTATCTTATTATATATTATTGCGTAAAGCTGCGTCCGTCCGTCAGTCAGTCACTGCGTACGAATCCTTCATATCTATAACTAGTAGAAAATTCTGCAAGCAGTTCATCCTACTTTCAACAAAGGGGTAAAAACAACCATTAAAAATTGCAGTTTTTATTATAACAGATTATTTCCATTTGTTGTGACCGAAGATCTATAATCTTGCCAAATGTCAAGTCTCTAGTTCATCTAAAAGTGCCTTATATCCATATAGGGAAATAAT
Source organism: Uropetala carovei (assembly GCA_036926305.1). NCBI lineage: Eukaryota > Metazoa > Arthropoda > Insecta > Odonata > Petaluridae > Uropetala > Uropetala carovei. The sequence continues at coordinate 15,257,202 of JAXCHB010000133.1, read as the reverse complement.
GGGGCAAAAGAGCCCCTAAAAATTGGAATTTCAACAATTTCGAATTTTTTCCTTCAGTTATCACCAAAAATCTATATTCGTGCCAATTTTAAAGTTTCTAGCTCATCTGAAAGGAACTCATAATTTGTATCCTCCTACTATGTAAGAAGTAGCAATATATTATAGATACGTGTAAAAAATTTTACATGAAAATTACTTCAAAACTACTCCATATTTCAAGGTTTTGAGATTTTTCCTGGTTCTTTCACTTTTACATTTAAATACCGGCCAAGTTAGAGATTCTCACTTATTACCGACGTAACACTTACACACCGGTTTGAAGCACGCACGCAGGTACATATATGCCTAAAGCTGTGAAACTTTTGCAGTAAGAATCAAATTTTGTCGTTCTATTGATTATTTACCTTGTCAGCTTCATGTTTTATGTTTCTTGTTCATGCATACGGACTATTTATTTAAAAGATTTTTTCACCTAAACACATTACAATCACAATGATTATTATATTGTCTTAAACGTCTAATTTACTGAAATTACTCATGCATTTCAAGTATACGCGTAGAATATTTCATATCATGAACATTTATTATTGCCTAGGAAATTGGAAATGTCACGAAAAAATACAGAGCAGTAAATAAAAATTTTAGCGTTGAAAAAGAAGTAATAGTTGATAGGTGAAACAATTTTACATAAATAACGACAAATTATTGTACCCTCTATGTCTTGTTCTAACTGCTTTAGCTTTGAATTGCTGACTTTTAAGTTCCTATCCTTCGTCTACGCAAAATCAAAGATAAAACGTACGATAGAAGGGTATGAAGTCGTGAGATGTTGTGAAAATGACCACCAATGGATGAAACTAATACTTTCCGGTTCAAATTTTGAAAGGGATTTAAACTTACAGCAAACACTACCGTACCACAACAAATTTTCAGGTTATCTTAAAGCAAATAAACATTTATTCTGCCTTGAAAATTCTAAAAAATACTAAGTAGCAGTAAACGAAAATGTCGGTGTTGCAATGCATTATAGAAAGAGAAAAGGAAAGATTTTAAAATTACGTCCTCCCTCCTAATGACAGTATGCAATACACAATTTTATCTCTCAAAACAATTAAGAAGTAAAATAAAATATATAAAGTATATTTTATACAATATAAATTTACAGTTAAAAAAGTTTAAATTTTCATTTGTCGCGTCTCTAAGTGTACTGCGCCCTAGGACGGTGCGTCGCTCGCCTAGCCCTTGTCCCGGTTCTGCGATATGTCACACTTGAATGCTTAAGTTATGACTATGAGGTAATTCAATTCCTTGCCGCATAGAGACACGGCTGACACTTCTCTGCATCCAATCAAAACGCACCCAGACAGACACGAACTAAGCGTATTATTATGATAGATAATTTAGAACCAGCATACGACGTCGCGACTACCGTAATAGCCCGAATATAAGGCGACCCCGAATATAAGGCCTCCTAATTTTTCCAATGAGAAAATTCAAAAAAAAGATTTAATATTATATCACTTATGGAATAATTATAACAAACTAATTTTTGTCTTGAAAAATATTTTTTCGTTTATTTATGAAATAAATATTAATACGTATACACAGGGCCGTAGTGACCGCTTTTGGCGCCCTGGGCAGAGGATTTTTTGGCGCTCCAAGATGATTTAATAAAATGATAAGTGCCTATTTTAAAAAGGTATTTAACTAAAATAAACAATCGTTTATCTACAGACTTATTTTTTGGGCTTTATTTGCAACAAAAATATTGATTATGTCATTGGAATCTATATTTTTAGCACTGTCATATTCAATAGATAAGATAGAACAGAGTCACTCTTGGTTCATTGATGACCGTAGGTCATTTTTGGTCAAATTCAGTTTACTAAAAGAACGCTCTCCACTTGAAATTGATGTGGCGAATTTCAAGAAATTCTCAGCAAAAATTCCGCATTAAGAAAGGAACTTAAAACACCATAATCATGAAGAAATTCCAATATTTCCTCCTATGTAATTTTTACACTTTTTATCGAAGGCAGGTGGTGTTTCAAACTGGAAACTTCTTCGATTGACTCGCGTTCATCCACATTGATTTTATACATATACGCAGCATTTTTACAGGAATTTATCATTTCATCTTCAGTCGTATAATACAATATAAAGCACAACTTAAAAATTTTAAATCATTATCAATTTCGTATAAAGATGAAAATCGTGCCTAAAGTTGCCTTTGAAGAGAATTTGTTGCCTAATGCACTGCATCGTAAATAGTATTTTGTTGTTTCAGGTATTGAGGGTGCTACAGTTTCCATCGTGTCATTAAATTTCTTTTTCTTCCTCTTATTTTCGGGATTCCTCTTTCATCGCAAAATGTCTTTGCCTCTTCCATATTCTCTTCCAGTCGTGACTTTGAAATTTTTGTGTCTGGTACCAAATTGTGGATCAATCCACAGTTACTACATCGGCACCTTGAACAGATTTAGTGAGGCGATTGATCTTCTAACAACAAAAATATAAATTGCACGTCGATCCGTTTTAGCAAACCTTCAATATCTGTGCATTCATGTTCATTCTTTAATTTTATTAACACCCTATAAACTTGCTTCAATTGTAACCTTAATGAATTCACTGCATTTGCTCTTGATGAACATCGTGTTGTGCCATGTTTTTTCAACCCATGTGGAACCAGCAAAATAAATTAATAAATGTAACGGTTATACTATTAGGAGCATTTTCATACGATTGAGCTACTATGCTTTGTAAATCTAGTAGATAAAGTTCCAATTTTTAGATTATTTCTGACGCGATTTCGTCTCCTTTTTAGTTTCTCATATACGAAGTATTTTGAGCAAGTATTGCAATCGCGAAAAAAATCGATCTTGAGATTTTGATGGAAATACATGTTTTAGGTGTACCTGAGTCCGAAAAAGTTGTTTTCGCAATTCCGTCTGTCTGTCTGTCTCTGTCTGTCTGTTCGCGGCTCTAGAGCCTAAACGGTTAAGTGAAAATGAATGAAATCTCGAACTTAAGCATTTTATTATACAGAGTAGAAGCAATGATGAAATGGTTGAAATTGCTCCATAATTAAGGGCGGTTTATTCTAAGCAATTTTAACAACAATTTGATTTTCTCAAATTCCGTAAAGATACTTGAGTTGTTGTCTGCAATAATACTATATGGTTAAAATTTCACAAAAAATTAATATAAAGCTAGTTTAATCTTTGGCAACTTTAATAACAATTAGATTTTCTAAAATACAGCTCATACGATTTTCATCAAATTTCGTATACCTAGTTATTTAAGTTGATTTTTATAATGATTATACATAGTTCATATTTTTCAATATATAACTAAACGATGCATTAATATATAAGAAAATTTGTACAATGCATATTGTACCGATTATTTCGATTTGATAGCAATAAAATCAATCAAGTCCTCAATAATTACTTTTTTATCGAAGACTTGGATGAAAATTCTGCACGACTAATGTAATGCGATAGGGCGTGCACATTTTTGGGAGCAAGGATAAATAAAAGAAATTATATTCAGAGCGTAAACAGTAGAAGCAGCCAATTAATTCTGCATACATTAACCTATGACTTGGTACAGTCACGGTCCTTCAGCTGAACCTCAGGTTGGCTGTAGCGAAGAGATCGAAACTGTAACCACATTTTGTCAAGTATATAATAAGACTTCCATTTGGCGCCCCCCTACGAAGCTGCGCCCTGGGCACTTGCCCCGGTTGCCCCGCCCTCACTACGGCTCTGCGTATACATAAAATTTTCTCGACCCCCTCATATTAGTCTTGCGTCTACTGATATCCTGTAATCCTTTAATTTTCATTCAGTAAAGACGACGTGAGTCTCCTTCCTCCTCTAATCGCTTATTCAGCATCGCTGCCATTCACCTAGGCATTATGGGTCATCTTGCAATTGTCGATATCCAGAGACAAAATTGACATGAGCTGTCGATTTCAGCAGGGGCGAAATGGAAGGGTCGTCCCGATGATTTATTAATGTATTAGAATTACACTGGCCCGACGTTTACTGTGTGAGGGAGCCAATTCCTCCTTAAAATTACGAAAAAAATTGTAAGCAAGATGACCCAATTTTCAAATTTTATTTTTCTTTGAACTTAATACAATTACACAGGTCTGTCTGATGCTGTTAACGAATAGTAATTTTTGGTAAATTTTCCTGAGACACTCAATCGTCTTACCATTTTTAGTGACGCAGTTATGTTTGGGTAAGAAAAGTTATGTAAATTAGTTTAAAGCAGATTAGCAACATATTCTGGCACACACTACTCCCTGAGCGAGCTCCACACTCAAGTTCGTTTTCATCGGGAACAAAATTACTTTCATGTTACTTTATCATTTCTTCCTCAAATTCCTTCTTAATATCATTCTTCGGTAATTGGTCATTTTCCAGATAATATATCAGCTGATTTTTCAAAAATATTATGGAAAGGCTTCTGGAAAAGTTTCGCTAAAGATTCACTTAGCTTTACTAAGCCTTGGGGATGAATCTGCTTCTTCAAAGCTAAAAACTTCTTGCATCGAGGAAATGCTGTTCAGAGAGAAAGTCGATATACATAAGGTTTCTGTTAGACATTCCTTGTTAAATAATGAAAAAATATATTTTACTTCAAATTATCTCTTACGAAGTTAAAATTTAACTGTGAAGGATTATTTCCTTAACGAATTTTAACAAGTTTTGTTCCGGTATTCTAAGTTGCCGGAAACTTCCATAACAGTTTTAATATCCACTTCTTCATCAATAGGTTTTATCAAAACAAACTGGCAACGGAGCGCATAAACTTGGGCGTCTCTTTCTCCCTCCGCCATATATTATTCTCCATCGCATTTAAACGCACGGGACATGTAAAAGCTTAAAAAATACAAGATAAAGGCAATCCAAACTATGGTAGTACTTAGTGGCTCAAAAATTTTAACTGCTGCAATTATTTTCGCGACTTTAACCGATAAGTTAAATGTATAAACAGGCTGTTTTTCGGATATAGTGCCTCCATTATATTTGCGCCAGTGGCAGGCGACCCGTCCTCTGGGCGTTATCTACACCAGAATCGACCTTCCACTATGAGGTGGGCACACGTTCATTGCAGAGCTTGTAAACCCATAGTTATACGCCACTGGTCTTGAAAACTATTGTTTATATGAAAATATTTTTCAAATAAAAGTTGTAGAACTGGTAAAGTAGAGTATTTCCTTTTCTATATATTTTTATCGTAGGAGTAGCCGTTATCGAGAAAATCAAACAACAAAGTCTTATATGGAATTGAACTTAGAAAATTTCTTGCATGGTTACTTCATTGTTGCTAACATAAACAATCTCCCAAACAAACGTTTAATTTCCTTACGTGTGCATGTAATACTATTAAATAGGAAGAAAATGGATTATTTATGATGAAGAAAAGGACTTTAAAACGCTATTTCCCTTACGTACAGTTATATAATTGCTTTCCAATACTCCATTGCACGAAACGCGCCCCATTTGTGATACGTTGTACGCTTTCCTAACTTGTTTATATTCACACCCAGACAAACGCAACTTCCTTTTGATTCCATCCGCCATTCTAAAATTAAATAAATTAAGGGATTTATTATGTTTTTTAATTATTATTTTTAATTTCTTTACAAAAGTGTGGTATTATTAAAAATCATTACCAAGTATTTTGAATAGTATGTGTAGCCGAAATAGTGGAAAATGTAATGAGTAATAATTAAGAAAACTAAATATTAAAATGTTATTTCTCCGGCCATACAGTATTCCAGTTGAGTTAATACTAGACTTAAACGAAAACCGTCAAACATCGGGCAGTTACCCTTCAGACTATGGAGGATTAATTGTGATATTATGCTTAATGTGCCAACAGTCACATATGCGATAAATGTATCTACTCGCAGCTGCGGGGAAGCGAATACGGTAGGTTCTGCAGATAGTGGACAACTATCTACTGCCATATATTAAGTAAAGAATGCTTTCAATTAGAACATTTTCACCAATGGATTGTGAGACAGGTACGTAATTTCATTAGAAGGCCAACAAAAACTTTTTATCCGGCAGATAAAGGACAATGGTGACATGCGAAATGCGTTACTTACTCCGAGAGCGCCGTTAGTTATCTTACAATTTCTTTCGGAGAAGGAAGCGAACCTACTTGATGTAGGTGTAATAATAAATCGCCATAACCGCACATAACAAAACCAAAAAATAGGGCATGTCTAATACCTCAAATAATTCGCAAAAGAAACAATTACAGTTAAATATTATGGAAACGTACCTTGATAATTAAATAAACACTGAAAACTTAAAAAAGTAATGTAATTACAATTTTGGGAGAACAACCCCCGAAGCCAAGTGATAAAGGAAAGACATATCCATCGTCGAATCAAATCCGCCTCACTGAATCACTTCGTATTAACTTTCCGTTGGACTAAAGATCTTAAAATTAACTTGACACCTATTAGATAAGAATGAGATTTATTTCTTCTGCATTGGATGATCGGTATTTTCCTCATTTCGTAGAAATACGCTTCTAATACTGGCCGGCAAAATTATTTGGTTATTGTATATGCCAACCACGAATTATTCCTGATGTAATGATTTAAAAAATATTAAAGTTTTCTGCCAATCGCTTTTTCAGAAATAGCTTACCAAATTACATACATACAAATAAATATTGCACTTTTCGTAATCTTGTTATATTCAGGATACAATAAACCCAGCTCTCGACGCGGTGGTTGCGTTCTTGAAAATCAAAAATAATTTCCGATGCGATGTAGATGGGCGTTTTCCAGTCATAATATGGGAAAATAGTTCACAACAAACTAAAACAACACGAATAATCACAAGAGAAAAAATATCACTCACACTACGACATCGGTTGCGCGAGAACAGAAGAAGATTCCTTTCATTGGTAAGTAATTTTAGCCACGTAATTCTAAATTAATGACCGCGTAAATTTGAAAATATGTAGTAGTAATATCACTTCCGTGTTATTCCAAAAACGGGTAAATGAAATCAGCGTAAATCGAGAGCTGGGTCTATATATATATATATATATATATGGGTGATTCTACGGAAATGGGACAGAATGATATATGAATTTGGTCAAAGCAAAAAAAGTAACTGTGTTGGTTGATTCTTTGTTATTCGATTCTGGATATCAATAGAAACATTCTACCAAAAAGGCCAGACAAAGTTTTGCTTTTTTAAGAATTTAATGGATAAAAATGAAAAGATGAGTCAGGTTAATGACTGCACTGCAGGTTAATGAACAGATGAATGAATTCTTTACAGTTAAAAGACAAAATTGAAATGAAAAGGGCAAAAAACAAGTAATCTTGTTAAATGTATTTATTTTAATCAAAAATATTAATCAACAAACTTAAAATTAAATCTAAGTCACAGCCAATTCTTTTGGCGCATAGCTCAAAAACTAAATGAAAATTGTTTATTCTCCCTGTATTTATTACAAACCTAAAAATTACCCTGTAATTTTACTTTCTTTTTCATAAACATCAACAGGTTTATTAAATTTATAATAAATTCGATAACCTTTCACGAGTAGCTTTGGATTGGGAAGCTTTTTTAATATTTTATCACAACTCACATAAGATACGTCTGTTTCGTCTACTCTAAACAAGGTACCATCATCTTTACAAAGTTTAAAAAACATTACTTTAACTTCGTTGTCTTCTTGATCAATATTGTCTTCACAAACGCCAACATAACGATATCCGCATTTTTTTTCCTTCAAATTTGATAAGCACGTAATCACCTTTTTTAATTTTTTCTTGGTCAGCAACTCCTTCATGACTGGGCCCTGGAGTATCAAAATCAGTATCTGAAAAGTCATAAACTTCAGTGGCCTTTAGCTTGCTTTTAGTCTGATTACTGCATGGAATAGTACCTATTTTAAAATGCTCGCACTGTTGTCTGCAAAAACAACTTAGCGTTTTCATTCGAATAAAATTAACTAGTTTAGAACCTGTAACTTGGTGAACGTTTATGGTACCTACGAATGGAATAATCTCCTTTTCAGTAATCATGAGCTGTACATGCTCTATGTCTTCATCTAATACCACTTCAATTATCACGCCATTTAAATTGGATCTTAATGTGTTAGCAAGTGATGATAGTTCCGGAATGTCTTTACCTTCAGCCACCAGCCTATCGGCTGTTCTTTTACATACGCCCCCTACTCCATCTGGTGTGCCCTTTCCATGGCCTGCTTCATGGTAATTCCATGTAAAATTGATGGCTTTCGGATAAAATTCTTGCAGCTTGTTACCTAGGATGTAAAACATTGTTTTACTCCGATATTGGGTAACAGGCCCATCACTCAGAAAATGTAGGTTGGTAATATTTTCATATGATGATAACCATTTGAAAACAGGCTTTAAGTGTGCCCAGATAGCTGGTGGACTGTGGCTCAAGTTTTCTGACAAAGTACAGAAACACTGAGTGTGCAGAGATTTTTCATCTTCATCACTTGTAACATCTCTTACATAGACCACGACAGTGTGGAGACTGATTTGTCTACGAGATCCTCCGAAATGGTATGATTGGATTTCCTCTCCATACTTGGTGGCGTAGTTCTCACTAAAATCGAGATGAATCAACGCATCGAGCTCTGTTAAATAACTTTTCTTGAAATTACTTATTTCAGCATATTGGTGAACAATATTATATTGATGTTTTAAGATATGAGAAATATTTTTCTCAAATTTCTTTACTATCTCGTACGGATGAGCTGTTAGAGTAGTCTTCTTTATCTATTTTATGGTATGCATTTTTCCTGTTTTTGAATCAAGGATGTCTTCAGAAATATTTATCCATTCTTGATAAGAGACGAGAATAGAATTATCCAATTCGTTATAAGTTACAACAGAATTAAAACATTTTGAACATTGTCTTGATAAGCAATCTTCGTCATAACTGTAACAACAAAGTTCATCTAAAACACTTCTGTAATTTGTACTGTTTATTATGTTAACCTTATTCAAGGCTTTAACGAGTAGATCCATATTACAGTGAATCTTACACATACATATGTCCCTTTCATTGATTTTAGGCGGTTTAATCCAAAAAGGATGACACTTACAAAAGAGCGAATGTGACAAAGGGAAATGCTCTTCTGTAAACTTTTTATGCGTGTTCTTAAGTGAGTCAGTCAAAATTCTCTTTTGTTTTACTTCTTTTCCCTTTTGTTTTGAAACAGTCTTTTTTTCCAGGACAAACCCTACTGTTTACATGTTCCTCAAGAAACTGGATAACTTGTGATTTTATTACTTTGTCACTTCTTGGAGAACGATTTACATCCAAAAGTTTCTTTGGCTGAGACTCTGAAGAACGAGCACGTTTATAGGTCACAAATTCGTTACATTCATTTAGTAAACGGTATTTTTTCACAACTTTTCCCGTGACAGCTTTGGTAAATATTTGTTTCTCCTTTTGCGAAGACAGTTTATTAAAATTATCTTGCAACTGATCTTCAATTACTTCCGCAAATAAAAGTCGCTTTCTGATAACATCATTTTGTGATTCCGAAATTTTGAGTACGTTATTTACTTTTGAATTTGGTGTTGCAGCCTGGCGGTCGCGTTTATTCGCTTGACGCATAAGCAACCTCTGAAAATTGCGTAATTTTTGCTTGAGATGTGCGATTTTTTGGTCTTTTTTCAAAATAAGTTTGTTTCTAGCCTTCCGAATCTGCACAGATTTCGCTCTAGCTACAATCACTCTTCCATCTTGATTGTGAATAGGCGGCTGAACCGGTACTGGAGCTGGTGATCCTTGACGAGATTCAGGAAGTGTCGTTTCTTTTATGAATTGAGAGGCTGCCCTGTTAGCTCGTTGATTGGCTTGATCGCCCCTTCTGCCTTTCGCTTCTCATATTTTCGTCTGTTTGATTCTTTATACTTTTCATATAACTCGGGGTTTTCCTTAATTCTCTTATATCGTTTCTTTTCCAATTCTCTCTTCCGTTTCAATAATTCTTCATGAGTCTTATTATTCTTCCTCCGTGACATTTAAAATACCTGTAACAAGGGTAACACAATATTGTTTCTAAAAATTAACAACTTTAAATTCCCATCCCATTCCTAAATCTTTGAAAATTTTAATAAGAAACCTTATTTCATCACAACAACGTCGTTAACTTGATTCTGATCAATCACCTGTTAGGATGGAAACAGGTTAATGACGGCGCAGGTTAATGATGGCAAAATGACATCTGCAACATTTTGAAAGAAACTAATTAAAATTGGCAGCACAAATGTACACATTTTGATTGCATTCTATGACTACTACATGTGATAGGAAGACGGTAAAAAACAAATGCTTATTAAAACAATAAAATACCTACCAGGTTAATGATACTTTTACTGACACTGTCACAGAAGAATGCACTCATACTTGGTTTCTACTCAACTCTTTACATAACCTCAAAATGGCGCCGCATTGTAGTCTACAGAAACACGAAAGCTATTGGCTGTTACAGTGGCCAATGTGATCGTTGCTTAAAATGGCACAATATTTGAATTTATATTATTGTCAGGTGAATGATGCTTGCCAATGGTGACATTAAAATCAAGTTGTATAAAACTTGAAAAAATAAGAACTTAACGTTTTTATTTCTAGAAATGTAATACTAGATATTCCAGTAATACGGTTTTATTACATCATTAGTTAAAAGAAGCTTTGAGAATTAAAAAACCTCACAAACATGGGCAGTTCTGGTGAGATGACATGCCAGGTTATATGATTTTCTAACACTAAAATTTTTTTTAAAAGTCAAAATACGTAGGTATCGGTTAATTGAGCACTGTACTAAGCACAGAAACACTTTTCGAATCATCATAAATATTAATTTTCCTTTTAGTGGTATTTGTATTAAAAAATAATCACCGAACATCGAATTGTCCCATTATCGTAGAATCACCCATATATATATATATATATATATAGTAAAATGATAAGAAACCAACCTGTAATTCAGTGAGTGAAGAAAATCGTCCAGAGCACAAAAATATTGAGATAGTTCTTCCACAACTGACAATGAAAGACTGGCAAAAAGTATCAAAAATGTCGTATATGAGGCGTGAGAGAAAGGAGGAACTTTCAGTTATTTTAGGGAAAACCCGTTCCGAAATCGCGGAGGTGATGGACGTTACCTTTCAAAGAATGCGCAGCTCCACAGAGGAATCCGCACTAGAACCGAGATAAACGGGAAATACCTCTTCTGAAAAGGAAACCTAACCTCTTCCGCTAATCACTGCAGAAATTTGCAACCCGGGCTGTAAAGGGTAGCGATGCGTGTTCGCCATTGTCCTGCTGTTGGAAAGGTCGTTAGAGAGGCCGAGAATGGTAGCAGAAGAGGAGTCGACATTGGGTATGGGTAATCCCAACCTGGGTATTACTTCCGTTTGGTGCCATAGGTCTTTATAAGGGAACCGAAAGATAAGTCCTTTGTTTACAAGAGCCATGACGTCTCCAACATCCGGGAAGGATAGAACAATTCGAAAAAAACCCATGTCAGCGGGATAGAAGCACCATAGAACATCAGCCCTCGCGGAGAGGGCTCAATGGGTCATAACTCAGCGGACGGCACGCGGCACAGACGCCACAGGACAGTGCCACTTTCTTGCTCTCGCACATAATTGCATCCTCAACTCTTTTCTTTGACGCCCTTTCCAAAACAATAATCCAGCGACATGGGAAAAACCATGTCGGCTGTTGGACAGATGGAAAAATTTCGGGCAAAGGAATTTCCGCGCCGTTCCCTATCCATGTTCGCAAATAAGTCGCTGGATGGTCGCCCCTCTGACCGACCGCCTGTGGCTTTTGCCCACGTTGCTCACGCCTTGGACCGGCCCTGAGTACGATATTCTTTCTATTATAGCTACTTTAGTAGAATGCATAAATGCCATTATATGCCTCAGTCCGGATACTTTTTGAACAGACCTCGTATTTCCAAACATTCAAAATGTTTTATATATTTTATTATCAAACTCCAATCGATCACCTTTTCGGGACATTTCATGGTTAATTTATTCCTGAAACTTTACGTTTTCTTCCAGGTTCAAAATCCCTCTATGGTGAAGTGATATAGTACATAGTGATAGTGTGCATCTCAAGAGGAGTTCCTGTAATAGCGGAGATCTTCCATCAATGGAAACTTTGCCGCAGAAAAAGGTAATGAGACGTCGGTTCTTTTCACCCATTTCTTCTTGCCCATGTCACTCTAGTAAATAAACATTGCACATGTTGTATTGGCATAAAAAATTAATTTTAGGATCCATCTGATTAATTATAATAATGTATCTAAATTGGGATTTAGAGAATTAAAGATAAAACGCATTATGTTTACAGGGAAAGATATTATATCAACTCAATTCCTGGCATAATCCTTAACAAAAACTTGTTTTTACTTTCTCCATATACGTAGTATAAAGTATTGTATTCATGAAAATAAAATCGAATTCGAGATTTCAACGGAAATACACGTTTTGAGGTCCCTAGAACACGTTTTGACTATTTTCTCGATGATGTATGTGCGCGTGTGTGCGCGCGCGCCTGTATGTGTGTGCGTGTGAGCGCGTGTGCGTTTGTGTGTATTTAATAGGATTTTTTTGGGCGCTCCAACTCAAAAAGTATTTGTCATTTCAGTACCAAATTTCAAATATAATATTTAAATAATAGTGGCAGAAGTTTAGTTTTTAGACAATATAGGTCAACCAGAAGTGGGTGTTTATTCTTGTAGTTTTTCCGTTTTTTTTTCGAATATCTACTTTTAAACTCAATTTAATAATTAGTTAATGGTATAAATTTTGTAAATAACAAAATTTGCTATAAGTTTTGTTTGAAACAATTTTTCGTAAAGTCGATAGTATGTGTAAGAGATATTTTGATTTACGTTAAATGCGTCGCTAACAAGGGGAAGTCACTAAGGACCCCCAATCGATTTGGCTGAAACTTCGTATATATAATGTTCATGACGTCCGATGAACGTACATATATATATACATATATCAGGGCCAATACCCAGCCGTTTTTATTTTATATTTCCCCAGCCAATGCTTGAGTACCATACACGGTAACTCAATTGCCAACAAGCGGCGGCGGGCGGGTGGGTAGAGCGTTCAGCTGTCAATGTCGAGGTCGTGTGTTCGGAGCCGTATTCTTCCGAGTCTTTTTTTCATTTTTACCTCATTCACTTTCCTCATTTTAAGTGTTTATTTTCTTGTAACACAAAGTAAGTGATACCATTGTTTCCGTGGCATGATAAAATTTCCTGATTGTGGATAGCGGTGCGTACGCCTCCAAGGGTGATATTAATTACTCATAGATATTTTGTTATCCATAGAAACAGCTAAGAATTTAATTTACTCCTTGCTTTTTAAATAAAGATTATTTAAAATATTTTTTAAAATTTTTCTCGAATGTAATCGCTGGTAATTTTTTCTGAGAACGCTGACGTCGAGAGCAATCATATTCATTGCTCTGTATGGAGAAAGTGTTGGCCACAGACTTTTTCAAATATCTCCTCTAAAACTCAGTTTTCATAAATAATTGTTAGTATAATAGTTGTATAAAATGTAATTTTCTACAAGTTTTGTTTGAAACATTTTTTCATAAAACCGATTTTTTAATTGATATTTTGATTTTTCTTCTAAATTTGTTAAATACGTCGCTATGTGATATCATTGTTTCGGTTGCTATGTTAAAATTTCTGATTGTTGATAGCGTTTCATACGCTGCCAAGGGTAATTTTAATTGCGCATCGATATTTTGTTATCTATAGAAACAGCTAACAATTTACTTTACTTCTTTTTGTAAATGAAGACTTGAAAATGTTTTTAAATTATTCACGAGTTTAATTGCTGATAATTATTCCTGAGGATGCTGATGTCGAGAGAGCAATCATATTCATTCCTCTGTACGGAGAAAGTCATGTGTTGGCCACGTCAGATTTTTTGTGCTATTCGTCACGAATGAGAGAATGCGGACCAAGAACGGTGGTCAAATGCCGCTTGATCGATATTTTAGAACGCTGAGTCGTATCGTATACCTCTACGGAGGGAGTGATTCCGCCTCCCTTCGATAGGTCGTCACAAACAAGCGGTCATCTGAAAAAGAAATACTAATTTGCCAACGGGAATTATGAAGTAAAAATGCGTGCAAAAGCCACACAAGAAGCGTAATATCTACCGCACGTCATAACGCAAAAAACAACCTCTCCTTTCTCATCGTCTTCCACACGGTCTACTTCCTCCTCTCTCACCCTCCCTCTCCCTCCCCCTCCCTCCCCCCTCCCTCCCCGTCCGCCACTCCTCCATCCTTCACCTTCCACCACCCTCCTCCACTATCACCCACCCCTCCACTCTTCCCCATCCTCTATCTCTCTCATATTCATTCCACGGAGTGCTCCTTGACGTCGTTCCTTAATGACTCAATTGGTCTTCTTTACATCCATTAAACCCTAAAGGCAACGATCCGTGAGTTTATATATATGTAATTTTAACATACGAACATCACTACGTGTCCTCTTTCTATTCGCATTGAACTGAGCAATAATGTGTCTCGTTATCATGAAAATAAGTTTGTTGAAAGTTCACATTTCAACGATTATTAAGGAAACAAACTTAAGATCACAAGGTTATGCAATCCGTTTAACTATAATTAATAAAAATTTGTTTAATAAATTTCCTTGAATGCAATTTAGACGCGTAATCTCTGTCCCCGTTTACAGGTTCCCGTTTTCGTGCATGAAAACAGGCGCCTGGCCTTCTGCGCATGCGCACAAGCAAATTCCCCCGAAGAAAGGCGTCAGGCACGGAACGGGAGCGACTCCCGATTCCAAGCCTGCCAAGAACATGTCGATTAGCTAAGGACTGCCACGTGACACAGGTGACGTGCGGCTGCAGTAAAAGGGGTAGCTTTTCTTTCTGAATCCATCTTACTACGTACCTACGTTACCGCGTGCAGATTAGTCATTCAGGCGCCTGTTTTCAGGCACGAAAATGGGAACATGTAAACGGGAACTATTAGATTTTAACAAATACTAGGTTTCTAAAATGAATGTTATAAGGGTATATTTCAGCCAGAGCCGGCCTTACGAAACCGTCCTTGCGATACCGGGCGAAGTAGGTTTTTGGTGCTCCCTTGAAGCTTATACTCAGGGGTGTGCTGCCAAATATATAACAACCGGGTAGCTATTATCACCGCCCCCGACAGTTAGGCATCCCATCCAGCATCGACTTCATGATATTTTTTTCGATCCAGAGATCGCGTTGTCTGATATTTGCGGGAATTAGATGGTATTTCAATAAAAAAACAAGGTAATATTGTAAATAAAAATAAAAATTTTATTTAATGTTTAACTATCATTAAAGACTAACATCAAGTTTGGTGGTTTCGAATACGCATATTCCATGTTTGGCATCTTTCAAATAATAAATTGCTGCGTAACACGATCTAGAATGCGCCCATAAACTTTTGGCGTCCTATTGTTATCAGACCGTGATGCGTCGCTAACCTCCGGATAATTTGGAATGCGTAGCTCAACAACCGGCTCGCGCGCGCCGGACGGAGCCGGCTGCAGCAGACCCTTGGTTATACATGAATACCTACACCCCTTAAGGGTTTCCTTCGGCGCCCCTTGACCTTCAGCGTCCCAGGCGCCCGCCCGCTTCGCCCGTCGCTAAGTATGAGACTTGTCCTACATTTATATATATGGTTTAGTATATACAAATCTAATACAACTATAATACAAGTATACATTTTTTAAGCGTTCACATTTGATTATACAAGTCAGTACACAATATGTCTTCGGACGAGGAATGTCTGCTCATTTGTGCTGCTGAAAATCATGTTATTAACAACAAAATAACAACAATAAAAAAAGTCGATGGTGGATGATAAATATTTTGTGCAAAAGAAGTAGCCACGATGCATATAAATCAATATGTAATTAAATGTGAAAAAACAAAGTAATAGTTAATACAATGTTTTAAGTCACACATGAACTCAACTCTACCGCACGTAATAGTCTAGACCAGGGGTCGGCAACCTTTCCTACATGGCGGGCCAAATTCTTTGTCGTGTATGTTTCGGAGGGCAGCATTGGAAATCACGAGAGCTTCGGCGGGCCGGATGGGCGTTTAAATCAGAAGTTACCAAGAGATTTTGTGATCTCACATTAGTGAAAATGAATTCTAATTTGTTTACTAGCGTCAAAACTCCAACAGAATAGGTTTTGTTACCATAATTTCACTGAAAAAATATGGAATTGGCTGTGTTAAATTATAACGATAACTTTTTCATCATTGTTTCGCGGGCCGCATAAAACGCACTCGGGGGCCACATGAGGCCCGCGGGCCGTAGGTTGCCGACCCCTGGTCTAGGCTGATAAATGACCGTCAACGACGACACAGATGATTCTTAGATCCTACAGCGCATGCGCGAGTTGGTGAATAAATGCGTTTCCCATTCGGAGCTGAAGCTTCAGATTTGTATATTACTTCTCTCATTAGTCTAGAACAGGGGTCGGCAACCTACGGCCCGCTGGCCTCATGTGGCCCCCAAGAGCGTTTTATGCGACCCGCAAAGCCATGATGAATAAGTGATCGACATAGTTTAACATAGTCAATTCCATATTTTTTCAGTGAAATTATAGTCTCAAAAACTTTTCAGATGGAGTTTTAACGCTAGTGAAGTAATTAGAATTGATTTTCACTAATATGAGACTAAAAAATCTCTAGTTAACTTCTTATTTAAAGGCCCATCCGGCCCGATGAAGTTCTTGTGATTTCCAATGCGGCCTTCCGAAGAATTTACAACAACGAATATGGCTCGCCACATAGAAAAGGTTGCCGATCCCTGGTCTAGAACATGAAAAAAATCTTAGACTTGCCTTATACAAATCCTATATTTTTCTAGGTTTCTATTTAGACATGTATTAGATGTGTATTTATCATACATGTATGTATTATGAACTCGCCTATAGGAAGACTGCTGTCGAAGGCAATGAAATATTTAAAACCAGTTTCGTATCTTTGATAAGAGTAATTTTTTGGCACATCAAGTTCTTATGTGTATGTCAAAATATTAACAATTAATTGTCCAACAAAATACCAAACCACACTACGTGAGCGCATGTTGTTAAATTTATCGCCATATCCAAGAACGTAGAAACCAATTCGTTTCAGAAAATTTACATTATTTTCTGTCCTTTCAGAGAAATCTTTACAGCGTGAACTTCGCAGGATAGATAAGATTACGGCGACCTCTCCTCGTAATGTCGATGAGGTGTCAGTCTACGAAGTTCTTAACAGTATCAAGTAATCACCTCCTAATTGTCCTAATTAAGCTTAGGCGAAAAAATAACCCCGAAACGTTAGCCGTAAATTCTATCCCTCGCAAATTCCCTTCTGTCTTCCTTGCCGCTGCTGTCCTACTCCCACTCCTTTTCCTGGTAATTCGGCCTTCTTGGTTTTTTTTATCGTTCCTCTTCGCATAGCGCTCATCTTCCCCCCCGCCGTGGTTCCGTCATCCCAATCCGCTACGCGGCGCTATTTTCCGTCGCCCGCTTCGCCTATCCGCCGAGGGTGGCGCGACAGTGCTTCCGTTATAACGTCTCCATCTCTCCCTCTCTCTCTCTGGTAGGAACCGTGACCCACTTGCATCCGGGTCAGAGAGGAAAGAGAGAGAGAGGGAGAGAGAGGAATACTCCAGCTGCGGTCAATCGCGATTTCTATTCTCCGTATTCGCCATTCGCGCCACGAGTGGCAGACGAGGGTATTCCTTCTTCGCCTTTCATTCTGCGCCCGGAGCGACTGTCTCCGTAGGGAAAAGACCCACGTTTCAAAAAACTGTTAGGCCTCCTACTGTAGACGGGCGACCTTTTCAGCAATTTCGAGATTTTTTTATTTTATTACTATGACGAGTGAGATGGGACGAGCATGTTGACTAATATTGAAATAAATTTGCATGGAGACCGGTGGATCGAACATTATTGATGCCATCAGGATGGACTGTTTTTCCTATTATAATTTAAATAAACGTACAGAACAGAAATAACTGTATTGACATTTACGGTAACAACTTTTTACAGGCAATATGCAAAGGCTACGTCGGATATTATTCTACTTTTTTTAACGGAAACATTATGTGTACGTTTTGCTACGATTTGTGAAATACTAGTTAGTAAGTACTTGTTCTGTGTTGGGAGTTGGATGACGTTTTTTCAGTAGTGTCAAATTTAATATATTTAGGAAATCCTGTTAGTCCAATTAATGTAAGAAAACGTGCCTCTAGTATAACGTAACTAACTACATTAAATCACCCAAATTACAAACTTCTATAGCCCATTACATTACCTATTAACTAGTCTTTACAAGAAGGCGAGACATGAAAGAGGACCTTTAGCTCAGTTCGAGGAATTTTATGGAATCCTTGGTTTTGCTAGCGTTCTTTGAAGCGTAAGGCCAGGCGGGAGGCCTCTGCAGGGTATGCTCTGCCATTATGTCATTAATGTGCAGCATTTATTTGTACTTTGAATGTATTCTATTTTGTATTTTTATATAATAAATGTTTTTTGGGGTACATCATATGTATTTTTAACGTTGAAGTATGTCTCTCATGGATCACTCCCTTTGCCTCCTGTTTCCCATAATGTGTAGCATCAACCAACCGCTGCTTTGTCAATCGCAGGTTAAGTCAGGAACGAAATCAACACGGTTGGGGTCTATTCTAATTACTTGCCCAGATTTATGAGAATTTCTTCGGCGCCCGTAGTCTTCATACTTAATTTCTTTTTTATGAATATTAACTAAAAATTCGAAAAACAGATTCAATTGTTGCGTCAGTTAGTTTCTGTTTCATTTTATGTTCAACGTTGACCCAATCATAATTTTATCGGAAGTGAGATTAAAAGTATAAAGAAATCATTTAACTCGCATCTTAAAAACTACGATATCTATCTATCTATCTATATCTATAGTTCACCCTGCAAGCCACCGCAATGGTGTGTGGCAGGGGGTGCAATAGCACCAAGGTAAAGCGCATAATAATGTATAGTATCACTCTACGTCGGCTGATTTCCTTTCGTAACTTCTGTTCTGCTCAGCTATCGTTCTAGGGAAAAACGAGCCTTTATACCTCTCAGTCCTACAGGCTATCTCTCTTATTTTACGAGGATGGTCCGTTCTACCGATATAAGTTGGCGATCTTATTATTTCTTCGACATCGCTGGAGAATATATGCGTTCTAAATCTTTCGAGAAGTTTTAACCTAGAGCGTGATCGGCGCTCGGCTAGTGATTCCCATCCTAAGTCCTGTATCAAGGCTGTAACACTACTGTTTCTATCGTAACATAGTGAAATTCTGAAGACAAGATTTTAGGCGAATCTATATCGTAATTTAATGATTTTTTTCAATTAATTTCATTTTATGACGCATTGGAATCCCTTCTTAAAAAAGGAGAAGTGCTATCTAGTTATTGTAGTGGTTTCAGGTTACTGTTGAACTCAATTTTCGCATTCGCGAAATACAGGATTAAAACATCGCAAGGCTCTTAATCGGTTTAATTCATTTTATTGTCCAATTACTATTTTGTCTTCTCCATGACTACACGTCTGTATTGCTGGCGCAAATATTTAATGAGCAGAAAGTCATCATTATAAAACATTCAAGTGGTTAGTTCTCGCAAACTACTTCTCATGATTTTATTTCGTCGGTTAAAAATTGTAGCGCCAAGATCTCAGAACATTTTGGAAATGCTAAGTAGAAATGTTGTAAGTGAAATTATCTTTGGAGAACTTTTGTTAAATTATTTTTTCTGGAAAACCTCTCAGACATACCTGTATTGATTTAATTAAGCGGTGAAGAGTTTGAGTATTAAACGATCCAAGTCGTGGATTGGAGTTTGAACGTTAGTGACGACCAATTGTCATCATGGGTGCCATCACTGTAGAGTCGCTTCTAATAAGCACGAATCGGGAATGCAGTGTCGCTCCTTGCTTAAAAGCAGTTTAGTTTGGGGTTAATACAACTCGGTTCTAAGTTCATTCCTTCACCTCAGGGTGAAATACTTATTTAAATATATACCTCGGACTTCATTTTACTTTAAATAAAAAAAAGATTCCTTATGTTAAGAAAAATTTCGATTTCTTGTAGTCCCCAATAGCAGTTCTTTGAGTTAACAGTGATCAAACTATATTAATTAAATTTTCCGCGCGAGTTTTTTTCAGGCCAATCATTATCGTAGCCATTGTTCTTCTCACTTGGACTACTTCAAGAGAATTATAGCACGCCCTCCATTTGTGCGGCTCTCATTAGAGAGGTGTTTCTGCGACAATGAAAACGGTAATATTTAGAATGGCTTTCAAAAACAAACAAAAGAAAGATTCGAAAAAGAAATTTAGGTGTTCAACATATAAATACGACTAAATTTATATTCGTTGTTTTATTTTCAAAATAGGTATTTTTCCATCCATTACAGCAACTAAAACATGTTCCGAGGACGTTAATATTTTGTCGATTAAACTGTCACTTGCACCTCCATAAAATCGGACCAATTTTTCGTTTTAACTCTCAATATAAAACTGTTGTTTCAAGAATGAGCCATTAGTTTTGATGATGATGACGAGAAACAAATAATTTGATACTACTACGGAGTAAAGATTTCGCGATTTCGATTGACGATTATTAGCATTTCATTCTCACATGGTATTCCGAAAATTTGTTCCGTTCAGCAATGCGCTCTGACTGTTAGGTTCCAGTAAGAGATTAAAATATAAAACTGACCGTGTAAACCGCTTCAGGTGACAGCAAATTAAGAAATGCTCCCAGCGTACTTCATTCTCCATTGTTACTTTCACATTTCGAGCGAAAGCACCAAGTAGCGAGGCGCAAATCAGAAAGGAACCTCCTTTAAAGGAGCATCGTATTATAATTACTAGAAAATATTCACACGTATCATTTCTTTCCATTACTCTTACCCTACTCTCCCTTCGTCACACCTCTTTCTACTTCTCTCTCAAGGCCAACTGCTGTATCTAGGAATTAGTAATGAAGGAGTTTTAAATTCATAACAAAATTTCAAAACAATTATCGTCAAGGACGCTCATATGGACTGAAAAAATTAAAAATGAAGGATACGAGGTGCGCATTACTACAGTCCACTCTTAGTTCATCGTTCGCCGATTTCATGGAAACCGTCTAGCTTTATGGAGCCGCCGTCTTCGCCTGCACCGCGTACATGAGACCGTATCTCTAGCCTGCTAATAAAATATTGACAAAAGTGGCAAAAATATAACTCCACATTAAGAATAACTAACTCTTGATCGCTGTTTAAAATAAATGAAATCTAATGATGGAAGGAAAACTTAACTAGAATAAAAGAACAAACTTTGGCTCACGGGAAGGGTTTTAACCCCTAACCTCCCAACCCCATAGATACGCCACTGCTCAGCTTACAGAAATTTATTTGAGATGATGCACTCTTTTTACATACTATATTCAAACATTATAAATACAAAAGTATTTAGTCACAAAGTAATTTTATTGAAGGTGGCGCTTATTTACTCAAAATTTATGTACGTATTTTGATTTGCATGAACGAACTCTAGAAGGAAGGGGGCAGACAGTCCCCCTCGGTACAATTTCTCTTAATCTTCTTATCACCTTTTTATTCTCCCTTTACACTTCGCTTCTTCCATTTCGAACCCTTCTCGTCGCTCTCTTCTTCTTTGCATTTCCCCTGTTTATCCTTTGCTGTTTGTTCCCCTTCTTATTTTTCACTGTTATCATTCTTCTTTTTACCTTTTCTCCTCCTTCGCACGAATAGAACAGGCAGAGGAGAGGGGAAGGTGTAAAAGTGATGAGCACTCGGCCGCAGGGTGAGTCGAAGGAGAGCTCTAAAAAGCGAGGTTTTATGACCATGCCCGCATTATTCATGTCTATTAACTGAACACTCCTCATGCCCCCGTAATCATGTTACAAGTGCCTCAGGGTTGTGTCGGATGAAGTTGGAGGAGGGAAGTGACTCGGTGAGAGTAGTGTGGAGTAGGAAGGGGATCGGGGAGGAAGGAAAAAGGTGGGCGATGAGGCACGGGCGGCATTTTGTTCGGAGGAGAGGCGTATATGAAGAGCGGTGCAAGGGGCGGTGTGGGTGGCGGAGCGGCGCGTGGGCGCGTGGCTGAATAGGGGGGGGGGGGGGGAGGGGGAGTGGGGCGGCGGGACGAGGGGCGGTTATAGCAGGGCGAAGGGGGTGTCGGGCGCGTGGCGGGGAAGGAGAAAGGTGGCGGTAGTGTGGCGGGGAGGAAAAGTGGAGAAGAAGCGAGGGATGGCTTAATAGGTGGCTCATGTGGAACCACAGGCGGAAAAAAAAACTCCTCGGCAATCCGAACTCCCTCCGCCCCGCTCTCTCCGTCTCTTTCCCTCAATATTCAAACGCATTTAGCCGCGATTTGATGTTTCCTTAAAACAGAGCTTGCTCAAGGACGCTTCTTAAGGAGCTGGATGAGAATAAAGTTGTTCTTTTGGTGAACGAAGCCAAGATTTATCCTACGTCGAAGGTAGGTCGAATCGTTTAACTACGCACGCGTTGTATGAAACAAGTGGATCAAATTTCGCCCGTTTAGTTTCATTGCAACATTTTAATTTTGGTATGAGTAAATATTTTCTGATTTTTAACAGGCATTTGAATAATATAAGTAGAGTTTCTAATTTAACAAAAACATATAAATGCGTGTTAGAAAAGTCTCTTCTACAAAAATCCAATTAACCACCCTCATTTTGGTTATATATCTTAAGAATTGTAACATAAATATATGTGGTGGAAAATTTGTTGTACCAAAAATTTCTTTTGCTGAATTTCATAATCGTAAGATAGTATTTTTATAGATATAAAAATTTTAACGCATTTCGATTCCAAAATCTTAAAGAGGGTAATTTCGATCAGTGATGCTTTAACGAAAACTTCAGTTTTCTGTTGTTACCGGACGATATTATTCGATTATTTTTAACCAACCCGTAATTAGGTGGTCGCAGTAACTTTTATCGCTAACAATAAATTCATTTTCGTACACTTTGAACCAATGGTTTCTGAAAAGTAGCTGTTATTGATATTTAGTTGTGACATATGCATAAAACAGTAGAGTGAGTAATTCCAGCTGTGAATTTTTTTAAGGTAAGGGGCCATCAAATGACGAAAAATTGTAGCGATTTGGCGCGGCTTATTTGAGCCTTCCTACTCAGCAGGAAGACAAAAATTGTCCCACGCTTTTCACGGGAGCATTGGGCGTTATGAAAGTTCTTTGTAGTTCTCTCAGCAATTCAATTTGGCAATTGAAGCTCAAAGATGAATCCTTAAGGTATTATCTTCCAGAAAGCTGAATCATCTTATGGAGGATATTTCATTCGGGATGAGAAAATTTCAGCAATGATACTTCATTTCCTGTCTCGTATCTTCGCGACGGCTTAACAATGAGATCCAAATAATTTTTACCGTTTCATCAAGCGCATGAGCAAAATTCCAAAACTCAGCATCTTCTGTTCCATCAGAATATTCTTTTAGACATTTAGAGCATTGTGTTTTCCCACAGGCACCATCGTAGGATAGGGCTTCTATAGCATGAAAAATATATCTTTCCCTTCCTGATGTTTCATGACAAAAATCCTGATTGAATGGGGCCTTCCCTCCCACACACGCACGACAAATGATGAATGATGCATTGACACAAGATAGAATGGTTTCATCAATTGTCTCCCTAAGTCATCCGATCTGAACCCATTATAATTTTACTTGTGAGGATTCTAAAGTACAGTAGTACTTACCACCTATTTCAGCGATATTTACATAGCAATGGCATTGAGATTGTCGATGCAGATGCGATAATACTGGTATTTTTCCGATTTAAACTGTTTAAAAAATTAGTACGTTGCATCGACGTCAAATGGTCAGCCGGTCTTTTATGATTGTAGTGCTAGTTTTTGTGTTTTTAATGACACATTGAGAAAAATTGTTGCATTCATCATTAGTTTCAACGAAATGTATCTTCCAATTCATGGTTGCAAACTTCCGAGGCAATACTTATAGAAATAGGATTAAATTTTAGGGAAATTTCCCTCCATTAGTTTATGCTGTTTACTGCAATTTGCTTAAAAATAAGGGAATATGAAAATGATATTTCCCTTCTGTCGATCATAACATGCATCTTATGGAATAATTGAACTGTATGAATAAATGCATTACTTCTTTTCCAAAGAAAACGAACCAACGCATTGTTTTGCGGTCGATACCTAAAATTTCTCGTCCGTCTTTCGGAGGAACACTATGCACAGCTCAACAGGAAACGCTGTTCAACTGCCTCCGCCTTCCCTCGTTGTAATCTCGTAGAGGCGTTATTAGAGGAGCAAATTTCAACTCGCTAGCCCATATTTTGTGTTTTTACATTCGCAAGTCACCTAAACGCAATTCTCTCTTCATGCGGCGTAACTCTCACCACTCTGCCAACTGCCCGCCCCCGCGCCTCGCTTCCCGCCTCTTCGACCCTCTCTCTCTTCAAACTCCCTCCTCGAACCCCGGCTCGCCTCCTATTGCCTTCTCACATCATCACACGCATCCACATATATAATTCACGAGCCTCTGTCACGTCTTCCATCTCCTTCAACATTTACGATACCCTTTCCTGTTATACACCCAGAACGCCAGAAAGTCTCAGAAAAATTGTCACTCTCCCGAGTTTCAAAAAAAAAACCTTCTTCATCCGGAAATTTCGAGGAATCCATTTGTTAGCCAAACTAAAAGTACAGAATGTTTTAACTGGGTTGAATTTTTAATGAAATTACGAAAGGGTTTTTGATAAAAGGCTGAAATGCCGGATGCGAAGAAAATCTCTTCTGGTGTATTTCAGGAATAAATCTATAAATGTATTTGTAGGAGGAATTTTTGTTGCGTCACTTGAAAATTTTATGGAGGCTGCTGCCGCTTATGAGCATTTCGTGGATTTTGTTTTGCATCGCATAATCCCATTTCAGGTCACTCATTGACCTATATGGTATAATTTTAAGAAATTATACGATGCGTCGACAGGACGAGAGCATGACCTCTACCGTGTAGGCACGTGCTAAAAGACTGAATCCATAAAAATGTTGGCACGCAACATGAAGGCGAGGCGTCGACGTGTAAATGATGTCATGTTCTCCCTGTTTTCAGCGTCGCCCCTACATTCTAGGGAGACACTTTGTTCTGCTTGAAGCAATCGCTTTGAGCAACGATGATTTGATTGGATTAACTAGGGAGATTAAGGGAGACATTTTTTTATCCTTGGGCTTATGTTATTTAGACAAGGACAGCTCTTCGAAGTCCTAGAGATTCGTGGAAAACGTAATGTCGCGGAATCGCTTAGGCATACCGTAGTAGCGAATACATAGATCGTAATTTTCTGCCACGCTCGAGTTTTTCCTGCGAGGGATTTCTGCAGTAAACCAAAGAATCAACTCAAAGCTTAAGCGTCCGGGAAATTTTAAAAATCACTTTTTTATTAAGAGTAGGTAATTGAGGGATAGTTAACGCAAGAAACCAAGAAGGCAAACTGCTCTGATAAACAGCTCCTTAAATCCTATGAAGTCTTAACTATTTTCCAAAATCAAAAACCAAATCAACATAATAATAATTCGCGTGATTAGATATTGAGTTGTTTGATAGTCTTCGTATTTTTTAAATTAAATATTCGATAGTAAGAGTAAATAACTACAATTAATTCGTAATCCAAACATTTTTATTAATTCGTACCAAGAAAACGTTCTTAGCTCTTATTCGGCTTAAAGGTTTTTCATTTTGGAGAAGGTAAATCTTCTTTGTCTGCAGTATTAGTTGTTTTTTATTTTAGCACTTGTTTAACTTTAACTTGCTTAACCTTAGTTTATTAGTTTATTCATGTTCTTGCGTTAAAAACATAATAGCTTTTGAGTAGTGTGTATAGTAACAGTCCAATCATTTTATACCAGTGATGGTCAAACCGCGGCTCTTTCACATTTTCATTCAATAACGTGTCAACGCTTTTCACTAAAGAAAGCAATAATACGTTGTGTATTGAGACGTGTTATGGACGTCTAAGTGACACTCATTATCTCTGCATTATTTCGAGTGCAAACTGTTCACTAATTTATGTGCACAGAATACATTACTTGCGACTCTTGAACTTCAGAAGATTATTATCGAATGTGGCTCCGAGAGCAAGTAGGTTTGTCTATTCCTATTATATGCTAACTTCCAGATGTTCGGAAAGTTCTATAATTCGGAACGCCTACAGTCACGAAATTTCCGTATTAGAGAGGTTCAACCTAAAATGCATAAAAGTTGATAAATTGTGGTTTGGAACTAAGGCGAAATAAAATATCCATTATTGTACTTGATGTAGGCACATAAAATCACGTTTTCACCAAAGTCAGAATAACATGCTATTCAGATATATCTATTTTTATCTATCCCCGTCGAATGGCAAAAACATAAGGAAAGTAATATATTTCGGCATTAGGCAATTCCGTGTTAGTTATTTTTCATTTTCACGTAAAAATTTATTCCGCGATGTTATATTTCTATAATTTTTGTAGTAACGCATTTTAATACCAAAAAATTACATTATGTACTGAATAAATGACGGCTGGCGTTTGCTAAGGTACTTTGAAGTTTTTAAAAGCAATGCTCGAATAAAAAAAGTGTGAAAATAAAATGTTTCTTTTTGGAAGATTAGGACTAGCATATATTAGTATTCCGTTACATATCTAGTAAAAACAAAGAGTATAACGTAGTAAGTGGCATGGTCCGCAGACAACGTGTGGATGTTTCGGTAATGCTCGGCTTTCCGATTCGCTTTTTTTTATGACAGCTCGAAGTTTCTCGTTCTTGTCATCAACATGGGCAATTCTCTACTTCCGGAGTTCCGCTATCTATTGCTCGATAAAATTATGAATGCCAATTACACTAGAATCGGTTACATCTGAATCCTGTTGCTCTGCAATTATTGGAAAGCATCCCGCCGTCTCCTGATTGTAAACAGCGGTCCACATTGAGTCCTCTTGCCGTCTGCCAAATTGCTCGCAAACTTATACGATATCTTGGTTGTTTTCCAACGTTTATCGCGACACCTTTTCTTTCCATTCGATATGCTCGCCGCACCGCCTTGTTTGTTTCCTCTCGCCCCCCTCTCTCCATCCCATCTCTCACTATCCTCTAGCCTTCTTCCCCTTTTCTCACCGTTCCCCCCTCCCTTCCCCCCTTCCCCCCCTTCCCCCCTCCCCCCGCCCTTCCTTCCTCCTCCCTCGCCCTCGTTGTCTTCGCGCAGCTTCCTCCTTCCGTCCGTCGTCTGGGTGGTGATCCTCCCACCCCACCCTCCTGCGTCTCCGCTTTGCCTCTGCCGCATCGGCGCATGTGTTGAGGAGGGCAGGAAAGAATGGAGAAAGAGAGAGGGAGGAAGAGGAGGTAGAGAGAGAGAGAGGAAGTCCATTTGGAATTCATACAGTTTGTTGGGTGGGGTGAAGAAAAGAGAAAATTCTGCTGCGGGAGCGGGACGCGGATATGGACCTAGAGCAGGGGTCCCAAAACTACGGCCCGCGCAGTGGTTTAATCTGGCCCGCCTTACCTTTCTTTAAGTTTTGTGTATTCACCAAAAGCAATTTTCATTAAGTATCATCCGATCGCCAACTCGTTTTAGGTAGATCTCTGAACCTCCCCCACGCTCGAAATGATTTTTAACAGTGAAGTTGGGCGGTCGAAACTTGCTCTTTGAAATTTTCACACGGCCCGATCAGTCATTTGAAAAGTCTCAAGTGGCCCGCGCTGTCGTACATAAAGCCTCATGTGGCCCTTTCAATAAAAAGTTTAGTGACCCGTGACCTAGAGAGAGGGAGAGAAAGGCAAATGAGAGGAATTAAGAGGAAAATAACAGGAGAAATGAGAGTGAGAGACTGAAACTAAGCTCTATTCTACTTTAGACAAGTGGAGAATATTTGAGAATCGGATAAAAATAACATAAGTGGAAGAATAATATGGGACTAAGGATTAAGATGGGAAGAATGTTTAACAGATTAACGTTGCTAGAGAAATTGCGTGAATTTTTACAATCGTAAATGAATGCTTTCTGATTTAATCTCGTGATGATACAAAAATGATAGGAATGCCAGAAGAAACTAAGATTAACTTTTATGATGGCAATAATAAACTCCAATAATAAAATATCGAGTTCTTATTATGGTTGGAATAGATTATTGATTATGGTAAAAATCAATTGGCCACCAATGAGGAGGGATGCTTAGTATTTAAAATGCACGTCTAGTTTTTTCCAATCGGTTTGTTTATATCGGAGTAATCTTCATTGTCCATAAATAATGCATTTTTCAATTATTAAGTAAAATATCACCTTCATAGCCGTACATACATGCATTTATTTCGTTATTTTGTATAATCCAAATTTCTGCGAGTACCTACATTTACGTTCTAGGTCTGTCAAATAGAGCTGAGAAAATTCAGTATAAATTGAAACGCAAGAATAAATTCGTAACAGGTAAAGGGGATAAGTCAGCCGGTTGATAAAGCTGGAGAGCTCTCGCAACAAACCACGTTTTGGATAGGAAATGCGATCGAATGTGTTCCGGAAACCGTTCTCATAAGCGCGAACGTATCTCGGATGATGACGCAGTGTTGTGGAAACTGATGATATCATCAGTTATTCCGCTACACACGAATCATCTACTTCCAGTCACGCTGTGTGTATATAGCTCTAAATATAACAAGTATTTGACGCGAATTTTTCCCCCTAAAATAATGCTGTTTGAGTGGCAATGATGTGACGGAAAAAAAGAAATACCATGAAGCGGGAACCGGGAGAAATCGAAAAAAGAGCTCTTTTATTCAAAACGTGAAATAATATGAATTAATGATTTTGTTCAACTTCACTACATTTAAAATTAAAATATAGATTTTTTTATTTTTCCGACGAATTATCACATTAAATATCACCGGAAAAAATGTAATATTATCGAGCGAATTGCTTTCGTGTAACAAAAAGTAGCCCACGACGAAAATATTTAAAAAATAAAACTTTAATGAAACCAACCGTCGCGAATAATTGAGGCGTGCACCAAAGAAAGAACCCAAATAAACTTAGCTTATTGCATATATGAGAGAATGACTGAATCATGTCATTCACAAGTAAAGTGCTCTTAATAAGAAAGCATCAGGAAGCGTTCGATGGGGAAGAGAGAAAGGGGGAGTGTCAAAGTCTTCGTAGAGGAAAACAAGGTTGAGCGAGGAGCGTCGAAATGAAGGCGGTAGAGAGCGATGGAAGGGAAAGGGATTGAATGGAGAGAGAGAGAAAGGGTTCCAGTGGATGGGCGAGAGAGAGAGAAGAGAGAGATTGTAGGGAGTAGCGGTGAGTCGCTTATGGCGTGGAGCTGTAAAGGGGGGAAACGCTAGAAGTAGGGGGAGGAAAAGCATGGATAAAGGAGAGGAGTAGCGGAGCGGCGAGGAAGGCTGGCAGGGAGAGAGAGAGAGAGAGCGGAGGGGAGGGGAGGGAGGGGCGGTAGGAGAAGAGGAAAAGGGGAATGTCGGTGCTGAGGGGGGCGGTGCCGGGCGCCGAGGCACGGTGAGGCAGTGTTGGACCGTCGCTCCGCCGGTTAAGACGCGCCGTGCGGAGAGAGATAGCTGTTCACATTTTTTTGGGGTCCGGCATTTTTTGAATCCTCGGGCGTATGCGGTTCGGATCTTATTTTAATAAACAAAGTGTCGCACGCGGCTGTGTTTTGTGAGAGCGGTTGTGGATGTTGTGTCACCAGATGGCTCTTCAACCGGTGGTGCTGTAAAAAAAAGAAAACCATCTTTTTTCGCAAAATACGGAGCACAAAAATTTTGACTAATTAATGACATTTTCATCAATAAACACTTAAGGAAATCCTTTTTCACAATTCCTTTCTTCTTCATTTTTAAGAAACCCATTCCTATTCCGCATTCTTCACGGTCCATTCCATTCTGAACGATGTCCCTAGCTGTGTCTGTGAACGTTGGATATTTGTGTTGTGAGTTCGCACGATGTCGGTGACACCGTTTTGAGGATTTAATTCACAACCAGGAGGCTACCGAGTGGAGTAAAAAAACATTTCAAAACAAACTCGAAACGCTTTAGATTGTAATTTCTTCCGTTTTACTCCCAAGTGGATTGCTCGTTCCTGTGCCCACGTGGTGTTTGCTCGTCCTCGAATAAAAGTAGGGAAAATTGTCGACGGCTTGGCTGCCGCTCGCAGCAACATCAAGCAGTGAGTGACTAATACAAAGATTTCTTTTCCGACGCGTGTGTGACTCAGGGAGCTCATCTCAATTCTCGGCGTAGGCGCGCGCGAGTTTAGAAATAGCGCCCAGCCCATTGCACTCTGGGAAGGCAATAGTTCGCGCGCGCTCTCTCCGCAATATTTAGTGCGACTCGTGACGCATCGAATCCTCTTTATTACTGCCGCCTAGTTTTTTACGTTTCTTTGCGTGTTTCCTAGAAGCGATTATTCTTCGTAACATTTCGTTTCTTCTGTTGACACTTTGAAGGACTATTCTGGAGACAAGAGAAGAGGTTGGCTAACTAAAAAGAGGATTTACGTGGTGTTTGACAACTCTGAAATCCGGGTTTCAGTAAATCCGTCATTTAAAATAAAGTGCGTCCACCTTTCCCAGACGATTTCCGTCTAGTTTCTCGTTTGAGGATTGTTTAGAATTTCGTCACCGAAGTTGAATTCGAGAAACTTGGTCACATTGGAAAGTTCACCTGTTATTTTTAGAGGATTCTGTGAACTTGACCTTGTGAAAATGAACAAAGAAAACCCGAGATTGAAAATATTGTCGGGAATCTCTGAGCAAGAGCATTTTTGAGAGGAAATCGTGAAAAGTTGGCCCGAATTTAAGTGTGGGAGAAGACAATTTCGAAAATATTAGTTATATTAATTTTTAAAAAAGAACCGCGAGAAACCCCGAGGGACAGAGGTGGAGTGAAACGGGTGGCATCAGTGCAAACAAAAGTCCATTGAATAGCAGATACACTTCGCGGAGATAAACTTCATGATGTCGGTGGATCCTCCGCCGTTTGTCACGATGGCCTTCGACGAGGCAGACTTTGTCGTCGTCGACTTCGAGAGCCACTACCCGCCTCCGTCTCTTTCCACCGACCCGGAAGGCCCGGGTTCGACCCAGAACTCGCTAGGGGCAATCCTCCCTGACGCTGATTCGGAAGACAACGAAGTCGTCCCGACATCCCCTGACGCGTGGGCCATCTCTCAATTGGATGCGGAGGCTGCGATGAGGCCGAGGAGGACTAGGGTGCCCAAGAGCTCGACAGGTCGGTGATACGGTTTATTTTATCCAGGCCCATTTAACTCCGCGCCGCTCCATTTTGACTACCCCTATCGCTCTTTTTCGCGCCGGTACCATTCGACCGCCTAAACCCTCCCCTTCCGCCCTTCTCTACCTTTCGTGGGAGATGTTTGGGCTCGTAGGAGGAAAGGATGCTGGAAGTATCTGGATGATTGGAAAGCAGTGAAACTCTCATGGGCTCTCGTAAAGGACGAGTAAAAAAAAGTGATTGAAAGAAAGGGTAGAAATAGGCGGAGGAGGTATGGATAGAATTGCAAACAGCGAAATACGCACCTGAAGATTTTCCTCACAGGTGTTAGAGCAAAGACAGAACTCCTCGAACTTTCTATCAGAATGGTCGATTCCATCTCCAATTCTCTTTCAGCTAACGATCCTAAACGATATTAGGGGAGATTTATCCTTCTGTTATTTATTTCGTACAATAGGAAAAATTTTCTCCGGACATTGAATTTTTAAATGGAAGAAATTTACTGATCAGGAATTCTTTTAAGTTTTACTTCAAGAGCATAAGATTTTCATCGGTACTAAAAATGAAGACTTCTTGCTTAGTCAAACCAGTCTAATTATTTGTCACTTGAAATTCTATTATAGATTCAGTTTAACACATTTGCATCTGAATTGAGTGTATTGATATTAATGTAAACGACAAATGACATTGTTTATCCGCATGTACGTATCATTTCGCGAGGATTTTTATTTTTTTAAATTACGTTCTAAAAAATTGCGTTGTTGGTGCGCTTTATCTGCATTCTTTTCTGTTATTATACAAAGATCCGGCATTCATGTGATTATTTTTAATCTCGCAAATTCACATCAATCGAGGATATTTTAAGTGACTTAACGTGATTCCGTTATCTAAATCCTTAAAATATGGCATCAAGCTGAATTTATGCAGTTTGCTGAAGAAAAACTTTCTCATCTGAAAACAACTTATCGCAAACTACGATATTTGAAGTAAACTGAAAGTGCTGTTTAATTAACAAAATTGGCGCTATAAGAAAAAATCATATTTTAAATATAGCAAGTCCTAAACATTCTGATAGCAGATCCATAAAATATTTTTATCTATATTTGTATTATGTTACAGCGGTAGCTAAGTAATATTTGTAAAACGACGCATCCATTGAAATAGCATACAGTACCGTCAACGCAATTCCCTGTCTTCTCAAATGTAGTTCTTTCCGAAATTCTTCTTGCCACCTTCGTGAAAATGTCTACATGATTTTGCGCTTTTTTACACGTCACTTTAAAGCTCCGTCGGGCATTTGGTCTTTTAGTAATCGTTTTTTTCCATTTCTACTTTGAAATGCGTTATGATGGCTTTTATATCTTTAAATCAAACCACGAACACCAGTATTTTAGACTTATCCTCAGAATGAATCTCCGAGTGCAATGAAAGCGTCGAGATCTTATTTTTGGTCCCTTTTAGTTAAAATAAGCGAGATACTGGTCAAAGAATTTCCCTTTAAGTGTTACTGCGATGTTGGGGCCCCTATGCAAATAAACATTTTGGGCCCCACGCATATGTAAAAACATTGTTATCAAGTTATTTTTATAAGATATAAATTTTTTACTTTTTTCAGCATTTTATTTCTGAAAATTACTCTATCAACTCATAAGTTTTCATTTTGCTTGCTTCTGACTGAGTTTATATTGAAGGAAGTGGTAAATACTTTATTTAAATCTACTTATGGTTATACGAATGAGTACGTAGCAAGTTTTTATTAACTTTAATTAAAAAAAATATCTTTTATTTGACGACACCCTTACTGATATTGTCAAATATATCACGTAAATTGTTTATAGATAATGCGTCTATATTTAATAATTATTAAATAGTTCCTTGGTGTCCATATAGTTTTGAATCTCATCATTCAAAATATTGTTTGCCGATAGCAAGAGAAGTTCGTCACAAAGGCCTGGTCAATAAATTTCTTATAAACTTTTGTGAATATTTTTTTATTTTTTGCTCTTTCAATTTTGGGAGGTTATTTAAGCATTGTTTTCGCCTCTCCCCCCCCCCCCCCCCCCCCCCCCCCCACGCGCTGCGTGGGCCTACACCCTCCAAGTTACGCCCCTCCCTTTAAGTAGATCTATGTACACATTCCAATTGAGTTCCACAAACTGCGATGTTTTAGTTAAAATTTTACCAGAACCTTATTGATATATTGAGATCTTATAGAATCCAGCTCTGTTTATTTGAATATTACAAAAACATTATAGAAGGCCAAAAAAGATACCCATAGGTTCATTTGAGGTTTATTCATAGTCTGGATTTTCTGCTTGCTATAAACAGTCTCCGGCCGTTCCATTAAACTATATGCGTCTTAAAATATTCATAAGAGTGCAGATAATGAACAAGTTAGGAAAGTGTACAGCGTATCACAAATGGGCGCGTTTCCTGCAATGGAGTATTTGAAAGAAATTATATACTTGTACGTAAGAAAAATAGCGTTTTAAAGTTATTTCTTCCTCATAAATAAGCCATTTTCTTCCTATTTAAAAATATTGCATGCACACGTAAGGAAATTAAACGTTTGTTGGTGAGGTTATGTTAGCAACAATGAAGAAGTAACCATGCAAGAAATTTTCTAAGTTCAACTCTAATTAAGATATTCTTGTTTGATTTTCTTGACAGCGAATACTCCGACGATAAAAATATATAGAAAAAGAAATACTCCGCTTTACTAGTTCTACAACTTTTATTTGAAAAATATTTTGATATGACCAATACTAGACGAGATACTCGTATGATGTTCATTTTTTATCACCAGTAAAGTGATACCCCTGATTGGCTTAAGTGATTCATTTGTGCGATTTTCTTATTACCTTTGATAGTAAGTCCTTAATATCAAATTTCATGTAAATCCGTTATGCAGTAGCCGAGAACGAACATGAGGACGGACGGACAGACCGACGACAATAGACGCTCAGACTGGAAGCAGAGGCATACCTAGGCGATGTGGCGCCTATGGCAATATTTTTCGAAAGATCTTGATTATGTAGGATATAATTTTTTCTGCGTTTTAAGAAAGAATAATAGCGTTTTTATTACATATAAGTTAACGTTTGGGCATTAAATTAATACTTATTTATGGAAAAATGAATTTTTGGCACTTTTTCGGGAACGTTTGGCGCCTCTTGCAAGCGGCGCTTATGGCAAATGCCACCTTCGCCATACCCTAGTTACGGCACTGGCTGGAGGCGAAACGAGCCTAAAAATGATTCGTTTATACCTTCGTACCTTTTACTTTCTTACCCCAATGTTTGAAGATTTCCTTTAGTCCCGACAGTTAAGAATAACGTAATTTCCTTTTCTAATTGACTTTTAGTTTTAGTCGCACTTGTCTTTATTCATCTGCAACGATGAAATTGTATTTTATATTGCGGTAATGTCTCTTTGTCTTTAACGTATTCGTCGCGCGGATATAGCTTCTTCTTCCATGGAGTAAGAATAGATAAAAGTATCCAAACTGAAAACTATAACTCTAAAGTCACGCCAGGATATCTGAATAAACTTCCACACGCAGAGCTGCTTATTTCGTTCTCCTTCCTCTCCTCCCTCTCCTCCCTCCTTCTCCTCCCTCCCTCTCCTTCCTCCCTCTCCTCCCTCCCTCTCCTCCCTCACTCTCCTCCCTCCCTCTCCTCCCTCACTCTCCTCCCTCCCTCCCTCCCCTCCCTCTCTACCCTCCCTCTCTACCCTCCCTCTCTCTCCTCCCTCCCTCACTCTCCTCCCTCCTTCTCCTCCCTCCCTCTCTCCCTCCCTCTCCATCGAAAAATACCCCCTATCCACGATTCCCTTCACCTTATCACATATATTTCACTCCCATACCACCCACTCCTCCACCTGCGACCTCAATTTACTCGTCTTCACTTTTCGCGGAGAAAACTTTTCCACGCCTCGACTTCAGCATTTTGTGCACATATCTTTTTCGTTCCTTCCCCTCATTCGCGTAAATCCCATTTTACCCCCATCTTTGAAATTTGTTTTTCTATCCATTGCTCTCTTCACGCAGTGCCCTCATACAAATATCAGCAAAAATGAGAGTTTCATCGAATAAACCTCATTATTCATGCATCTACGTACTTATATTTGTCTGTAATATGAGGACCGAATTATTCAACTAGATATATAATTTAAGTTTTTGGTCACATCCTTTGACTTTTATCGGATTTACAAGGGAAATTTAAATGAGTAGCAGTTGAGTACACTCACGTATCAATATTAATAGCGTCCTAATACTTAATGGCGAGAATCAGAGAAGAGAACACACACACATATATATATATCAGGGGTGGATCCAAGGGGGGGGGGGGGGGAGCGATCGCCCCCTCCTTGGATAACCCCATTGCACTCCATTGGGCGCTTTGTGAAATTCTTTCCGCGCAAAAATCCTCAATTATACGCTGCAGATTAGGTCTGTATTGCAAGGGAAAGAAGGATTCTGATAGGGGTAGGGATATTCAAAATATAGGGCAGTTGGCAGGGGCGGATTCGATAGGTGGAGGGGCGATCGCCCTCCCCTTGAGAAGTTTCTAGATCCGCCCCTGATATATATATATATTAGCGTAATTGCTTTGACGGGTAGGCGTGAATAAAGTATTACGTTAAAATAAAATTAAAATTAATGACAACTTTTATGTGCACTAAAACGTAAGAAATTAATATAAAAATCCACAAAATAGACTGTTCCAGAAAGTAATAATAGTCATGGACACACAAAATACTGTTATACCACAATTTTTGTATATTTCTTACGCATTAGAATCGAATGGCATTTTTCAGGTGTCGTTCAGCTACTTCTTGATCGGTTTCATTTCTCGCTGGGATTCCAATCGCAGTCTGCGTGTTTGAAGCTCATTGCCTCGTTCTTGGTTTCGATTACCTAGTTCTTTCACTGCGCCTTTGAGATAAATACTCATTGCGAGAATTATCATCAGCGTTTACTCTCCTTCGGTAACGCGCAACTCGCTCTCTAGTTTGTCGTTGCTTCCGTTCATCAGGAGTTTCTCGTTCTTCCATGTTTAGGTCAATATATTGAATAAAGGGACAAAAGATATAATATCTATAATTATTTAATACCTAATGGTACACACTTTAAAAGATTTAATTAAAAACTTTTATTTATTTATTTTTATTTACTATTGTTGCTAAGAATAAACACGTATATTAAATCTTAGAAGCTTAATTAGCCTTGTGAATCCCTTAAGGTTCAGGATTACCAAAGGAAATTTATCAAATTAAGGTAAATGTTCACATTTTAAACAATTTTTTGGTTCTTTTCGGTTATATCCCCCCTTATATTTCTAACGAGATACTTAATAAACAATACAACAATGGCTTCATTGAGTTAATTTATAGCTTGCTAACCCATGACTGATCGACCCGTCGCGACATTTGCAAACCCGATCACCGGACAACGGGGAGGGATAGTTGGGTTCCAGCGAGGCGAAGGACGCGGTAGCGCCCGGAGACAACTAAAATAAAATTCGGTACAACATACATTGTACAACCTTTCTCATATACTGTTGCGTCGTTTAGTTATCTTTAGAAAATGAAACTCGTATGAGCCTGTTTTTTAGAAAATCCAAGTTTTGTTAAAGTTGCCCTAAAATAAACTAGTCTTATATTCATTCATTGAGAAAAATGAAATATGTAGTATTATTGTAGATGTATAGGTACTCAAGTAACTGTAGGAAATTTGATCAAAATCGTTAGAGCCTTTTTTGAGAAAATCGAATTATTGTTAAAGTTGCCTAGAATAAACTACTCTTAATTATTAAGCAATTTCAACCATTTCTACATATTTTATCATACTGAGCAGAGTTGCTCAGTATGATAAAATGCCTAAATACGAGATTTCATTCATTTTCGCTCTACTGTTCAGGCTACAGAGCCAGTAACAGACAGACAGACGGCATTGCAAAAACCACTTTTTCGGATTCAGCGACACCTAAAACGTATATTTCCGTCAAAATCTCGAAGTCGATTTTTTTCGCGATAACAATACTTTCTCAATATACTTCGTAAGAGAAAGTAAAAACAAAGCGACACGAAGGCTCGCCAATATCCTCTCCATTTGCGGCGCAACAGTCAAGCGAGATATAAATCCTCTGTAGACTACAGATATCGTGGTAGAAACCAATCCAACCTTGTTCTCTCCACCAAAACATGGTAAAAATTAATAAATAAATAGTATAATTTAGAATGTTATAATCATAATTATATATCGCTTGACAGTTGCGCCACAAATGGGAGAGGGTATTGGCGACCCTTCGGCTCGCTTTGTTTTTAAATTAGTTGTCGTCTCCGGGCGCTACCGCGCCCTTCGCCTCGCTGGAACCAAACTATCCCTCCCCGTTATCCGGTGATTGGGTTTATAAATGTCGCGACGGGCAGATCAGTCATGGGTTATCAAGCTTTAAATTAACTCATGTCAGGGATAACATAGACCGCATACGAAATTGAAATTTCACGGTCTATCGTTATAATAATTATTTGATTGTTTATTTACTAATCTCGTTGGCAACTATAACATAATTAGTAATAATAAGAGGGTGGGATATAACCGAAAAGAACCTATTTTTTGTTTGTTTGCTTTATTTCATTAATGAATATTCCGTCACTATATACAGGGAACATTTTATTTATTTATAATTATTATTTACTATTGTTGCTTTGCAACCAAGCGTTACACAGTCCGCGCACACACACACCAAGAGAATTATATATGTTGATATAATTGTAAACTTTCACTAATATTTTCCCTGACGGTCAGTAGTTGGTATGTACACGTTTATTCAAATTCTTTAATGACCCGAAAACGGAAAGAAAAATGAGCATTGGGATGCCTACACAATAATTTTGTATATACAGTGAAACGTCGATATATCGAGAAATTATAAAATCCATAAAAATGCTCATTCTAACGAGTACTCGTACGATATTGTTATGCATCACCTTGGGGCAGTTTTCCTCGACATTTACTCCAAATCGCTGGTTTCAGCTCATCACGCAGCATCTCACTGTAGCGTACACTGTTTATCTTCATACCCCTTTCCTGGTACTGTTTAAAGATTGGTCCTTGTTAATCTCAGAAAAGTGTGAGCATCACTTTTCGCAGTCGACTCAGATTTGAACTTCTTTCTGACGGGGGACTTAGGGTGTTGCACTCCATACTCCGATGTTTGTTCTCCAGCTCATAGTGGTGAACCCACGTTTCGTCACCAGTGAGAATGCGATTCAGGAAGGTATCACCATCCTCTTGATACCGGTACAAAAGTCGGTTACAAATGTCCAAACGGATACGACTGTGCCGTTCGGTGAGTTGTTTGGAAACCCATCTTGCACAAAATTTAGGGAAGAGAAGTCTGTTGTGGATAAATTCATAGGCCGGACGGTGACTAATCTGCAGGTGGTTTGCCACTTCATTGATAGTTACCTTTCTGTTGGCAAGAATCAGTGCGCGGACTTCTTCAATCTTGTCATCAGTCGATGTGAACGGGCGCTCTGATCGTTGTTCGCCTTTGACACTTGATCGGCCATTTTTGAACATGTCTATCCACTCATACAGGCTTCGCTGTGGAAAAGCGCTGCTGCCATACTTCGCTGATAGTCTTCGATGAATTACTGCACCTTTTACACCTTCAGCCCACAAAAATCGAATGACTGCATGCTACTCTTCTTTGGTGCATGTGATAAGCGAAGAGGTCATGTTGACACTGCTATTGTTGCAAGTCAACTGCATGGCCAAGGCCAAATATGCCACTACAACAACAGAGAGGCTTCACGCTTAATATTGCACAAGCATTTAGCAGTGGCGCCAATCTCAACAAAAAAATATGAGCACTTTGCGGATACTTATTGACTCGCCCTCGTAACATTAAAAAATTGGCGGCGATGGTATTTTCGCTTACAATAATGAAATTCTCGTTATTTGCCGTATTTGTTCTATCGAGGTTACACTGTTTAATAAAAGAAACTAAGGTAAATAAAGAAAGTTTTAATCCGATTGAAATTTTTTGTTTTAAATAATGAATGTTTATGGATAACGGATTATTTATTGGCCGATGTGATATGCTTATAGTTTAACCTAATTCTTAAAATTGCTAATTGAGGTGGCGGCAAATTTTGAACAACCCCAATCATTTCCATATACTTGTAAAATGATTTCTCCTGGAATTTACTCCACAAATCCACTGTTACCAATATAAGTAAAAAAAATAGCATTTGAAGCAACTACTCCGACAATAACCTTGATGGCGTTGGAAATCTTCCTAGGAGAAATTTACTCTGGAAAATCCCGTGCTTGTATGTCAATAATTAACAAAACTTTGCTTTTGAAATCAACTCGGCTTCCAAATTAACACGAGAGCGCGAAGCAAACCTGTTTAATACGAAATACAAAGGGAGGTATAATATATACACACATATATGTATGTATGTGTGTGTATATATATATATCTATATTCATTTATTGAAGGGAGCCTAGTGAGCACTTACCGGAAAAGAGACAATTGTAGACGGAGCTTTCGGGATGATCCCTTCGTCAGCACAA
The DNA here is from genome assembly GCA_036926305.1 of Uropetala carovei. Taxonomy (NCBI): domain Eukaryota; kingdom Metazoa; phylum Arthropoda; class Insecta; order Odonata; family Petaluridae; genus Uropetala; species Uropetala carovei. Next base: position 15,217,198 of record JAXCHB010000133.1, on the reverse strand, counting down.
GTGTTGTTGTTTTGTGTTGTGTCTCCCTTGTGCTGACAAAGGGATCATCCAGAAAGCTCCAACAACGTCTACAATCGAATCACGGAAATCAAAAACATAAGTCCATATTTTGGTGAAAATGAGGAAACAGTGAAACTGTCATGTAGAGTACATGTTGCATGTGTTGAAACCATAAAAAATATATGTAAGTCCATGGATAACTACTCCCATAGGGACCTTAAAATTTTTAAAAATATTGTTGGCATTGCCATTAAATTTTAGCCACGACACAGTTTTTAGTCTCTCCTGAAAAAAAGGATTTTCTGGACTTACGGGGTTTTTGATTTCCGTGATTCATTAGTCTCTCTCCAACACCCCAGCGGCTCTCCTACAGATAAGTGCTCACTGTTTCTCCTTCAACACCTAATTGCCCTAAATATCCTTATTTACCTTTCCTCTTCCGCAAGTGTGTGTGCGTGCGTGTGTATTATATATATATGGGGGTAATGCTGGTCAGCCTACACAATGAAGTTTTACATCCGCTAGAGGGGTTTTTAAAGGATCTCCTTCGAAACATTTTTTTTCGCAGCTCGGTTGTTTTTGCGTAATCCCACCGCAGTCGCGAATGGTGTTTCGAAGAAATCTCCCCCCCCTCCCCTCTTTACCTCCCCATCCCCCTCGCCCTCCTCCCCTCTCTCTCCACACTCCACTCGGTTGACGCGGGGCGGCGGAATCGTTTGTTGCCACCTCCGAGCCAAATGACGCACGTTCGCACTAGTTCGCCATTAGCAATCGATAGCGACGCTTTGTAACACGTGCTATTGGACTAGACGCATAAATCCGTTGTCGCCTCCCTTTATGACGAGCTGCGTGTCTCTCTCGCTCACCAGTCGCGGCTACATCGGAGGCGTAACATTCGCCCCGGGAAAACAATGCGCGTTTAGAAGAGGAGGGAATGGGGAGAGAGGAAAAAAGAACGCGCTCGGAGTATTCGACGCAATACGTTCGCAGACAATGCTAAGCGACACACGAGAGAGAGAGAGAGTGAGTGAGTGAGCGAGCGGAAGGCGTTTGCTGGATTCATCCGAGCGTCCGGTCGACGCCATGTAGATCCGCCTCTTAATTAATCGGAGTCCACGAAGGAAGGAGCGCGGGGGAGGAGGGTGGGGGGGGGAGAAGGTGGGGGGGAAGAGAGGGGAGAGTGGGAGTGGAGACTATTACGATGCGGGAAGAAGGACTGGCGAGGAGTTGGAGGTGAGAGAGGGAAGGTGGGAAAAGGAGAGAGAGAGGTACCCCAGTGTACAATGCGATTGCATAACGATTGCAGCCGTTGAGGCCAAAGAGAGGGAGAGAGTAGGAGAGGGGGAGAGAGGGTGGTGAAGAGAGAGAGAGAGGAATGAGACAGTGGACTTGTGGGCGGTTTCCACGTAATCCTCGGCACGCAAAACCGACAGAGATTTGAATGTTATTTGCAAATTACAGTAAAACTCGTTTATAACGATCACGCCTAAAACGAAATATCGGCTATAACGAAGAAATGTCTCCGTCCCTTGGACTTCTCCATAAGGGCATTGGTTAAATTTCTCGGATGTAACGAACACACATTTAACGAATTCTCGGCTGTAACGAACAAATGTTTGGTCCCGCGGCAAAAAATTCACCATATATAACGAATGTTGGCGAGCAGAGCGATAAGTAATGAATAGTTTTCGCCCGTTTACCGCGCACTTGTTGGTAGAGAGGTCCGGAAACCATGCCGACCACCTCCCCTTCCTCCCATATGAATTTCCACGCTCCCTTTGTTTTGAAATCGATATTAAAAATGTCAAATTTTTATGTAAATTAATGACCATAATAATAATATTAATTGGCAATTTAAAAAAAAATGTATGTATTAGCAATCGAACATTTTAAATGTCGCGAAGTTGATAAGCATCTCTTTGCATATGTAAGTACGGCAATGAAGTCGACTCACTGCAGATACAGTAAAAGCTGTGTTATCCGGCTATCTTGGGGATTAGGAGAAATAGCCGGATAGGGGAGCGTTTTTCGATTTCGACATCGCAAATTTAGCAATAACCAAACAAAATTGGGCTTAGGTTCACTATCGTACTCCCCAAATATAACTATGCATGGGGTTTGTATTTTCCATTTTAATTCTTCCAAACGTAGGTGGATCTAGATACTATTTATCCATTCTTATTTCATACGTTGCTACGCTTACCTGCAAAATAAAAGACTATTGAAAAGTTTAGGGCGTCCGGGCAGTTTGGGGATATCGGCAGTGAACCTGTTCCCAGAATTGAATTTATTGGATTATATCTTTTTTATTTATCTTCATTTACGCTATTAGAAATGGACGAAATTATTTAATTCTTCTGAACATTTCTGTGAAAACCAGTCATATAATATTTTATCCAGTTCCTCCATTTTTGGATTATAAAGCGTATGATGTTTATTAACTGATTTACTCGTCTCAGAAGGTGACACAAATTTCATTAATTTAGCTTTATGAGCCTTGATATCGTAGAGCGTGGAAGATCCGATGTTGAATTCTTTTGCTATGACTGCTCTACTTTCTCCGTTTCCATTCGTTTGATCAGTTCCAGCTTTTGTGTTAGCGTTAAAACAACTTTTTCTCTTCTGTCCCTCGCTTTTAAGTATTTATTTTGATGCCATATTCAATGGATGGGTAATTTTTAAACAATAAAAAGCGATAAAACTGGAAACTGTATAAGTACATCAAAACATCTAGACAATGCAAATGGCTTACGTAAACAAAAACGTAATGCTTACTCGGCAGCCGCAGAAATATACAGAGTAAATACGTAATATATACATCTTATATTTTAAGAAATTTTAAAGTGGAAGTTGTGATATTACACAAATACAATTCAGACAAAAATTCATAAAAAGGAAAAAGAAATACAAAATGAATTTTATTTGTGTAATTGCAGGCGTCTTAAGTGCGGCCGGTTCTAAATAGCCGGGTAGCACAGCTTTTACTGTATGTGTCTACGTGTTATATGGGATGTATAGGACAAAAACCACGTTTCTCGTATATAACGAAGTGACGCTTTTAACGAAGCACTGAGTCGGTTCCCTCAAATACGTTTTACTGTACATATACACGATTTTTTTAAAAACGGTTACTGCTCTATAGATTTTTTGATTCACCTTGATATGAATAGAAAAAATAAAATATTCACGTTGTGTGTTGCTTCATTTGACAAACGCGAAATTTCGTATTTGGTCAATTTATTTCTGTTAAAATGAAATATGGTATAAAATGATTTTCAGTTGAGTAAATATTAATATAATTAATAAGTAATAAAAATGAACGTAAAAAATAAATTTACATAAAAAACGTGAAAAAGTTCTCAACAATTGTAAGTAAATAAAATTTATACTTACGGCATTTTAATTTGGTGTGAATAAATTTTTGTATGTATATTTCGCCCTTGAATTTGTGAACTCACTATTTACGAAATGGCGTTTTACTGAAATGTTTTTATTTTTGTGGTTTCTTAATGACATTTAATTGCATGCAATACCTTGTTAAATTAAATTAAATCTTTTCCGTCGATCTTTTCTTGTAAAGGATGAGTTGATTAGGTTATAAATGAATTTTCAGCTTTATTTAGAAGGTATATGAATAATTTCGGCGAGGAAAAAATTACTTCTTTTTTTATGTCACGAAAATTCAAGCGTTAAATTCCAGTCCTAATGTTAAATTTTTCAGAATGGAACAATATTTTTCCCTGGACTGGAGCATGCTTATCAGCATTTTTCAAAAACTAATACATTCCATATATCTTTATTTCTTATAATAATTTTACTAACACTTATTTTTAAAAATTAATTGATATTTCAAGTGTTAATTTTTCTACTGCCTTTTTTTCTAATCTCTATTCATTCCAAGCTTTCGAACATCTGCCATTTATCCTTTTCCGTGTTCTCCATTTTCCTCGCGAACTCCCTCCGCCTCTGTCTCACCTTGCCCTATTTTAGTATCGTATGTCTCTCCCACTCTCTCCTTTTTCCTCACTTTCACTCTTATTTATTCCTCCCTATCGTCTCCTTTCTTCCCATTCCCACCTTTCTCCCTCTCTCTCTCTCTTTCACTCTCCCATTCCCTCGTCAACCGCATTCTTAACGTCGACCGATTCTCCCATCCAGAGTGGAACCACCAAGTGGGCGCTAAAAACCCTTTTCTGCCCGCGCTCCCTCCGACCCCTTTTCCCCATTCCCTCATTCTCTCCCTCAAATCCCCTTAAAAAAAAAAACTCTTTAACCATCGCCTCAGAACCTCACTCCTCCTCTTCCCGCCTCCGTAGCTCCACCTCATCTCCTCTCGCTTCCCATATATCGGTGTGGATGGAACTCTTGAATGGATCGATGGATCAATCCTCCGCTCCCTCTTTTCTCTCCTCTCCCATTACTCTCTCTCTCTTCACTCTCCCGACCCGCCACTCGCCCCTCCTCCACGCCAACCGCCAGCATCACCCCTCTCCAGCTTCATTCCGTGTCAGATTTGTGCCCGTGCGTCCTTTTGTGTTACATTTTCCGCACGCCGGGTGCCCAAGGAGAACGTACGCATTTCTCCCGCTCGATGTTACAGGCATTGTTGACTTTTATGGCTTCCGCGGAACTTTTTCGGTCCCTTCGATTTGAGCGACTCAAAACAAGATGAGCGTGAAAATCTTATTGTGTTCATTTGAGTTCGGTTGTTTAGGCGTTTTTATGGTCTGTCTCTTTCGTGCATTACGCTCGTTATACCCTTTTCGGAAGACTAGTTCTGTTTAAGCGAAAGGAAAAGGGTTCCCGTAAACGGTAGATTCGGCCATTCTATCGAACGCAGATATAATAATTCGTGTTTTGAATTATTTCTTATTAATTTTGTTATAAATGTTGTTTTTTTATTAAGTGATCAAGAATATAAATTTACAAATATTCAAATAGTTACCTTCATGTAACTAATTATGACGATGAAAAATTTCCCGTAAATAGCAAAATATACTGTATATTTTTTATTTTAAAATATAACTTTTCCAATGATTCACTCCCGCAACATATAGCCATCTACAGTGAATTTCAAAATATTGAAATCACTACGTTTTTAATATTTTTATTATCAAACAATTATTGTTCTAAACGCGAAAATAAATTTTCCTAACCGCATTCGTTGCAAGCGAGACGCTTTATAGGACAATTGCGACAAAATCCACTTCTAGCATAACGTAGTCCTCATTTCGTCTCGATCAGAAGTCGACCCTTTTTAAAGTGAAAAGTGATATTTTTCTTCTTTTCCATGCAATCGCCTACACTCGACACCACATTCCAGCGGATATACGATCTGCTTAACATTACATCCAAATCGTTATATGCGGAGGAATTTTAGGATAACACTGATGTTCAGTTTTCTTTGCGACAATTTTGGAATATTTAACTAGCGACGCCAATTAATTTTAATTTAAATTGTAAGAATTTTAATGAGAAGTATAACAGTACAAATTTTAATAGTAACCACGCACACACAGGTACGTACACCCCTGTGTGTAGCTATAAAGAGGAAAGCATTCGGAATACTGAAGCGTCGTCGCGTTGGAAAGTCGAAATAACGGTTCCGTTGTTAAGAAACGCACGGCAATCGTGCCCTTGTAAAGAGAACAAATCCGCCCGCGTGCGTCGACATCGCGTGAGAAGAGTGAGAAATCAGACTAAATCACCGTCTAAGAGAGCATTCGTACGAGATGGAAAAAAAGTGCGCCCCATTTTTAACGCATCGGATCCGCCTTCTCTCTTGACATCGACCGGAAGTCACCGAAGATTTTTATTTCGCCTCGCTATTAAAAAGGTTCCATCCGAGTCAAAGTGATTGGTGGACCGTTCGATTTAATGTAGTGGAAAGGCTATACAATTTCCTCCCGTTATTTGAGCATGTTAATTCAATCCAAATCGCGGAGATTTTCCGTCTTCTTAACGAGTTTTATTTTTAAAACGTGCGCTTATGTTTTCGTTCTGTCTGACCGTCTGTGCCAGAGAGGTATCTAGGCGATATGGAGCATATGGAAAAATTTTAGGTAACGCTTTGGTTAGGTAGAACATAATTTTTTCTTTGTTTTAATAGAGAATAATAGCGTTTTTATTATAAATAAATCAATGTTTGAGTATTAAAAAAGCACTTATTAATGGGAAAGCACTTTTTTCGGGAAATTTTTGCGCCTTTTGCATGCGGCGCCTATGGAAAATGCCACCTTCGCCATACCTTAGTTTGTGACTTATAACGCCTTTTGCACCGCAGAAGAAGTTTTTTTTAATCGGTGGGCGGCAGGGGGTGCCTTAAAATTTTTCAAATTAAAGTTCTCAGCAAATGGCTATAGGTGGAAAGTTTAACATTTTCAATTAATTATGGTATAAATTACGTACTTTGTATTACTAAACTTAAAATTAATTTAAAGTTTAAATTCTAAATAAACTTTAATAAAAAAGACGCGCTTTTTCACATTGCGTCAGCATATGAAGCTCCAATTTTTACAGTTAATTTCTGACAAAATATTAAAACCCAAAGTTTCAGTCATTTATTCTTTTCGCCAGTCTGACCTGTCGTGTAATGCCGCAGCGCAGTCTGGGACCCTTTTCGAGGAGGGCCTCACTAGCGGGCTGGAAACGATCCGCCGTAGAGCGGCTAGGTTTGTAAATGGATAGTAACAGTATGATACGAGCGTGCCAGAGATTTTGAGAAACGTGAAATGCGGACGATGGAGTGTATAAGAATAGAAAAGTTTAATAACTCCGAAATCGTGCAAGTCAGTGCAGGATCCGATCAGAGCGTACCAGAAAACACGTCGAAATAATCGCTAGAACCGAGAAGTATGTACTATAAACCATTTTTCCTAAACGCTATAAGACAGACTTTAGTTTGTTTGTTTGTCTGTTTGTGCAATGGCACCCCCTGCCAAAAGTTTCTGTCGGCTTGCAGAGTACTAATGTAAATGACCAACCTCTCCATTTCTCTCAGAACGAAGAGGGAATAATGAGAGAGAGAGGGAGATTTTGGAGTGAAGAGGAGTGCAGCTGAAGGAGTAGGGTTTTGGGATTAGGAATAAGAACGTGAGGTATCCGTAGCGGGTTGAATCGCCTGCAAAGAGTTCTCTCGGTAAGAGTTAACTCTTGATTAGTTTGCAGTCTGCGCCATACGTGTAAAAGGGGACTTTGCAATTCAAAGTAGGCCTATATCTGCACGAACGTACATATATTAATGCATGGAGAGAAATATTCGGACAGTTTGGACTTACTGACCGAGCTGTTAGTTTTGTCCCTTTATTAAGTATCAGGTTAACGTCCCCATCATCAGCCAAATGTTCGCTTTTCGTTGTTTTTTCAGTCGTGTGAGGTTGAAGAATCTCCTTCCAAGCGATGGCAACATTTAAAACGAACTATTTTAGAATGGTTATATTAATTTCCTTTTCCAATAATTCTTCTTTGAGAACACTCGTAAATGGAAATTTTTCCCAATTTAAATGACTCGAAGCGGCTTTTTTTTTTTAAATCACGGGTCATCCATCACCTTTTACGAGGACAAGGACGATGACAACATAGCGAGAGCGCATTGCACGATAACCTGGAAGATTTCAAAACGCCCTAGAAACTAACTTGAAATATTAGTTGAATGGATTTCTTCTGGCATCTTTTATCTTGTGTTTCGCCTTTATGAAAGCTCCGATCGAAAAATATTTTCTTTAGGATAATCGAAGGAATAATTGCTGACTTCCATTGTGTCGCGAGAATAAAAGTTCGAAAAATTCCGATTCGTGATTTGGACGTAGAATTAGGAATTAAGTAGCTCGCCGGATGGGAAGTTGTGAAGAAGAAAATCATTGTAAATAATAGGAATGAGAAAATGAGAGAAGGGGAAGAGAAGGCAGGCGGAGTGGGAGGAAGTGGGAGTAAAGGAGAAAGTTGAAGACGTGCAGCATGTGAACACCTTGTGTGTAAGAAGTTGAATATTAGTTTCATGATCAGTTTATAAAAAGGAAGGATCGCTTTAAAATATAGATGTCAAAGGTTTTTCACATTTTTATTGTTTTGTTTATTTATTTTTACTATGTACCTCATTAACAGCCGTTATCGGAATAGTTGCAGTTAACGTTATAACAATAACGAAGACGACCACGTACAGTCATTCCCTCGGCAGGATTCGAACCCGCGAAGCCAGACACTCCAAGGCCGGCCTTATGTGAAAACAGGAGCGTATTTTTCTAAAATTCAGCCCATCAATGATTGCTTTGCATAATTAATACAATACCCTCCATCGAATTGATGGATGGTATTTCTTATCATAATGATTATTCTGCTAAAAATTTACGTTGGTCAAATGTCACCGTATCAGTATTCCTAATATTACATTTATTTGTAAAACAGCATTGTTTCTTAAGTGCTTGGCGGGTAACAAGCATTCAATAAGCCCATTTGTTAAACCATTACGGCCTCACAATTGGTAGTGTGGCTGATACGCGAATCGAGATCCAAGCGCTAATCTGGCCGCTGCCCAAAAGGATCGGAAATGCCGTTTATTATCGTGAGTTACGTCAGTGTTCTTCGCTTTGCTTTTCTTTGGGTAAAAAGCAGGAGCCGCATCCATTGTTTCGATGTCACTTGTTTGAGAGGGCGGGACAGAGGTAGAGGATGTGGGCGTGGTTGCGAAATTGACTCGCCGGAAGAGCAGAATCAGACAGCGAATGCGGGTCAAGGATGTAACGCGCTTCCGTCGAAGCGAGGGCACTTCTTCTCACCTTATGGATTTCCCCATTCCGCTCTCTTTCTCTCACCATTTCATGCCTGATTACCATCTATCTCGCTTCCTAATCCTTGAAATATGTCAATATTTAGGTTCTCGGGTGTAGAAATCGCTGTTTCCCAACAAAATATCATTCGCGCATAATTTTCAACATGTGAACTTAGGGGTATGTGCAGTGGCGAATTTAGGCATTCTAGAGACCCTTGTGCTAAACTATTTGGGCCCCTGGCACTAAGCAATTTGAGGCCTTGCAATATATACACTGTATAGTGAAACATCACCTAACAAATACCACTTTATTTGACCCCTTATTAACGATAAATAATGTATCGCAGAGCAGAAAATTAATTTTTCGTCATCGTTTTTAAAATTACATTGTTAATGTTTCTGAGATTGTATGCAAAATCTTTTTCGGGGTCCCTTATTTCAGAAGTTAATTTCTCAACATTTTTGTGTCTGCTTTGTACATCTTACAATTTCATGACCATTTCAATGGTAAATAGCGCTCGCATCAAACGAAATAACTGTTATGATAAATGCTTCGCAAAATAATTGCGCTTGGTGATATTAAAATGATATCATACGAGAGTTTTGCTATAGACGTAAAGCTTGTTGCATCAACGTAGTTCCTCAAGGTTAAAATGATGATAAATCTAATAATAAATGACTGACAAGATATGAGAAAATGACTGGAATTCAAGCATAAATAAATCCTTTCATTACTTGCATCGTACTTAACGAAGAAACCTAGTCAAACGGAAAGTTAGTGTAAAAAGTTTCTGATAAATAATTTTATAATCGATAGAGATTGCGTTTAGACTAATGATACGTCAACTAAAGGAGCATAGAGCATATCATTTCCAGGAAACGCTATTACAGGTAAAAATAAAACTACCCGTACCAGTTCAACACAAGCTCTGCTTCGGTAAAATATGTGAAAAATATCTACACAAAGTTTATTGCGCGTTCAGGTAGTATCAAGATAACCCGGATTTCTCCGATGATTATCTCCAACTCGTTTGATGGGATGAAACAAATTTGGATGTATTTCCGCAAACAAGAAGCTCTCCTCCGCTTGGACGCCGCTAAATGACTCCTCACCCCATCTCATCCTCTCTCAGCTGACGAGGCGTGGGAACGGACGGAGGAGAGGAGAGGACGTGAGTGCGTAGCGTGGGAGTGGGGTGGGGCGAATGGCGGGGGAGAGAGAATGAAGGGGGGGAAGGGGAAGGAGAGAGAGAGAGAAGGGTTGAAGGAGACGGGTGATATACTTAGAGAGATTGTGGCACAACAGCGGTCGAAGAGGAGGAGAGAGAAAGAAGGGGGAGGAGGAAAGGGGGTGTGGCCGATGGTGGGGGGGGCGGGGTAGGAGGTGGGAAGGGGTAACGGTAGAGGGGAGGGCGCCCGTGCGTGAGGCCGTGAGATTGCCGCGCTGCGCCTCACGGCGTCCAAAGACGCTCTCCTCTTTTGCCCCACTTAAGTGCCTCTGAAGCGCTATGTCTTGCGAGGGAAGAAAGAAAATAGTGGGAGCCATATTTTTCGAGCAAAGCATTGCTGCGGACAACTGGCAACAAAGGTGTAGTAAAGGTTAACCGATTTATCGGGAGGATAAGACGTCGCAATGAAAGCTATTGCTCTAACCTTAAGAGAGAAAAAAACTATTTATAGTCGGGGATAATTTTGTTTCGCTTTTTTATTTAGGATCTTATTAGAGAGGTCGTTGTCGTGGTTAATGCTGATACCTGAGATAAGTAAATTTTCATTTTTTTAAATACATAAATGCTTATTCTTGAAAGTGCCTACCTGGATTCCGTTGCTAGGATCTCGGAGAGCAGATACCTTTGTGATTGTTATTATAGTCGTATGTGTATTTCCTTGTTATGTGTAATACGCTCACTGTAAAAACCCGCTAGGTGCTTAGCTCGCACATAATAAGTAAATGATTTTACTGCGAGAGACTTTTCTTCTCCAAGCGGTGGAAATTTCAGGTTATAGCTTTCTATACAGGATCTATTTTACATTATTCACATCAACTGTATGGTTTACAAATTCCAAACTTCGTACATTTTGTAGTTTATATTTTGCTTTATTTGTTTAATATAATTTTCCTGATCTAGTGTAATTTTGAAAGAAGATGCGTAAGCTGTTTGGCAATATGAGTGGTTTTTTATCACCTTGGATAAAAAAATGAGAACAGTTTTTTAATAAGAAGTTATACTTGGTCACCTATTTTAATAGTTATCAGTTGAAATAATTAATAACGTGACCCAAATGTGTCTTTCCTTCAAAGATATATTTTGGCAGGATAGGAATGTATCGCTTACAGGGCCGGTTTCAGTTAAAAAAACATGTAAGCGAGGTTAAAAATTAGTCGCCCCTCTGGATATTAAAGGCATGAAATTATATTAAAGATATACTACTAAAAAAAGAAAATAAACTTATTTTACTCGGTTTTATCTTTTCAAAAAATATTCAGCTAAATATTTTCAGAAAATAGAACTAAAAAATTCACAGACCTTATAACAAAATTACTATGTAATGATTATATTACCTAATATTTTTATATTGCAACTTTACGAACCCACTTTTCGAAAAGGACGAGATTAAGTTTTTTTCGGACTTTTTTCTTTGCCAAGTCATTTATGAGGGATCAGAGAGGGAAGCTACGGCCAAAAGATGGAGATCCCGAATGTTAAATAGTTGCACAAAGAGACAAACCCCGAATAATCAAAATCTCCAGTAGTTAAGGTTCACTGTATTTGGAGCGGGAAGGTTATTTGAAATTACAATGCTTAATCCCTAACAGCACATGAAACTTAGCAGTATAGTTATTGCTTTTGCGTGTATATATTCCGTTAAAGAGGTTAAGGAAAGTGCACAGTGTATCGGTGTGTTTTAGTCAATGTAAAACTTTAAAATGTTCATCTTGCCGCCTTTCTTATGCGACATCTGTAAGCGGTAGGTTACGTCGCTTACACCTTGAACCGACCCTGAATGTAAATGACATATCATGGCGTAAAATATAATTTTTTGCGATGCTTTCAAGTTCTGTGCAATAAACCTTTAAGAAAATGAAAATGTAAAAATTCGAAATATTGATTTTGCCGCCCCTCTGAAGTGGCGCTCACGCCTGAAACCGGCCCTGATCGCTTATTTATATAATGGTAATTATATGATAGATATTCCCCCCTTTATGTAAAATGGCGTACACGTTGTATGTGAAATTATATATAAACTAAGGGACAAGCCCCCTGCTCGCTGATGTTCGCCAACCCCTCCCCCCCCCTTTTCTCGCTGTTTCTTTGTTCCTACCATGTACCTATTGGATTTAGATTAGTTTAACTGGAATATGTTTTGAATATGAGTTTAATGAATATATTTTATAAGGGATGTATGTATGGTTTTTAATAACAAATTAAGAAAATTAGTTGAATAACTCGATAAAAAATAAACTTATGTTAGAGGGCTGAAATTCCCGGAGTTAAAAATGGCTCAGGTATAGAGCGTTAAAAAGAGAGAGAGAGAGAGAAACCAGAAATAGGATTGTAGTAATATAGATAAAAAATATAAATAAGATGAATACTGCGTTTAATTTATTTGTATAAAATTCATATCTTCGGTCATTCCGAGCAAGTTTTTAATCTTATTTTCGATCTTTAAGACTTTATTTAAGTGCATATGAACGGAAATTACCGCGGAAAACTATACCGTTAAGCATGGAATCTTATTATTGAAATGTTAAAAAATCTACCAAAACTCTAATATAAATTCAAAATATGAGCGAATTTGAATGAGATTATTTGATGGTAAGAATAAGAATTCTCATTTATTTTGGCGTGCTTTAGTGCAAATTTCGTGTCGATAACTTAATTTTAAGATATTTTAAAAAGTAAAAGAATGAAAGCCTTCAAACCAAAAGGGTAATTTTTACGTGTCATCTTATGGGAAACGACGTTCATCCTCTGCAGTCAAACCCGTGAAAATTTTTGAAATTTTTTAGTCATAACCTAAAGATTCATCAACGCTGAAATCCTGAGAAATTTCAGGCTTCTAAGTTTATTTCTAATCGAGTTATTCACAAAATTAGAGCGTTACGCATCATGATGACCATTACGATTTTATAATATAGAGAGATAAATAAAAAATTAAATTAAAATTACCTGTTGTGAATTGGCAATTATGCTCGATTTATCTTAATTTGGTAATTATTTCTAGTATTTATAGTGTAATTTTATCCAATATTTTCTTTTAAATTAAATCGAACAATTCTTTGTATCTTGAGTGTAAGGCTCATTATTGTTTGATATTTTTTCTAAATAAGTTGTCTTCGTTTCTAGTAAGCTTTTTCCGAATTTTCTTTTATTGAAACCCAAAATAGTACTCTTTAGACACTTACTTCATTGTTGGTCACTCAAATTCCCTAATCTGATTCAGATGACGTTTATACGTTCCATTAACTTAACGACGATATTTCAAAAAATGTGATAGGGCCGGAAATGAAACGTTAAATTAGCAAGCTGTAAGGGGATGAGAATATTATTTGCTGTATTCATCAAAGGCATGTCATTAAAATACCTACGAACTATGGCAACTACAAAAAAACGTCTGACGAACTGATTTCGTTTATTGAAAAATTTGTAAAAAAATCGCTCGTATAAATGAATGTTAAACAAATCACGAATGCTTCAAACGAGCTTAAAAGTGAAACAAATATCCATTTGTGCTATTCTTCAGGTAGAATTAATCACCAGGTAAAAATAGTAGGAACTTTAATTACACGGATCATGGTTTCATTGTGTATCGTAGTAGTTCTTAAGTCCCCTAACAGTTTACCGTTTCCCGAGAAGGGAGGGGGAGAGAACTTGGCAGAGCGGTAGGAAAAGGAGGAGCAAAGGGGGAGGGCAAAAGAGAGTTCCAAATGAGGTTTTCCGGAAGTGACGTATGCTTTGTGCGATAGTGGGAAGGTGTCGCCTGAGCAAAAGGGGGGAGTAAGGTAGGAGGCGAAACTTAGACGTTTTATCGTGAGGGGGCATAAGAAGGGTTGAAAATAGGAAAGGAGAGAGGGGGGAAAGGGAGGGGCGGCGGAGAGAGAGAGGCTGGGTGGAGGGAGGGGAGTGAATGGCAGCCTAAGTTCTTAGTAGATGGTCACTCAAGTAGCAGTGCAAATTAGAATTTCTTGCCTTTATTATAGCTTGTTATGAAAGGAGAAGACTTATAAGCTAATTAATTGCGATATAAGCCTATGGGATTATTCATATCTCTGATTAGTTCATTATCAGTTGCGGATTTCCGCCTTCTGGCACTCCTGCCGATAAGCAATAGGGGGTCCTGCAGTCTAAATATAATAGTTATATTAGTTAAATCTTACAAACGACTACCCAATTAATTGACGGCTCTTTCTATGGAATTATAGGTTCAACTGATTTTTAAATTAATATATCTAATATTTCTGAGATTACATGCACGAATATTTTTTTCGGGGCCCCTTATTTCATGGAGTCCTTGGCGGACGCCAGGTACGATACCCCTTAAATCCGTCCCCGTTCATTACATTTGTCTTCTCTTTAAAATGTCGTTAAAAACATCGTCAGAACTCCGACTTGTATAGATCTATTAGACTATACTAACTTAGCTGATGATTAAAAAAAAATGGATAAAGCTTAATAGGCTTCAAGTATAAGCGAATGGAATTATAGGAATGATTTGAGACGCTTGTTTCCTTTAAGCCAGTGGTTCTTAACCCCTGGGTCGCCAAGCCATTTTGACTGGACAGTCAAAGATCTTCCATTACTTTCTATATCCATATATATCATTCCTCCTAACAACCCGTTCAATAACCTTAGATCTTATTTTCAATTATTTATTAAATTCCTATTTATTTTATTACTTATTACAAGTGAGCTATTGGAGGAAATGGGTCGCCACGACCAGAATTTGAGTCGCAGCTAAAAAAGGTTAAGAACGACTGCTTTAAGCCTATGCTCCCTCATATCATCACTGTTTCCCTCACTCCCACTCCTTTCCTATTCCCTCTCTCCTTCCACTCTCTTCCTCCCTCTCTCGAAATTACACAATGAAAATAGTATCAGGCGAGTTAGAGGTTATCCCTTTTTTCGTGTTCTACCGTTCAACGCATGCGCAGTCGGCACATCCAGCAGAAATAGCCGATCACGACAGAGGGGGAGAGGGTAAAAGGGATAGTATGTGCGTGTTTTTGTGTGCTATGCGCGTTATGGGGCGCTGAGGTGGAGTGGTTGAAGTCAGGGGGCAGCGCACGATGGAACGTCGCCGAGAAATGCCTACGGTTGGGAGAATGTGTGGGAATGGATTGAAGAACGGAGGTTGGAAGCGAGAAAAGTAGGTCCCACCTCTCCCTCCTCCTACGAGAGGACATAGAGTGGGACGGGAGAACATAGCGGTCCCTTATGTCTTCCATAACATTTCCCTTCCAACTACGACAATCCTCTTCCGCCTCCGCACGACCGCTGAGAGATTAGAATCGCTTAACCTTGTATTTTGTTGCAGTTCAAGTATCTTCTTTTTTTAGCCATTAGCTAGATTATATTTTTGAACGTAACACGGAGAAATTCTGTTACGGTAAGCCTTTAGTGCTATCACCGTGCTAGTATCGTTATAATCAACCGTTGTGCGAGACAAATGCAATATACAGCTAAGAGAAACTATTACCAAGAACCGGATAATAAATGTGGTAATATTTCACCAATAAACCCGGAAGAAATCAGCGATTTTGTCGGAATTCTAAACAATGTTCTTGAGAAAAGTTTTAGGTTGAGTGGAATGTTCGGAAGTTATAGTCAATCTACTTTCAATGTGCAGTTTTCTATATAACTGCGATTATTATAGAGAGATTAGAGAATAGTAAATTGAAACCACGCAAATTGGACCCAATGTATTACTCCAAATTGTACTGCTACTTGGAATTCCACGACATCTAAAATGCAGGCTCACAATTATTCGTCTTAGTATTATCACTACACATTTCTACCGCAACTTTCGCCAGGCAATAACTAAAATAACAGCTCGTTCAAGGTTGAAGTATGGAGCAGGAAATTTCCCTTCATCCCACTTCCTATGTGACATATCAATGCTAACGAGAGCTTCTTTATATGGCGTAAATCATTCGTGTCGACATGAGCCTTGTAATTGTGAACAATTTTCTGCATGATTTAGATTTGACGTAAATGATATTTTAAAGAAATTTATTTCCTTTTCTCTCAAACCGTATTAAAAAAGACAGTCATGAAGTTTTAATAATTATTATAAATTTAATAATATGATTTGGTATGTTTTAATAATTTAAGATCTATTATATGTAATGTATTAATGTAGTAAATACCGTTAAATGGTTACATAGCACAAATATATCCATGCGAATTCATAAGCAATTCTACATATGAAGAACCCATTTCCTGTTTTCGAAGCGTGGCAGAAAATACAGTTAGGAAAATTTCGCTCGTTGATTAGTCAAAAATTGGCAAAATTTCCAAACGTACTTTAGCTTTTCTCGATAGCAGCGAATTTTCCTCTGAAAAGGAATCCTGCTCGTCGCTTTGAGAAACGTTTCTTATAGCATTGAATTCGCCGGATTCCGAAATTGAACTTGCCACAATTAATCTTGCTCCCACACTTAGTAGCATATGGTCTCTTGTCTCTACACTTCAACCTCATCAATGCTCCCTTCTCTTCGCTACCTTCCACTTCACCCCTTCCAACCCAACCCACGCTACCTTCTCACTAACACAACCAACCCTCTCATTCCACATCTCTCTCTCTCTCTCTCTCTACCTTCTCTCTCGCCTTCCCCCTTCCTCTCCTTTTCCTCTCTCCGTTGCCATCCAACTCATTTGGTCCCCATCCTATTTAACTTTGTCCCATCCTCGCTCACTTCTCCTCTGTAGCCCATTTAATTCCTCCCCTCCCACACCCCTTTCCCCCCCCCCCCTTCCTTGCCCCTCCACACCACCGCTCTCTGTCCCCGAAGCGCCCGACAATTAGTTGAGCGCGGGATCTCACAGTACCCCTCCCTCTCATCCCCCCTTCCTTCTGCAATTCCCCCTCTCTCGCCACAACTAGCGCCGCCCTGCCTCCCATTTTCCGCCGTCCTCTACCTCCCTCCCTCCCCCCCCCCCCCCTCCCTCTCTCTCCCTGTTTCTCTTCCTAGGTTAACTTCCACTAACTCCCGCGCTGTGGAGAGATGGCGTGACGCCGTCTTCTCCTTTTTAAGCGAACCATTTAGTTGGACACGGAAAGCGCAGACCCGACAAACATTTTTTTGTACCGAAACGAAAGCATTAGGCCGAAAAATACAAATTACCTAACGTTTTGCGGCGTTAAAAATTGAATGGCTAGAAAAAAAAGTCGGAACTAATGCATCTGTGATGCGCTTATTATTTTTTAACAGCTATTTAAATTCGTATAATATGTCCAACGCCAAAAATTCACATATTAATTCGCTGAATTTTAAGCTAAATGAACTCGGCATTAGATAGTATGCAATGTAGAACAGAACACATTTTACTGGAGAATAGCCTTAAAAAATTATTAACAACTCAGAAAACGATTTTGTTTTTATTCCTATCTTAAACCATTTCCTTCTGATTGCTAAATGAAATCCATAAATCAAATCAATTTGATCAAATAGTTAAAATCAAATATTTTAAATACGTATTTAATTTATAAAATTATACTAATCTAATTTTTAACTCCTCGTGTAGATGTATTAAGGTTAGAACTATTATTGCTCTTCGTTTATTCTACGAAATATGGGTTCATTAAAATAAATACGTTTGAAAATGTTTAGGTAGGTTTATCTTTTGATGATTTCAATCAATTACTTTTTATTTTATTGTAATTTATTCTGTGATTAATGAATTCACCAAGGATTTAAAAAATGTGTAACAACCGGAATTCACCACGCTGATCATAATTACAATTATTTCCACTTTGACGCATCAAAAGTTCATAAAAATAAAACACCTTGAATACGTTTGACGGATTATAAAGCTTAGCAAAATCTTTTGTTCTTAATTAGTTAAAAGGGACGATCGCCAGGGCCGCCGAGAGCCAGCGCGGGCCCTGGGACTAATACCATTGCCGGACCCCTTTTCTCTGTTTTAAGTTCAAAAAGAGAACGTGGCCCCTCGGCAGGCCCAGGACAGCCGACTCCCCCTCTCCCCTTCTCTACGGTATTGGTTCGTAGTGTTATAAACAGAATGTGTCAAATTCCATCCAATTAAAATTTTTTATCAAAATTACATGTAAAATATGTGTTGGTACTATAGGTATGTATCACATAATTAGCCGGTATAATTCGATTAATTTCGATAAACAGCGAATTTGTAAAAATAAAATATTCGACGAAATTTAATTGCCGTCGATAAGTGTAGGTTTTTCATCACTAAATTTTTTGCGAAATTACTTGTCATGATTTTTAAATTTGGGTTTCCAAATTAACACCTAAAATGTATTTTAGTACCAAAAAAGCAGCGCGTAAAAAATTCGCTACTTGTCTTAACAGACGACCGCATTTGAATCGGAATTTCGTACACTATGCATTGTGAGGTCCCCCGTGACATTTTTAAGTATCATGCGCTGCAACAGAGTCCAGAAGTACGAATTACGTGAGAGTAGTTCTTAGTATGAATGAATATCGATCGCCAGATGTCCCTATATTACTTTAAATAATTCTCATATAATTTACATTTCTAGGGGCCATACGTATAATCCATCCTCCGAAGTAGAGTTTCCCATCATCATCGTTTTGTGTTTGCGTTCTAGGCATTTTTACAGATTCCTCCTGATTTTTTTACCAACATCGGAACATCGGGCCCAAAGGCGGCATTTCCCGAACGGAAGAAAAAAGAGAGTAGTGGGGAGAAGTTTCATGGTGCTAAGGGGTGATAGAAAAGCAGTGGGTTGAGCTGGGAAAACCCAAATCCAAATCTGAGAAATGGGAAATGGAGAAAGCGCCGGCCGTTGGTATTGGTTGCACCCGCGTATTGCGATAGAAAAACCTTATGACAGACCCTAATACCGGGCCTCTCAGAGGCCCGGACCCCGGGGATTTTGCCCCGGTATCCCCGCCCTCTCGGTGGTCCTGACGATCGCTTTCATTATTATCGCTTAATATATATCCTGGGAGCTGATACAAGAGGGCAGTTAAAATACTTGCTTGGATATATTCCACATGATAAGTGAAGACGACGAGAGATATCTCTTGATAAGATAGTTAAGTGGCAGAGTGATAGTGGAGATAGCGGAGGAAGAGAGAGTTTGGCATTGCATAGTAGTATCTATATTGTTAATCGCAATGTCAGTACCAAGAATACAATTAAGACTGCTTACATGCTGTAGATCAGAGGCTTGCAACCTTTTCTACCGTCATTTATCCAACCAAAATCATCTATATCAGCACATTAAAATAGTTTTTAATTTTATAAACCTTTCATGTAACTTAACATTAATAACATTGATCTCAACAAAAGGTGTTGAAGTTTTAGTAGGTATATCCCGCCAAATGTATTTAATCAGGCTATGAATAAAGAAAACATTCATGAGTACTAATTTACCACAAAACGGTAGAAATAATCAAGATATTTTTTTATACCTTTCGAGATGCATTACTTAAGTTAACATAACAAATTTCCTTTGCTCATTTTCTCAATGGAGACTATTGCCATTTGAAACTATTTATAGAAAGATTACATTATTACTAATGATCGTGTTTTACCCAAAAGATTCCTGTGCTCATGCTCCGTAATTGCTTGGAATACTTTTCAAAAATCTATTTTGGCGAACACTCGAAAGATTTTTGGTGAAAAAATCGCCGTTTCTTTCGTGCGTCGTGTCTGTTCATGATGTCTGGTTTCCTACGGAAGAGGTGTAAAAAATAATATCGCGAACCTTAAAAGTGTTTCTGAGACTAAGGCCGAGTATCTGCCATGCGGTAGCGCCTCTTCTTTCTCGAGGTGGGAATATCCTGACCCAATTCCGTCAGCGGGCGTCTTCGGCCGCAATGCACCGAAAAAAAGAAGGCGGCGGGGTTATTTCCTCTTCGTTCCTTTCCGTTCGTCTCACCTTCCCACCGACCTCTCTCTCTCTCTCATCCAACGAGTACCTCAACTCTCTCTCTCTCTTCCCTACTCTCTCTGTCTCTCTCATCGATATCCTCTCCGTCACTCCGATATCTTTCATCTTCCCGAGGGATGTGTTCACTTCTAGCCAATTATAAAGAGCGTTTTCTTATTCTCACGTCATAAATGCTTTAGATGTTATTTTTGTATAGCTCTTAGTCTACCAGTGTCTGACTTTACCTGTAATATTAGCTGATGGGTTATTATTTTGAAACGAACAAATCCTTCCATTTAGAACCGTCAGTCAATGAACAAACACTAGAAGTGAATGATGTGTTAGTGAAATGTGCTAATGATTTATTTAATTCAGCGATTTCTGATCGTAATAAACCGCCCCAACGCCTAAGAAAACGTTCTTCGCGTCCCATCTCCCATTGTTCATAAATAATAACTACTGGATATATAATTGCCATTACTATAACAATCTTAAGAAAAAACAAACGCAAACGGTACATCATAGCCAATAAAGGCTAGGAATTGGCTGTGGGGTATTGTAGGTCTCAGGATTACGATAGTTAGAGTATATATTTAAATATTTTACCTCACAGTTTGGAAAATTTGAGTTAACCGCTTTTCTTGTATAGGGGTTATCACGACAGTCGACTGTTTATCCATGCAAATATATTTGCAGCAAAATCCCTCGGAAGACTGTTTAACGCCATTTCCTAGGACATTGATCTAGAATTCTTATCCGACAGACGCTGAATTTGTTTTAAATGGGAATAGGGGTGGATACTTCCTTTCCTTTCATATCGGTCACCGCGAGAGAGGATCCAATGACTCTCACGTCGCTTTCTTCGTGGTAGTCGCCGCCTTCCGTGAAGTGTTCCGTGTTTCTGTCATACATCAGAAGCCAAAGGAAGAAAGGGCGTGTGGAAAGAAAGAATCTTAACAAAAAGGGGTTTGTTTACATCAAAAAAAGATATCCGCTCCGTCCAATCACCTCTTCTAACGAAGGTATATACTTGCGTGTATTCGCATTTATTCGCTATCGCGGGAAGATGGAATTGCGACGGTATAATGTTGCAAAAAAACAATCAGAAAAATAAGTCGCTCGCAATAACAATCCGAGATTAATTGGCTCAATATATATCGCTTTCGATAAATATACAATCCACCGATAAACCGCCGCTGGAAAACTGCCGTGGTGCAACGAGAACAGGAGCTCGATGGCCATTGTGCCGCCTGAGCGACCGCCTGTGGGTCAGTGGCGCCGCCACTGGTGCTGCCCTCTGAATGATTAATCACCAAAACTCCCGCAATGGGTATTGTGGTCGAGCATAATGCGTCCCCGGGACTCCATGCCGAACGGGAGTGGACAACGCCAGAAAGACGACCATAGCCTACACCTACGGGCGTCGCGAATTCGTCCATCACTCATTTCAAAAACCGTACTGAATCGACAAAACAATACTGGTATTCTGATCACAACGATTTTACAAATTCGACTAAAATGCCATGACCCAAATCGAGGAGGACGGACAAAAACGGGGAGAGAGAAAGGTAGAGAGGGTGAAGACGGGTAAAGAGGGGCTTCACAGCAGTAGGCGTAGGAATCCATCCTCTCCACACTCTCCCCGTCCACTTCCTAAACTTCACTCTCTCTCTCAGCCTCTTCAGCCTCCCCCCCCTCTCGACTCCGCTGACCCTCCTCCTTCCCACAGTCCCCTCATTTGATAAATCGACTCCAACCATATCGATTTGCAAGTGATGGAGCGATAAATGCTTTAATTCTCGATGAGAGGGAACAAGGCGGCGTTGATTGATTGTCGGCAAAGTTATTCAACTCGGATTTTTTACGAGAGATCTATTGTTCCAATTTTTGAGAAGAGGACATGCAAGAAAGGATAAAGTGCGGAAATAGCTTAGCGTTTTGATTTAGTATTTCCTCGTTATATTTTTTATAAATAGGCATAATCATGTGGGGACGAAAAATGAAACGACCGCTTAATATTTTTATCTTTCGAAAGCCTGTACGTCCAATAATCCCTGCAGCATTCGTTTCAAACGTCGGATCAGTTTATTTTAAGGTTATAATTCAATTTACATTAACAGTTGAATATTTTTGCTGAAGGTGTAACCCCCTTCTTTTTTCACTCAAATAATACAGAGATGTGAATTCTTTGAATTGCATTCCCTCTGGTCTGCGTTAACCACAAATATTTCCCCTTTGTTATACATGTTTCGTAACCTGATTTTTTTTAGTAGTGTGTGTTTCAATGATACACTCGTCCCTCGAAATGCACTGTTTCCTATCGGAGAGGAACCTCGAATTGCACGGCCATAAATTTTGCATTAGTATGATTTTAAAATAGTCTCCGAGTATTAAAAAGCATAAAATATTTCACCTCCGAGGTTATAAGAATGCAATTATGAATACATTTCAACAAATTACTGCATATTGAGCTCAAATGTAGCCACATGTATTCCAGGGTGAAACCCTATCACACAATATGGTTTCGCTCTACACTGTCTTCTCCAGAAGTGAATGTATAGTGCAATTCGAGGGATGGGTGTGATGCTCAAGATTTTGAGTTTTTTTTTCATAGAAGTGGATTTGGGCAAAAGAAGACAATATTGATATTAATTGCTTATCCCGAAAGCACTTTTACTTTAATTTTTTACAATTTTGAAATAAATAAAATCAGATACACACGCAATCATGTTTATAATCCTAATTCCGAAATCTGCATTCAAATCAATTTGAGAGCATCGATAAATTTGGTTTGCTAACGTCAGTTTGATTAAACAAACAAAAACGACTCACCTAATATATTAAATGCTTTTACTGGCAAAACAAAACGTCCACTATTGAGACTGACCTACATGGATATCTAGATAATTTTTTGTGACTTACGTCTGTCCAACTACCTTTAACAGCGTAATAAACGATACAGGAAGTCTTATGCCAAAATGAGGTGGAAGTTATAGGAGTGGAACGGACTCTAGGCACGCCGTCTTCCAGTCTTACCCTGTCCACGTCTGACGCCAACTTCTTTCTCCTTCTCTTCCTCCAAAGGGTCCATTACTTCATCTGCATTTCACGTGCGGATGAAGTAATTGCCACCTCCTGGTAAACCATGGCCGAGTCTCTCTTTTTCCTCCCCGCGATGCCGAGTGATGCTCGTCCCGAGGCGAAATTCTACGCCAAGAAATGCCTTCGACGTCTCTCTTGATTCCGCGTTTGTTTATAATGACTTCGAGATTGGTTACTGCAAAGGCTAGAAGATTGATCTCACATTAAATTTAACCACTCCCAAATAACTTTGCGGGAAACTTTTCCGAGATAGTTTTTTATGGATTAAAAACCATTTTACGGAGCACTTACCAAATCAGAAGTATTTAATTATTTTAACAGGAAAAATTTGGAAAAACTCTTTAAAATGTTTCTTTTAAAAGAAAATTTTTGATCAGTTAAGACTGAAAGATACTCTTACGTAAAAGTGAAAACATTATTTGAGCAGCGGAGAAATAATGTATTCATTATTTAAATGGCTCCAGCGGTCATAAAAATTTCGTTGATTCATTCGGTGGGTATGAATTGCTTGGGAAATACGTGAGCAAATCGTGTTCTGTACGCAGTCTGGCTCGTGATTATACTTTAAACCGGCTTCTCCAGATTACCCTTCCTCGGGATAAGAAGTACTCATTATGTCCAACCATATAATCAGTTACAGGATTGACATTTCTCTCACTTAGTTATTTTAGAATGCGTACAACATTTAGTCTACGTGTTTGCCACCATCATTTCTGAAATTATTACTGAGTGATCCATATGTCACAAATATTTTCAGTTAATAAATGTAAGCCGAGTAAACCATAAAATGTTTCGTTTCAAATGTTAAAAGTAAATGGGATGAATACTCTGTTCAAATATCATAAAGAAATTGCCTGAAAATTATGACATGGAAAGTGTAATACTTACACGAACACACAGATTCCGTTTAAAATGTTTCCCTTTTTTATGCCGCAGGTTTATTCATAAGTTGCCGTATCTATCAGTTTTAAGTATCCTTTTCCCAACCCTCGTCTTGTAGATACTCATCCCCTCCGCGCATTTATCGACTGTTAACAGCCTCATCTCGTTCCACGTTCATTCTCCGCCTCCCCTTAAAACCTTTACCATCTCCCACCCACCGTAGCCTCCTAATCCTCATTCCTCTACTCTTTCATTTCCTCACTAGCACCCTGGCCTCTTGGCCCTCTTTTCCCGAAACCTCCCTTCCCCTACGTACTTCGCTACTTCTCCCCCCCCCCTCTCTCATTCTTTCTCCCTCTCTTTCTCTCTCCACTTCTCTCACTCCTGACCCACAGCCTCGGATCCATAGTAACGTGGAAATGTTAACCACTCCCCATTCCTGGAAATCTCCCTTACCCTCCCTCCTAGTTTCCCTCTCTACCCTCTTGCCTATATTCCTCCCTCCACCTCTCAATCCCTTTCTCATGCGTTCGCCTTCAATTCCCCACACCCCTTACCTCGCTTACTCATTCGCTTTGATGGGCTTCTCTCGATTTCCGGAAAGAGGGCGCGCAGATCGCCCTTCTTTCTCTCTCCCTCGCCTCTTTCCGATATAAATATAATATGGAGCGCCTAGAATTTTTTTATTCGATTAATCCCTCGCGGATGACGGAGTTCGATTTTATTATTTAACTCATTAATTTTCATTCTTTTGACTAGAGCTACATCTCCTGGCGGGAAGTGCTGTAAAACGCTGGTCCGTAGGGAAGATGTGTCTCTGCTCGTTCCGTAGAGACGACGACTTCTGTAAAAAAAATACGCAGCGGTGAATTTCCTGCGAGATTTCGCATGCACAAAGGAAAATTAAACGGAAACAGAGTACAGTATAATTCCACGTCCTTTGAGAAATGTGATTTTCATCAGAGCATTATTACCTTTCAGTAGCATAGCCTGAATTAAAATAATCGATGGTTATTGCAGATATTTTGTAAAATTTTCTGGTACTACGCCGTTATTTTCAACCTGGTAGAATGGAGTTTATTCCTATACTTACAGTGATGGCGAACCTATGGCACACGTGCCATAAGTGGCACGAAAGACGATTTTGGTTGGCACGCCAACGAAAGGCGAAAACCAATCAAAGAATATACCGTACTGATTTACGGTAGCAAAAATATTTGTGCTATTTCAATATTGTACACATTAGTTTTATGGTTACAAACTTCAATCTCTTATGTCTTGATCACGAATTTAATTAATTGGCACGCAATAAAAAATCAATGACATTTTTGTGGCACGCGATACGGAAAAGTTTCTACAATTTCAGTAATATTGGCACGCGGGCAATAGAAGGTTCGCCATCACTGCGTGTACTACATTAGTTGTTCGATTTATGCCGTTTTTACTTACGAGTTTCCTGAAACTCTGGTACAATGCTCTTCATTTATCGTTAGAATATAGAGGGCGTGAAGCAGTTCTTTTTGTTTCTATTTTGCTATCTAAAAATCAATGCTTTATTTATAGGAAATGATTTTTCTGAACTTGAATGAGCGGTGTCATAAAATTGGACTTCTACTCTCAATCTAACTCTCTGCATTAGTGAGACGAGGGAAAGCAATACGTGCAACAATTCATACGTATTACTATTCAAACAATATTTGCGAGATAAGTATATAAAGTTATAACATAATACATAGATCGTATAAATCTTAAATTTTTTTAACCATACAATTCCTTGATGTGATAAAATATGTTCTTAATCCTTTTTAAATGGAAACGTTGCAAAAAAAATTCCGAGGAAATTTTCGTGAAAATTTGTTGTCAATAGAACTTTGGCTTTGCCTTAAAACATTTGACATTTTAAATCACTTATCAAAGCGCAGTAAATCTCAAAACGCCTCCATAATTATGATTTCGGTCAACATCTAGTCGTTTTTCAAATAGTTCCACATATAAACTATATAATGAACCCAACTAGTGCTCACAAACCGAAAAGATTTCGAAATGCACTGCCGCCTCTTTTGAAGCGATGTACCATACTGAATATATTCAGCTTAACATAATTAGGAATGAATAATCGTCTTCCAGATTACTACTCAGCATGTTTTAGGGTAGTAATAACTCTTAACTTGATTCATTCCGTTCGTGGAGCACCCAGTGGCTCATAATCGTTTGCAGTAATAATTTGGAGCAAATTTATTTGATTCAACAGGGCATCTCAAGTCCGTAACTTCTGCCTGCTCCGTTTCCGCTCCCTTCCCCGGGCTCTCTCCCTCCTCCCTTCACATCACTCACTCACTCTCTCTCCCTCCCTGCTCCCCCCCCCCCACTCCCTGCTCCCCCCCCCCACTCCCTTCCCCTCCATCCCCTCTCCTCGCTTACCTTTGCTTTCCACTGCCGTCACATCACATTTCCGAGCTCTTCCAAATCCCTCCTACGGACCGCCTCCTCTCTCTCTCTCCCTCCCTCCTCTCTCTCTCTCCCTCCCTTTCCCTAACTCTCTCCCTCCCTCCTCTCTCTCTCCCTCCCTTTCCCTAACTCTCCCCGCATCCTCTCTCCTCTTTCTCGTCCCACCCAGATGCAGCTACTTTGAAGGCCTTTTCCCCTATCAAGTCCTTAATTTGGAAGGCTCGCTCAGCTTTTGACCCTCGCATACCCTTTGCTCTCTCCCTTTCTCCATCTTCACGTCTTCTTCTACCAGAACTTTTGCCTTTCTCTTTTTCCCTTCCCTTTCTCTCCTCCGCCTTTTTATTTATATAGTTGTTTTCTGTTCACGTTCTTCGTCTCCTCTTTACCTTAATCATTTTCGCCTTTTGATATTTCTTCTCGCCCGCATTCCTCCGATCGTTTATTCCCTTCCTTCGATTGTTTTCATCCTCTCTGCCTTTCGCTCTCCTCTTTTCGTATTTCTCTCTCTCTCTCTTTCCTTCGACTTCTCTTTTGTCTTCCTTCTCCCTTCCTCGATTCCTGGTACCTCTCTCCGCCGTCTTTCCTAAATCGTGTTTGTAACTCAGCATTTCATCCTTCAGCACTCTCCCTAATTTTCAAACCTTGCTCTTCTTCCCATTCTGCGGTTTCTGTTTCACTTGTAATTTAAGATAGGATGCTTTACTTTGCACGCAGTAAATTTTTAGTAAGTTTATGCTTTAAATGTTTTAACGAATGTGTAACGCAAACTTTTAAATTCACTATTTATATCGGCGACAATATCATAACTGATTTAAAAATCCTCAATTCGCCATTGAAATAGAACTTCTATTGTGGAACAAAATATATCATTAAGTTCACTCTAGGATATATTATTCGTATACTTTAAATCCACAGTTACTTTAAAATAAATCAATTTCGAGATTGCTCATTCGCTCAATTTATTTTGCGGGTTAGATGCTATTAGTTATGGCTTTTAATGAGAGATTTTGGCTGAATTTCAACGGAGAAAAACTTCAGAGAGATCATTAGTTAAAATCTGCCTCATTCCCTTATCTCCCCTTAATACGCGTCCTCTGTTGAACCGCTGCACTCATTTATTCTTCAGTGTCTCCTCTAAAACCTTCCTCCTCGATCCTCTTCACGGGCGCACCTCTCTCACTCACACTAACAAACGCGCTCCCTACCCTACCATCAATTCTCTCTCCCTCTCTCTCTCTCTTCCTCCAAAACCTCCCTCCCTCTCTACCTGTCTATCCTCCCAGTGTTTCCTCTCTCGCTTCCTCCCTCTCTCTCTCTCCTTCCACCTCTCTCGCCATATCACTCTCCAAAAAGCTCCACGCTTTGTCCTATCCGCAACCTCTCTCTTCGTCCCTCCTTCCCTCCCCATGTCCTTCCCTCTCTTTCTCTCTCCCTCTCCCTCTCTCTCTCCCTCTCTCTCTGCAAAGCCTCACCTATCGACTTTCTCAGTTCTACCCTTTCTTCTCTTCCTCTTTCTCATGCTCTTTCTCCCTTTCATCCTCTCATCGCCGTTCGACCCCGTTTCTACCTCCATATAACTCACTCAGTTCTCTCACCCTCCTATCCACACTCATCCTTAGCTCTCACTTCTCCCTCCCCCTCCTCTCCCATTCCTCTTACTTAACTCTTCCCCTTCTCTCTTTTACTCTCCCTTGGCTCTCTCCTTCCTTCCCATTGCTCTCACTTTGCTTTCTTCCTCCTTGCTCTCCCCCCCTCTCTCTCTCCTTGCTCTTCCCCTCTCTCTCCTTGCTCTCCCCCTCTCTCTCCTTGCTCTCCCCCTTTCTCTCTCTCCTTGCTCTCCCCCTCTCTCTCCTTGCTCTCTCCTCCTCTCTCTCCTTGCTCTCTCCCCCTCTCTCTCTTTGCTCACCCTCTCCCCCTCCCTCTCTCTCCATGTTCTCCCTTTGATATCCCCTGCTCTCCTCCTCCTCCTCTCCCTTTCTCTCTCTTGTTCTCCTCTCCCCTCTTCCTTCACCCTCCTGTCTCTTCCGTCCTTTCTCCCTCTTTACTTCCCTCTCCTTTCTCCCTTTGGTGCTCGTCGCTATTTTTCTATCCCGGCTCCATTCCATTGTTTACTGTGCCATTGTCCCGCTCAGATAAGTACTTTGGATTCCCGTTTTAAACCGTTTATATATATCCATCTCCAAGTACTTCGCCTCTTATTATTTCTATCACAACTTTTCGTTCCTGTCCCCTTTTTCTCCTCTTATTTCCCTTCGCCGTCCCTTGGGGCGCACTCGCCATTCTTAACTCCTCCTGTAAATTTCCTCTCTCTCATTTTCCCTCTCCATGTTCTTCCCTCGACTCTTTTACGCTTCTCTTTCCGCTAATTCAAAATATTCTCTCCCCGAATCTGCAAATTCTTTCAAATCTTCATTCGCTCGCCTGCCTTAAATTGCTATTTGAAAACCATATCTGCCTCTTGTGCTCCTGGCTCTATCCTTTTTTTTTCATCCTCGTCTCCCTGGCCCCTTAAACTCTCGGTCGAAAAGTCTAGATTTTCGCGAGTCACGAGTAACCTTCAATTGACGGATTATGGTATTATTTCAGCGTTTTCGTCGAGAGCGAAGGACTTTCAAACGCGACGGAGATGCAGTGGCGTCCCACCTCAGTCACTCTTTCTTCCTCAGTCCCACCTCTCTCTCTCTCTATATATATATATATATATATGCTTCCCCTCTTTTTCATCCCTTCTCCCACCCCCACTAACCCTCCCCTCCTCCATTCTCCCTTCTCTCCATCCCACCTCCCTCTCTCCTCTCACTTCACCTACCTCCAACTTCCTCCTAGTTTCCCTCGTCAGCCTCCCTTTAAATCCGAGGATTTAGACACACTCCTCCGCGGCTTAAGGCTAGTTAGGACGGTTGGTTCAAAGCTTTATAATGGGTTAACACAAGATTTTGGCAACTGAAGGCACGCGTGTGGCAGGGTGGAAGAGAGTTTACATGGTACGCTAATTCATAGATAAATGCAAAAAGTGAGCGTTTTTTATTTTTAATGCGAATTTTACTTCTTCTATATTTATATACTACATTTTGGAACTTCCCTGCATCGTCTTGCAAAATTAAACGTCGTTATAACAAATACCATTATAGTGGATATTTCACTAAAACGAAAACGTTTATAAACGCCAGCCGATTTTCCATCGTAGGAGTACTTTGCAATTACATATCTTACTTTTATAAATTTTTGTTTTAAAATTATATTGTTGTCGCTATAAATTTGATGTTCTTGTTTATATCCAGTTGAATTAAAATTGAAAACATTTTGTCGTAAAAAAATATAAAGCTTTATATTTGAATAAAAAATTGGGAATATTAACAAAATATCAGAAATATATGTTAAAACTTATCTTCAGTGAAACGACAGTACAACGCATCCCTCTGAAGTTCGTCATAGTGGGATTTTACTTTATTTAATAATCGCTTTCCGTAAACACAAAAATACAGTATTGCCAGGCACGCGGGTTCACAAAACGTATCTATTGATAAGGAGCAGCACTCATACAGGTTGCAGCACCCTGAGTTAACACATTGAGCAAGCCCACCTGCACTTCGTATATGTACTTCGTATATGTACCTCACGACTCCCTCCTGTCGGTGGCACACTCGTTCGATTCCCCGCCCTGCGAAAGACAGAGCTTTTGTTATGCCATGCTGTCCCCGTTTCGTTACCTCCGTCTTCTAATCGCGACAATCGAGAGGAACAGACCGATGTGCGGAGGGAGGCTAAGCCCCGGAAAACGTTATCAACCCTAGACGTCTTGTTTGAGAAGCAAACATGGGTCGCTCTCACACTGCAAAGCAAGCCCGCAAGGGAGAAGGAAAACAACGCGGCGGGAGGGGAAGCGCAGGGTGCGTGTGTGCGCATGATGCGGAGAGAGGGAATGGAAGCGATCCATTGTGGAGTAAACTCTTCCGCAAACCTATTCGCTTCTTAATTACTTATTCTCCCTCAATACGCGCTTTCCTAAGAACCATTAGTGTTAGAAATATCTTACAATTAGACGTTATTTACCAAAAATAGATTAGGTAAATAATTGTGATCGGTACACAAAATTTCTCGCTTGTTTTCTAGTTCAAACGAAAAATAATGTATTCTTATTTGACATATGTAATACGACCTCGAATGGCCGGTTCAATAGGAAGTAAGACCGTTTTGGGCAAATAAATATTCGAATTAGGGGGAAAACCCAATCATAAAGACGCATACAATTCATTAAAATATGGTTAATTTTGCGGAATCGCATTTCAAAACTATATACTAAACGTTTGTATTATTTCCACGAATTGGTGGGACTCGTACAAAGTTTTATTATTTAGTTTTGATAAATATGTTTATTTGTGAAACATAACCGAATAAAATATAATTTTCGTTTATGTATTATTGCATTTCATGAATTTATACTTTATAGCTTATAATTATTAGCTTCATACATCGTACAGTCCACAAGAACTCCTATTCTATGCACGTAGGCGGGGAGCATATGCCCAAATGTGGTACTTTTCTTCACCACTCGGCAATAATTTCCAAATGAATTTCCTTAGCCATTGCTAATTTCGAGCGAGAAATGTTATCATTCCGTCTCTTTTAATAGCACAACAACTTCACCTTCTCTGCAATAATGTAAAACTCTATCACGTGTCTTTATCAGTCGTGTTTTAGCTTCCGTTGTCCTGTGACGATTTATCTGTTTTACGCCAAATTAAGTTTCTAATAAAGGGTTTGAATCGAATCAACAGTTTATATTTATTTTGTCATCCTAAGGGAGAACAGAAGCATTAGAAGGTCAACGTTCCGTTTGTCCCCCAATTTCTTGAATGTGCTCGAGAAATAATATTCATATACCTAATGGCTCGAATGTTCAAATTACTCATTCGCTTTCGCTATGTCATGAGCATACAATGAGATAAAGGAATGATGGCTTAAGAACCTGTGCTGTGCACGGTTTGCAACAAACCTAGAGGATTAGTATAATACTGCTTTTACAAATTTAATTCGGGTAATTTCGCGTTAATTATTTTGCATACCACATTGATTTTCTATCAAGTAGACATCTTCGCAGATGAACAAATAAATCTTTAGCCTCAATTCGACTCTATCCTGAGACTGACGCAAGATGAATATTCTGAACATTCAAGTGATTATGCCGTTCAACTCAGATCCTCAAGGATCCGACTATATTACGACGCTTATTCTTAGTATTTTAGGTCCGTATTTATTATAAAATTCCGGTTAATACGTTTCACATTTAGAGCCGCAATTTATATCGTACTCAGTAATATCGAAGGCAAAATAATTTACTGTTCCCAAGGGCAACGCGAAAATTAAATCTTGCTCTTTTTAAATTTTCCAGCCAGTTACATTTATAAAGATTCTTTGTTGCATTTTTGGATTTAATAATTGAATATTTTCGGATAAAACGAAAGTATACTTCTTTCGTAAACTTTTATGAAGAGTTCACCGTGAAATTTTCAATCCTCGCAGTCAACGTGCAGCCGGAGCATAAGCAAAGAAGTTAGTGTGGCATATGACAACCGATATGTGTGTGAAATGAGACCCCTATGCATTATTTGCGATTCATTTTATAATCACAAGATTTCTTCCGTGCTATTAAGTGGGTATTTATGGCTTCGTAGTACTTAAGTATCGTGAAGGGCGAGAGCGGGAGGAAAAGCATAGCCAGGGAAGAAATATTGCGTCATCGATGCTATACATTAGCAAAATATATTATACCTGTACAAAACTCTATTCGTTATAAACACCAACATGTCCCTCGGAACACGGAAGTATATAAGCGTCATGCACCCGTATACATACTTGTTGGTGTTCCGATTTGAAAAGTCCTATCATTCATTCCTCTTTCTCGTTTTTCGCATCTCTTTCTTTCGTGCTTTCATGGGTGAGAAGGATTCTAAAAGGATACTCCTCTTCTTTTTCTGTGGCGGCTACGTGTGTGTGTGTGTTCTCTCTCTTTTTCCGTCCTCCTTAGCATTGATTTTCTGCCACCAGCCGAGAAGGCCAAGGGAGTAGTGAGAGCCATCTCTTCCTTCCTCACCTTCTCCTTTAACCCTCTCTCTCTCTCTCCCCTTCCTCTCTTATCCTCTCTATCCCAACCGCTCCCGGTCTCTCTCTCTTTCTCTCCTTTATCCCTCTTTTCTCCCACCTTTCTCTCGTTGCCACCCACGCACACGCACACTCGCCCTCGCACACAGACACCGAGAAGTGGCTCCTAACAGAGCGTCATCCACTAATAACGGCTAACTCGTTCCAATCCATGTCTTCCATTACGGTGATTGGTCAGAAAGAAATGGAATCGAAAGAAAGTTATACATCTTCTCTCCCTCCTGGGGAAGGGAGGAAGAGAGAGAGAGGGGGGTGGGTGGACGATGGGGAAGGAGAAGACGGGGTGCGTGCGAGGAGGAGGTGGGAAGAGACAAGAAAGGCTACGACATGATAGGCACGCGGTTACGCCTGTCCGCAACTTTTTTCCTGGAAAAATCCGCAAAAAAAATGGGATCATACGTTTGATCGCACCCTGTCCTCCGTCTTCTTTCTCTTCTCCGCCAATGAGAGGGAGAAAATCCTCTCCTTCCTTTCCTCTTTGTATTCTTCGCGCGGGTTTTCGTGCCTCCGGATCAAAACAATCGCCTTTTTTCAGCGCCGCGCTCTTGTCTCCCTTCCCTTCCCCTCTTACTTCCCCCTCCCCTCTTACTTCCCCCTCCCCTCTTACTTCCCCCTCCCCTCTTACTTCTCCCTCCCCTCTTAATTCCCCCTCCCCTCTTACTTCCCCCTCCCCTCATGCTTCCCCCTCCCCTCATGCTTCCTTCTCCCCTCCACTCATTCGCCCCCTCCCCCTTTTCCTCCCTCCGCCTCGCCATACCCCTCGCCCGTTCCCATTTCCAGGGAGAGAGCACTCTCTCGAGCGATCCGCTTTCTCTCCCTCGCATTTCGAAACATCCGCAACGTCCTAATAAGCATTCCTGCGACTGTCAACTGTTCTTCAAAGAGCGCTCCAGACGCCTTCTCTCTTCGTTAACTCGTTGTATAAAAAATTTCCCTCTTGCCTTGCCCGACACGGGATTCTCCCTCTTTGCTCTCTATACTCAAAGAATCGGTTGTTTTTTTAACAGCGATGACGCAAATTAAAAATTAAAAAAATGCGGGAATGTTTATTGGGGATATTTAATTTCAGTCACGCTGACGGAACTACCGTTTTTTTTTTTGCTTTAGTAAAAATTTATCTCAGATGTTGTAGATTGATGTGCGCTAATTGTAGCTATAAAATCATTGAGTGATATATTCATACATATATTCAGCATATATATATTCAGCCGAAAAATACACTGTTGTTGATTTGAATAAGAATTTGCATGTAATGTATTAGTTTCCGGCGTAACTCGGTGAAACTGCTTCGTGAGAAATAAATGAAAAAGCTTTGTTACAGGGGCGGATCCAGAAACTTCTCAAAGGGGGAGGAGGCGATCGCCCCTCCACCTATCGAATCCGCCCCTGCCAACTGCCCTATATTTTGAAAATCCCTACCCCTATCAGAATCTTTCTTTCCCTTGTTATACAGACCTAATCTGTGGCGTGTAATTGAGGAATTCTGCGCGGAATGAATTTAAGAAAGCACCCAGTGGAGTGCAATGGGGTTATCCAAGGAGGGGACGATCGCCCCCATGCCCCCCCCCCCCTGCTTTGTTATTTATGTGGAAATTACAAAGTTTTTCCATTTATTTATGAAGAATTTACATATTAAAAGCAAATAACGGTGAATTATAAGCTACGACGATTTCTGGGTGGCTGAATGCGTGCATGAGTTATTCAACTCCTTGGGGCCTTTTTACTTCATCGTTTATTTAATATGCAACATAAGTTTACCTATCTTATTAGATTTTGAATTTATCAAAGAATGTTATTTTTATAGAGGTTTTCTATGTTAAAGGTGGTCAAAGGTCTTCGGCCTATATACATATAGCATATAAATAAAACGAAATTTGCAAGGAAGTGATATTATGTTTTGGCTGCTTTTTGAGTGAGTAATTGCATAGGGATGCAAATGGTATGGCTGAACTATATTATAATATGAAAGACATGCCTTCTATGAATTTAAATACAAAAAAGAAAGTTCATTGTTTACTACAATCTACGTAATCGTAAATGCTATTTTTTACTTTACGAAGTATATTGAGAAAGTATTGCAATCGCGAAAAAATTGGATCTCGAGATTTCAATGGAAATATACGTTTTAGGTGTGCTCAAGTCCGAAAAAGTTGCTTTCGCCAAGCCGCGAATTTCCTCGCGTAATACGAGAACCGAACAGCAGATTTCATCTCGTTTGTATAAAATGTTATTGTGATTTCAAATGCATTTTATTTCTAATGATATTTTTTAAACCTATCATAAGTACTGACGATGTAAGACAACATTGGATTGTTCTTGAACTATTTAAATTTACATTACATTTCATCTAAACAAAATTTAAGGTTTTTTTCGTTTTAAAGGTTTCATTAAAAAGTCGAATCGATTAATCGCATTGATACTTCCATGAATTTACTTTGATTTATGCTACATGTAATCTTAATAAAAATGAGGATTTTAAGCGCGATTCATGGTAATTAAACTTTTGAAAGAAGAATCGAGACCGTCCATTCACCGAATTTGGCCATCCCTAATGATAATTAAACCTAAGAAACCTGTTTGCATTCACTCTTCCAAATCTCCATCACTCACGCGTAACATACGCGTCTCTTTAAATGTGAAGCGGCGGCGACGATTTTCTCCGTTATTAGAATGTTCTGCGCGCGACTCGATTATCCAGTCCAGCCCATCATCCCCTGCCATACACATTCCGTGAGATTTTCCTCCCACCTCTCGAACCTAATCCCACAGCCCTTTTTACACCAACTCCCTTCTTTATTCCCCTCTCTTTCTACTTCTCTTTATCTGCCTCTTGCTGTGGAACTGAGCACCGCGAACAAAACAGTTCGCTTGGTTAGATGGAAAGAGAAAGGGAGTGAGTGATGGCGGGTGTGTAAGATGAGGGGAGGGAAGGAGGGAGGGAGTGTAAGAGAGAGAGAATGAATAGCGGTTCCCTGAAGGAAGAGAATAGTGACTGAGAGAGGAAACAATGCCCGCTGCACAGAGTGGAGGAAGGAGAGGGGAAATAAGTAGGGAGATGCAGTAAAAGATGGAGTGGGGGAGGGAGGAGAATAAGGACGTGCACGGGAGAAGAAAGTGGGAGGGGAGCGAAATGGGGAGAGGGGGATTGGAAGGAGAGAAAGACAGGGAGAGAGGGAGCGAAATGGGGAGAGGGGGATTGGAAGGAGAGAAAGACAGGGAGAGAGGGAGCGAAATGGGGAGAGGGGGATTGGAAGGAGAGAAAGACAGGGAGAGAGGGAGCGAAATGGGGAGAGGGGGATTGGAAGGAGAGAAAGACAGGGAGAGAGATATGGAAAGAGGGGACGGGCAGGAAAACGTTGACCCGTGGCTATTGAAATGTTTGCAGGAGGCGATCATTTCATAAGATAATCGCTCGAAAACCTTGCAAATGTGACCGTGTGAGAGGAGGCCCTCTTCCAAGAAAAATTATTCTGGCGAGGTTAAAAATAGAGAGTTAACCTCGAGCAGGACAAGGGGAATTGTAATTAAGGTAGCAATGAAATTTGATATCGTGCATATCGCTACGACGTGTAAAAATATTATGAGAAGTCAATCATAGTAAATACTTCTAAAGTATAAGACCAAATGAAACTGAAAAAAAGAAGGCTTATAATGATCCGCGGTTCTCCGCCTGATCGTGGCTAGTTTTACTAATGTATGTTATTGAAGAAATTACTTACTATCTAGTCCTTACTAAAAGAAGGCGTGAGGCCAGGCTGGCTCCGCCATTACATTATCAATGTACAGCATGTACTTATTTGTACTTGCGAGTGTATCAGAGTTATTGAGAGATCTGAAATGGCAGACGTTGAAGAGTATAAGAATTGAATACAAGAGGAAACTATTTGAAAAATTTGAAAGTTCCGAATTCGTTGAAGACGTTCGCGGCATAGTCGTCCCCATCGGTGTTAGTGAACGTAATGTTAGATCACAGTGCAGGAGAAAATATCTCGAAATTACCGCTAGAACAGAGAAATACTACCGATCCTTTTTCCCAGACGCGATAAGACAATCCAACAGAGGAATTAGCTAGACTTTACTTGGTGTTGTGACACCCCCTGCCAAACGCTTCTAGCGGCTTGCAGGGTATTTATGTAAATGTAAATGTGAATGTATTTTCTTTGTGTTTATTTTCAACAATCGTATGTTTTTAAGTATTACGTTTAACATTGACGAGTATATTATAGGATTTAGGGTATATCTCTTAGGAACGTCTCCTATTCTACACCTTATCTTTGCCATAAACCCTAAACCTCGCCAACCGCACGTGAAATCAGGGACGTAACATTCGTAGTTGGCAAGGGACTAATGTATTAATTTTGTATCATAAATCCATTTCTATGTGTTATTGTGTACTGAAGTGATAATATCCATTTAGTATTACTTCCCAAATATATTCAAGTAGTTAAAATCGATAAAACAATTTCCGCTTCCCTCAAATCTCGGATGTAAATGTCGCAATTCAGCAAAACATTCCAATTCCACGAAAATACACATATAGAACGAGGTTAAATGTTCATGTCGCTGCCGTGTAATCGTCCTATTTGAAACTATTACGCCACTGGTGATCGGTGACAGTTAATGTACGCTAAATTTCCCTCAATCTACTCTACCCAAATTGTTCATTTCATCCGTCCTCTTTAATATTTATCTCTCTATATTATAAAATCGTAATGGTCATCATGATGCGTAAAGCTCTAATTTTGTGAGTAACTCGATTAAAAATAAACTTAGAAACCTGAAATTTCTCAGGATTTCAGTGTTGATGAATCTTTACATTATGACTAAAAAAATTTCAAAAATGGTCACGGTTTGACTACAGAGGATGAATGTCGTTTCCCATAAGATAACACGTAAAAATCACCTTTTTGGTTTGAAGGTTATCATTCTTTTACTCTTTAAAATATCTTAAAATTAAGTTATCGACACGACATTTGCACTAAAACACGCCAAAATGAATGAGGATTCTTATTCTTGCCATAGAATACTCAATCTCACTCGAATTCGCTCATATTTTGAATTTATACTCGAGTTTTGGTAAATTTTTTAACATTTCAATAATAAGTTTCCATGGTTTCCGCTATTGTTTTCCTCAGTAATTTCCATGCATATGCACTTAAATAAAGGCTTAAAAATCGAAAATAAGATGAAAACTTGCTCGAAATGACCGAAGATGTTAATTTAATACAAATAAATCTTAACGTAGTATTCATGTTATTTATATTTTTTATCTATATTACTAAAATCCTATTTTTGGTTATCTCTCTCTCTCTTTAACGCTCTATACCTCAGCCATTCTTAATCTCCGGGAATTTCAGCACTCTAATTTTATTTTTTATCGAGTTATTCAACTAATTTTCGTAATTTGTTATTAAAAACCAAACAAACATCCCTTATAAAATATATTCATTAAACTCATATTCAGAACATATTCCCGTTAAACTAATCTAAATCTAATAGGTACGTGGCAGGAACGAAGAAACAGCGTGCAAAGGGGGGGGGGGGGGGTTGGCGAGCGTCAGCGAGAAGGGGGCTTGCCCCTAGTAATTACATATATGAGATATTTAAAGGTACATATTTAGAACCTGCGTACCAGACACGCGCGGCGGTTGGTCTACACATTTTTTGGTACGCCACTAGTACGTGTTTATTAAGGATTCCCTGTAAAGTAGAACAGAGGGCCGCATTCTAATGAGATAGATGGTTGGAAGAGGTGATATAAGAAGATATGTATCAGGCGAGCAGTGGAAAAGAAAGATAGAAATAGTGTCAGAGTAATACCTATCGGAGTGTGTCGGTCCATTTTCTCGTGCTTCTGAGTAGGGAAGAGGTAGGGAGCGGAAGGGGAGGGAAAGGAGAAAAAGAGAGAGGAAGGAGGGGGAAGGAAGGGAGAGAGAGAGAGTGCAGTATGGTGGAATCAGAGGTTGATGTGGAGACTGCTGGGGATGGAGATGGCGGAAAGGTTTGGAGAGGTGGGAGGGAGGAGAGGTAGCGGAAAGGGGGGGAAAACTGCGCAGGAGTGAGGAAAGGCAGGAAATAAGCGTCAGCGTGAGGAGGGAGTGAGGGAATGCGCGAGAGAGAAAGAGGAGAAGAGGGGAAAGGGGAGGGGGGTGGAGTGTTCGAGGGGCGGGGAGGGGGCGACGAGGGCTTAAAAGGGAGAATGCATTGATTAAAAGGGAAAAAAACAACAGCGGCGGAGTGGGAAAAAAACGAAGAGCGATGTATCGTTGACGAATTGATCGAAAAGCTATAAAGAATTATAAGCGGAGAGGCAGTCTGCCTCCCGGATTTTTTTTATGGTGTTTCCATGAAAATGAGGATAAAATACTGTATTCCCAATTACGGCCTTTGCATATTTTGTGTCGTTGCGGAGGCATTTTGTTTTCCGAGGAAATATCAACCTTTTGTTTTTCCTCTCTCTCTCTCTCTCTGCGCCGCCGTCGCGTCTCAGACGACCGCGTTTCTCTTTTTTTTTTATCGATTCGCCTTTTTGACGTTCGCTTTTTTTATTAGTTCAATCTCGCCCTCGAGACGCGATTAAGCGCCCGTTAATGAGATAAACGGCGTTAAAAGAGTCCGGATGAAAAAAAATAATTATGACAAAGCCGAATCGCGCGTCGGATTAACGCGGAGCCGAATAAATAAACCGTTTTTTATAGCGAATCGCTTCTTATCGACGATCGCTTTTAATGAGACCGCGTGGAATAAATCACGCGCTATGC
Organism: Uropetala carovei; assembly: GCA_036926305.1. Classification (NCBI taxonomy): domain Eukaryota; kingdom Metazoa; phylum Arthropoda; class Insecta; order Odonata; family Petaluridae; genus Uropetala; species Uropetala carovei. The sequence goes on along the minus strand of JAXCHB010000133.1, from coordinate 15,177,976 downwards.
GCGATGCGTTCGCGTAGAGGCGAGGAGAAAAGATTCGAATCTGAGCGGCCGTCGACAAATTGGTATGATTGCGATCGCTTGATTTACGAATGATACGCACGCAAATTTTCAGAAAGGATGTTTTTGGAGTTTTTTTTAATCCGCTAATCGTTTTGCCAGTCCGTCCGTCGCACCTCTCGTGTCCAGTGAACTATATCTACACAATTCAAGATAAGGAAACAATTTTTTTGAGGGATTGTTTACGGTCATGGGTTCTTCCCGCGGTTGAAATCTGGAGACTCCATGGACAGCTAAGTAACAAATATTAAATTAGTAAACTACTTCTACACTTTCCAAGTTAGAGCAACCAAATTCTCAGGATAGCTTTGGCTGGTGACAGTCATAAACCCTATTGATTTTGGTGTCCGTTTGAATTTTAGCAGGATTTTAACAACTTCTTATTAACTATCTGAACGGGTCCATTACCACAATAAATTGTCATTTCTTTAGGTTACTACAACAAAAAAACTCGGCCTTAATATCCGATTCGACAGTTCTTTCCTTACATAATTGTTTTTTACTCAAGGCCAATCGAATTATTTAAATCCGTAAAAATATCGCTTCGATGATAAATGAAACGTGTAGCAAATGATCGTTAAGGTGCAGATTTCGATCTTTCTGTCCATATTTTCGTCGCAATGGCACCGCCATCCGTCGCGACGGATATCGCAAAGACCAAAAAGCCTCCGTGTCGTTGATGGAGTGCAAGCACGCGGCTAGTGACGAAAGCGCTAACGAGTTGGCATGCGTAATAAAAGCTGGTATGCGTTGATAGCGATGGAAGTCATAAGGGCAATGTAGCTCAGCCTCATGCGAATAATGAGATACAATTAGAGAAAAACCGTCCTCCGCGTTCTCTTGTAGCCTCCGCGCCGTAAATTCATTCACAGCGACGATGTCCATAGCGGTTTGCGAGGTTTTAATCTACAAATAATGCCGGAAAGATGTGGATACGGTCTCGGAAAGTGCGAAAACTTAATCGAGCCACTCCATCTCTCAAGCCGTTAATTAGTAACTTTCAAGTCGTTCGCTGGAATACGATGCTCTAGAGAAAAATTTACGTTTTTTTCTCGAGATAAAATTATCCGTCGGATTATTTAAAAGCCGCTGTTTGTCACTCAGAGAGCGGCAGCTTCCACCGATGCTTTTGAACGGCTTCACAAATCGATTGCCGAGCGAGGGTCATCAGAGAAGAGACGAAGCCAAAAAGGGCGCATTTCTGCTAAAAATAAACCCGTGGAGATTTATTAAAAATAATTATTAAAACACCCCGCGCCGGCAATGTGAACTTAACACCGTAAAAAAATTTCCGCAAAACATGAGTTTTATACCTATCTCCCACGAAATAAATACCGGCAGAATGGCTTTTTTATGAAAGTATTTCTTCTAGGCGTGAAGATCAATTGTGCATTCCAATACATTCATCTTCTGTCGCATGAAATTATTTAAGTGGCGGCCATTGCACGCGCATGCGCCTCGGGAATCATGGGCGCATTTAATGGAATCATACGGTTCCTTCCATCAACTGCTGGACATCGCGGACATAACATTCTCCAATAGAATACCAGAATGCCACGGGGCCGTACACCGAAATCAGCCATGGCCTCTCACATCTGCTCCCTTTTCGCCTATCCACGGTTACCCGGTAGCTTAGCGGTAAGCTCCTTAAGGGCACCGGAGATGGGGCAGAGAGGTAAAGAGAGAGGGAGCCAGAGGAAGAGAAAGGGAGAGAGAGAGAGAAGAAAAGGGGCGCTTTCCGGTCAAACGGATTCCACGGCCAGTGAGGAAAGCGGGAAGCTTGTAAAAGGTGACTCGACTACCAGGCAGTCTAGCCAAGGACACACCTCCCCCACCATTTCCTCAATCGACCTCCGCCTCTCTCTCTCCCTCTCTCTCTCTACTTCCTCTTCGCCGTCCTCCCTCCACTCTCTTCCTTCCCTCTCAACACCCTTCCCAATTTATCATGCTGCGACCATCTAGCTCCTTCATTCCCTCCCTTCTCTTCTACTCTTCCCTTTCTCCTTTCCTCTCTATCTCTCTCACTCTTATCCTCGTTACGTCCATTGCTTAGTCTCTCTCTCTCCCTCTCTCTCTCTCCACATTTCAACTCTATAGTACAGTGGTTCTCAAATGGGGTGACGCAAAAAATACGAACAAAGCGATTTTTTTATAATTTCGATTACTATTCTCGGCAAGTAAAATAATATTACAAAACGAATAAAAATTTACTAATAGAAAAATACGTTTTAACAACTCATGAATGGCAAAAGTGTTTCTTGTTTACTTCGGATGAGTATAACCGCTTCCTCCCCATTGGGTTATTTTTAGAATCTTTTTCCCTCCACTTTGTTTGTCATTTAGCCAGTCAGTGATATCTGGCAACCCTGAGTCAGTCGTTCGTCTGAGTCACTTATCTCTGGCCTTTGCAAGAACGGATATCATTGCAAGCAAACTAATTGCCAATTGTAAGCGATATCTTACATCTTACGCTTTTCGTTGTAATTTCTATGTTAAATTGATTTTATCAATTTTAACTGATGCATCACTTTCGTCGATATGGATAAATTTGTGGTAAGGATTTAGAAGAAACAAATAACATGGTTGTCAATGAATCAGAAATTAATGAAACTGTTGCCGTCAGCTCAGCGAGTAAATCTACGTGTTACTCTGCAATCCACCAAATTGGTGCGTGGCAGGGGGTGCAAGACACCAAAGCCTACCAAACAGTTATCTATCGCATGTTTGACTCTTCTACTGTGTTCTTGTATTGTCCACGGAAAGAACGAGCCTCGATAACCCACCATCTTCTGGAGAAATTTAGGTCGGAAGTTCTCTTAGAGGAGGTCTCAGGAATATTAGAGGCACCTACGTATATGGGCAGGCACGATCACGAGAATAAAATACGAGAGATCGACTGTAGGACCGAGCGATATCAGAGCTCGTTTTTCCCAAGGACCATACGGGATCATAACAGGAGAGTGATTCCCACGAGGGACGTTATTAGGTAGGTTTCGGTGTGCTGCACCCCCTGCCACCCACCAGTCTGGTGATTTGCAGGGTATCATGTAGATGTAGATGTAGATGTAGATCCTACGATCGATCTCACGTATTTTATCATCACGATCGTTTCTACCTATATAAGTTGCTGCTTCTATTATTCCTAAAACCTATTATGTTTGTATTAAAGCCTCTACTAAACTTAAGCAAAGAAAACAGTGTGACAAGACCTGAGTGTACATATAGCCTTTGGAGAGAGATTACGTAATGATGTTATGGTATTAAACATATTAATACAACACCGTCAAAGAAATATGCATTTAGTAGGTAAGGAGATCGAATATCTTAATCGGCTATAGAATAAACTAAGGCAACAGTAATTAGGATTCACGAAAAAAGGCTCAATTTCCGATAAGGTACATACAATAATCAACTTACGTTGTTTCTGAATAAATTGCAAAACAGAAAAACTTCATTCGATAGGAGAGATTTTAATGATACCTACCTATGGAGAAATCAGAATTATATCAGCAGTGATTATTGTAAAAAAAATAGAGAAAAACCTTTTTCCAACATTTCGGATGCTCGTTGGCGAGATGTCACAGGACATGGAAAAAACGTCGCCGTAAAAGTATATGGCAAACATTTCACCATTAAATTAGAGTCTATTGACATAAATGGGAAATGTCATGTGTTGGCTCTTATTTATTCTGTTTGTGGAGGGAGCGAAAATAATACAACAATTTATTTGCCGTAAAGTACTTCCAGAAAGAACAAAGTGAGTTGCTTTATTATTTAATGGATTCCAACTTTGAAAATTTAGATTTGTCTTGGATTTCATGTATAGGGTTGGAGCACCCAGTATGAATGAATTTGTAGCCAATGTTAAAAACAATCTGATGTTGTCAACACATGACTTTCTCCATACAAAGCAAAGAATGTGATTACTCTCGACATCAGCGTCCTCAGATTACACTCGAGAACAATTTTAAAACATTTTCAATAGTCTCTATTTAAAAAATATATAAGTAAAGAAAATTGTTAACTTTTTCTAGGGATAACAAAATTTCAATGTGCAATTAAAATGACCCTTGGTAGCGTACGCAACGCTATCAACACTTAGAAAATTGTATCATAGCAGCGGAAACAATGGTATCACTTAGCGACGTATTTAACATAAGTTTAGAAAAAAATCAATATCTCTCTTAAATTATCGGGTCTATGAAAAATTATTTCAAACAAAATTCATAGAAAATAACATTATCTATAATTTTTATAATAATATATAATTATAAAAATTGAGTTTTAAAGGGGATATTTTAAAAATTTGATGTGGCCAACACATGACTTTCTCCATATTTGGGTATAGATATTTAAATTACTATAAATAGCATTATGAGGCAAAATTATTATTTCGTATCGTAAAAGAATACAGTCGTCCTTATTGCCGTAAATTACCTGTATTTTGAATATGTTTACAGAAGTCACCGCTACATGTATACTGGTATTAAGAAAAAGCAAAATATCTCCGAAATGTATGGTTCTACGAAAATTTGTTTCAAACAAAACTTGGAAGAAATATTATTCTCTACAACTGAGGTCCTCGCGAAGATTACCATAAGGACGTTTTTAAGGAGATATTTGACGGAAACCGAAAAAACCGATTTTTTATAAATAATTCCTAAACAATAACTGCTATGGAAAATTGTTTCAAATAAAAGTTGTAGGAAATTACATTCTATATAACCTTTGTATAGAATTGTATATACAATAATGATGTTTTAACGGATAAATATCGCAAAAACCGAATCGGGTTTCGAATAAACCTCGACTTCCGGTTCACCGTTATTGTCCAAAAACTAATCAGTTCTTTACATTTACATTTACATAAATACCCTGCAAGCCGCTAGAAGCGTTTGGCAGGGGGTGTCACAACACCAAGTGAAGTCTAGCTAATTCCTCTGTTGGATTGTCTTATCGCGTCTGGGAAAAAGGATCGGTAGTATTTCTCTGTTCTAGCGGTAATTTCGAGATATTTTCTCCTGCACTGTGATCTAACATTACGTTCACTAACACTGATGGGGACGACTATGCCGCGTACGTCTTCAACGAATTCGGAACTTTCAAATTTTTCAAATAGTTTCCTCTTGTATTCAATTCTTCTACTCTTCAACGTCTGCCATTTCAGATCTCTCAATAACTCTGATACACTCGCATCATACCGATATTCTCCTTTTACAAATCTAGCCGCTCTACGCTGAACCATTTCGAGCTCTCTAGTTAGGCCCTCCTCGAAAGGGTCCCAGACGGCGCAACAGTATTCCACGACGGGTCGTATTAGGGAAAAGTATGCGATTTCCTTCACATTCGTGGGGCATCCCCGCAGGACTCTAGAGGAAAGCCCTTGAATTCTGTTTGTCGATGCTATAACGGATTTGATATGCTCTCTACTAGACAAATTGCTACTGAGAATTACTCCTAGGTATTTGTAGCTATTGACGTATTTTAGCTTTAGTTCAGATATTTGGTACGGGTAACGGTTGAAATTCGTGGAGCGCGTGAAGTTCATTGCGGCGCATTTCTTTATATTCAGATCGAGTTGCCAATCTTTACACCATTTCGTGATAGCCTGAAGGTCCTTTTGCAAATTCTCCTGATCGTGTATTGTGTTGATTTCTCCATACACAAGTGTGTCATCCGCGAAGAGTCTAACTTTACACTTTATATTATCCGCTAAATCATTTATATATATCAAGAATAACAAAGGTCCGATTACACTTCCCTGAGGCACGCCGGAAGTCACTTTGACGACGTCTGATGCAACTCCATCGAGGACTACTCTCTGGGTTCTATCGGAAAGAAACGAGGCGATCCAATTTACAATTTTCTCGTTAATTGAATAAGCCCTTAATTTTTGCACTATTTTCAGGTGAGAAACGGTGTCGAAGGCTTTCCTAAAGTCTAAAAATACTGAATCAACTCCTATTCCTTTATCCGTTGCTTTCACAATATCTTGTGTGAGTAGAGCTAACTGAGTCTCGCATGACCTGCCTCTCCGGAAACCATGCTGGCTACTGTTAAGCGCTTCTTTGTTCTCATGCTAAAGTGGTGTATATATGAAATTTGATATTAATATGAAAAGTACTTTTTGAGTTAGAGCGCCCACAATCACATACACACGCACACACAGACATCATTCCGACAATAGTCTAAACGTGTTCTAGGGACCTCAAAACGTGTATTTCTGTTGAAATCTCGAAGTCGATTTTTTCCATGATCACAATACTTTCCCTATACTACGTATGGAGAAAGTAAAAACGGAAAAACGACTAGAATGAACACCCACTACAGGTGAACTAGTTTCAGTCAAAACATTTTCAAATCTTCATTTTCTAGTAAAAATCTAAAATGTAAAGTCTTGTGCTGATCTGACTGTTAGTTTTTGAGTTAGAGCGCCCACAAAATCCCTATCACATACACACACAGACATAATCGAGAAAATAGTCAAATCGTGTTGCAGGGACCTCAAAACGTGTATTTCCGTTAAAATCTCGACATCGATTTTTTCATGAAAACTACTTTCTCTATACTACATATATGGAGAAAGTAAAAAACAATCTCTTTAAATAATAATCTAAGAAATACGGTCACGCTCTATGGATTTAGATGGGAGAATAAGGAAAACCGTCCATTACTCAAACGCTTTTCAATCTTTTTACTTTCTCCATACATAGTAATGGGAAAGTCTTGTGATCACGAAAAAAATCGACTTCGAGATTTCAACAGAAATACACGTTTTGAGGTCCCTAGAACACGTTTAGACTATTGTCGGAATGATGTCTGTGTGTGCGTGTGTACGTGATTGTGGGCGCTCTAACTCAAAAAGTACTTTTCATATTAATATCAAATTTCATATATACACCACTTTAGCATGAGAACAAAGAACTGATTAGTTTTTGGACAATAACGGTGAACCGGAAGTCGAGGTTTATTCGAAACCCGATTCGGTTTTTGCGATATTTATCCGTTAAAACATCATTATTGTATATACAATTCTATACAAAGGTTATATAGAATGTAATTTCCTACAACTTTTATTTGAAACAATTTTCCATAGCAGTTATTGTTTAGGAATTATTTATAAAAAATCGGTTTTTTCGGTTTCCGTCAAATATCTCCTTAAAAACGTCCTTATTGGTAATCTTCGCGAGGACCACAGTTGTAGAGAATAATATTTCTTCCAAGTTTTGTTTGAAACAAATTTTCGTAGAACCATACATTTCGGAGATATTTTGCTTTTTCTTAATACCAGTATACATGTAGCGGTGACTTCTGTAAACATATTCAAAATACAGGTAATTTACGGCAATAAGGACGACTGTATTCTTTTACGATACGAAATAATAATTTTGCCTCATAATGCTATTTATAGTAATTTAAATATCTATACCCCAAATATGGAGAAAGTCATGTGTTGGCCACAACAGATTTTTATAGTAAACTTTTAGGAATTACTTGGCTTATCAACTCATCTATTTGAAACTGCTCGCCGTGTACATAGTAGTCCTGGATTTGACTCCATTTGAATAACATGGGCAGAGCTGAAATGAAGCGACCAAGCCTTTTTTTAGCATTTTAAAATATCTTTAAATGATATATCGACACGGGATTTTCACAGTTATGCCGAGAAAACTATGCAAATGAATATTCATATCGTAGATTACTTTAACGACTATTTTTTCGTGAGTTTTACGCATTTACTCAATTCATCGCCATTACAACTTTTATTGTTAGCTCGATCCTAATGCCTGATAAATATACAAAAATTGTGATAAAATCGTGTTAAAACGTAATTTTTGGAGATTTTCGGACGATATTTGAATTTCGACGATATAGAAATTAATCTTTATACTTTTCTCCGCATGTCTGCCCAAGTTTCACGTCAAAATCATATTTTTGCGATATTTTAAAATGTTAACGAAATAATGTCTGCATGTCAAAAAAGTCGATTTATACGCTTCATCTTACGGGAAAAAAACTATCTCCGGGAGTTGAAAGGAAATACTTTTAAAAATTAACACTTTCACGAGAAATCTAAAATGCCAAAAGCATACTTCCATCAGTGCTGCCAATATATGGGCTTAACAATTTTAAACGCTAACCATGTATAATCACAGATATTCTGTTATATAAAACTAATTCTGAACAACGATAGTAAAAAAACAGGGCCGGCCCGATGTACCGGCGAGTCGGGCAGCTGCCCAGGGCACACAGGTATTGGGGATGCTAACCTTACCATCTATCTCACATTACTTGCAAGTGTATAAATACTGGATACCAATTTATATCGCGGGGTAGGTGGGAATTTATATGAAATACCTTTTACTTTTCATTATCAATCATTTTACGAGACAATGAATAAATTAACTAGCTCTTTTTAAAATATCTTAGCAAAAATTTACAAAGGGGGCGCTAAAATACATCAGGCCGCCCTTTGCCATAAATAACATATTTTAACGTTTTCCTTTAATTAATACAGTTCATAATCATGGAAAGTAATGAAACTCAAGATGAAAGGAAAAGAAGACTTAACAGAAGAGCACAAACTCGCTGCAAATCACGCTAAATGGAAATATTTCTGAAGCTAGGAGATGAGAAACGGAACAGGTTAGACAGAAAATATTGAACGATCAGAACAAAAGAAAAGCGAGGCATAGAGCTAATGAGTCTCCAGAAGCAACACTAAATCGACTGTCAAGCAACAGATTTATAGATGCGATTATTGTAGATTATGTTATTTATATTTATGTAATAAAATTCTTCTAGAATTATTTAGTATGTTTAACATATAAATATTCATTGACATAAACCTTTGCCAAAAATCTTTTATATGCCCATGACTATTGTTAATATTTGAGACATTCGGATATGTGGATTTTATATTATTTTTTTACGTTTTAGTGGACTTAAAAGTTGGTTTCGTTAATTTTTATTTTAACGTAATACTTAATTCATGCCTACCCGTCATATTTGACGGGCAATTATACTAGTAAGTAAAGAAAACTCACATGTCGGTCATTCAAGTCCCGTTAAAGTTTTTGCCATTTTTCCTGCAGGAAAACTACCAGATATTTTAGCGCCCGGTGCAAACTACTAAATATGCGCCCTCTCTCCCTTCAAGAAATTATTTTCTCTCGGTTATTTAGTTACTATTTAGATTGTTTGCGCCCCTTGCTTAGTTGCGCCCGGGGCAGATTCACCGCTTGCTCCGCCTTAGTTACGGCATTGATGGCCAGTATTTTAAAAATATGTTTAGCAATAATTATTTGTGCGCACAAGTAGCGTGTCTTTATGATATTTTTCAACATCTCGACGAAATTAATACGACCACGCAAGCGCTAAATGAAACGTTCTTTCTTCAAGTGACAAAGTGAATGTGTTTGCAGCAAAAATTAAAATTTGACAGTGACGAATTAGAAGGGGGAGCCTTATAATGTTCCCTCTCACAGCAGCTTTAAACAGCCAGTAAAAATTAATCTTATTTACAGATCATATTAAAATTTGCAATATGAAAGTACAAAATTCTTTTCCGAATTTAAAACTTGCTTGGCACGACGATTATAAATCCGTTTGCGGTGATTTCTATAGCGTTACTGGTGTTATCCTTCAATAAGAGGAGAACTTCGTTGAGATTGAGATTAACAGAACATAGAAACTGAAAAAGGAGTCTCTATACTATAAAACAACAATCTCTATACACTTCGTACATGAGAAATTAATAACTCTGTAACGTCCACGAAAATGATCTATTAGAAGTACTGTCGGTTTGCTAGAATTGTAGCATCATCATCAACCTGAAGCAGGTCGCACTGTTAATGAAACTTTATAGTGGAACTTACTGAGCTATTTTTTTCTGTGATTAAGATGAGTAAATTCCACTAAGTGGAGCCTAATTTTCCTGACTTAATTAGTCTGTCTTTGATTTTTGTCGGTCTCACATGAATAAAGCTTTGAATTTTTACAATGCGAATTTATACTAGTGTGTGAATGGAACGAGTAAAGGGGGGGGGGGGGAGGGGGATAGGAACCCAATATATTTTTAATGGCGACTTGAAGGAAATATTGCTTTAAAAGGACTGACGCAAACAAAACAATTTTATGTACCACTTTATCAAATTCGTTCATTTTCCTCGACCTGTAAGTATTCTTCCTGTTTCCTCAGTCTTCTCCGAGTCACTCTTCTCGTCCCTTCCGACCACTGTTTCCTTCTCTAATTCTTCATTTCCCTTTTTTCAATTCGTGTTTTTCTATCTCCAATCCCATCATCCTATTTTCTTTCCATTCATCTTTCCAGAAAATATAATTCCTATAGCCGAGAAGTACTACTGGTCCTCTTTCCAAAATACGGTAACACAGGCTAATAAAGATTATATGTAAGGTAATTTTGATGAAATGGCACATCTTGCAGTTCGCATTAGGTGGCTGTCAGGATAATAGCGTAAATGTAAATTTACGATCGCCGCAGATAATAAAACCCGTTTCGTCTCCTCCTCGATTATACATTAACGTCTCTGAAATTGATTAGTTCGTTATAGGTAGGATTGTTACCAGAAATATTCTTAAGAACAGCGCAAGAAGTGCCCTCTTTCGCGTGTTTTTCCCACTATCTTGCGAGCCTCTCTTCCCCATCCCATCTTTCTGTGCGTTCTGCGGCCTTTCCTCGGTTCAGTCACCTTCCCGCACCCTGGCTGCTGACCAAAGAGATAACGGCGCTGACCCTCGCGCACTCTTCCAGACGTCTCTTGAAGGCGGAGAGAGAAAAAGGGCGAAGAAAACCGTAGAATTCCACGGTGCAGAGAAAGGACAGAAAGAGAGAGAGTGCAAAAAAACATCAAATGACGTCTTTCTGAATGATATCGTTGTGTAAGAGAATTCGTTTTTGCTCTCCAGATTTCGAGAAAATAACCTATTTATAACCGAGAAATTTTCTGAAGCGATAGGATGGTAATGCATAAGTGCCTCTTAAATAATCTTTTAAGTGGCGTTTTGTGTTGTGGTTTTTATTGGCGGGAAAAACGGATTTTGTATTGGATGTTGACTTTTATTCGGCATGAAAAAGTATGAGCAACATAAATGTACTCTCTTGCTTGGAAGATTTAAAGGGATTTTTAATTAAAGCCTTTACTGGTTTAACATTCAGAAAATCGACAAGCATTGAAGGACCATAACAAGACAAAGCTGCCTGTAATGTGGAGTTAAAAACGTAAAGAATGCTCACGATATTTTTAAAGGATGGTTTTTGTGTTCATGAATTTTGTCCTGCTGTTAAGCGGTATTTTGTTAGTCATGTGTACGCTGTTGCTTGTTATTTATCCCTAAGACATCCTCTGCTAGACATCCCGACCTATTCAGTAAGGTACTATTGCAAAAAAAATTGACTAAAATTATATCAAATAACTTATTACATAAGTCAGAACATATGGTATAGTATCGATAGTTATCTTGCACGTGTTACATGTTAGTTCGATGGATTAGTCGTCCCCGTTCATCCTCGTGGTTCTCAGTAACGCATCCACAACGATTAACAAGGAATTTACTTCACTTAATGTGCTTTTACATACTTTTTGCGCCCAGGCAAACATTGTCATGGGCCGGCACCGGTCCGCGATCCAGTGATTGGGGAATCACTGCACTAAGGAGAGGCCGAACACACAGCTGCCAACTAGCGGAGAACCGCTGCACTATCCGCCGCCAGTACCACGCATAACCGTGCAGGACACAGTAAGAGGAGAGTCGAGAGGAGGAGCGAAGGAAAGAGAGAGGAACGAAAACATTCTTGCTCGAAACAAGAGTTATGAGAAATATAAACGGTCAACCTATCGCGGGCTTTCATCCCATTATCGCTCGCTAAATGCCATGAGTTGTGGTCATGACTGCCATGACACATCGATCCCACCGTCTCTTTGGAGCCACTGCAGCTATTGTTACACAAGTTATTTTCACCGAACTAACCAGGACAAAGAATTTTCCCGTAGATAGAAGGGAAACGACCAACGAAAGGAACATCTGAAGCAGGCGTGTCAAAATGCCGGTCCCCGTTCAGGAATTTTTCTTAACTTTCTTTTCTTCGATATTTTATATAAATAATTCGTTTTGTGAAAATGAGATAAGAATTTATCATAGTTACTGAGACACAGTAGAACGCATTTTGTACATTATTGATTTATAATGGCAAAACAGACGTCCAATCCTCTATATAAAGGGTTATTTTTCTAACTTTGACCCTCATTAAACAGTGTAATCCTAATCCTATAGCTTACGCCGCTTTAATGCGACCCTGATGCCTCTTTGAGTTTGAGCACTGAATAACCAGAAAGAGAATATTACCTCGAATCACTTAAGATTCGACGATTCCATAAAATTTTCATCGCGAGTTCGATGGTTGTCAATCCATTAACCTGTATGATCCGCGCAAAATACTTGTATACACAAATCAACCCGAATTCCCCTCTTTACCTTTTCGGAGATTGATCTCGCGAAATAGTATTCCACCACAAGCCATTCCACGGAACTCCGCGAAACATAATTAGAATCATGTCACCTTTTGTGACGCAATCTCAATCCCGAAGGTAAAGGCAAGCGCACACAAACGCGCACCATCCGGAGACGCAATTAAAAAAGTGGGCTTGATGCAAATCTCTATAGCGATAAAACAGCCTTTAACATTTTGCGCTGCCTCATTAAAATTGTGTGAATTTCCAGGTTAAACTAGCGCCTCACTCTCTCTCTCTCTCTCTCTCTCTCTCTTTATCCTTCTCTCTGAGCTCTCTGCTTTCGAATACTTCGTTTGGGAAACCAAGTCATGAACAAAAGGGTCGCTTGCTCGGGCAAAGGGCGGGGGAGGTGGAGTGGCGGGGAAGGGGAGCGAGAGGGGGAGGAGGGGGGGAATGAGCGAGGGAGAGGGTCGAGAGAGAGAGGAGAGGCAGGGAGGAACAGAGAGAGAGAGAGGGAGAGAGAGAAAGCGAGATACCAGTTGAAAGCTATGAAAAGGATCACTACTACTAAGCTATGGAAGGAGAAAAAGAGAAGCGATCCGCCTCCTCCCTACGTTATTTTACTGTCTCACGCTGCAGGACGATGTTTTCTAATAGAGAAGTGTTAACTATGAAAATCGGAGGGATATCGACGTCTCTATGTACCACAGATTGATCCAGTCACCTAATGGAAGAGAAAGCTCCGAATATATGTACAGGGGGGAAAACGACAACTTAGAACAGCTGACAAATCTCTACAGAGATAGACGTCTTTTCTCACCCTGGCAATGGGATTTATATCGTCCTGAAATATTTAGCTATGTTCGAGGATTAACTTCTCGCTAGATAAAAAGAGAGACAGGATAAACTCTTATGAGGAAGACGAGAATGGAATCTTTGACGAGAAGAGGGGAAGGGTTTCTCGAGTGATGTAGTGATCGGGATGGAGGGGATTGAAATGGAGGGGGAAAATAAGAGGAAAAGGAGATATAAAGGCCTAAGCGGACTGTTAGTGCGCAGCAGAAAGAGATTAAAGTCGCAGAGGGGAGGGGAGGAGGTCGTAATGACCGGGATAGGGGAGAAAATAAAGGGAACTGGAAAGATTGCGATGAAAGAGGGAGTAAAAAGGGAGCGAGATGAGAGAGCAGAAAAGGGAGAGTGAGGAAAGAATGGAACAACAATGGAAGACAGGAGCGAGAGAGAGAGAAATATATAGGGAGATGAGGAGACGTATATAAGAGCTGAACGTCCAGGAAGAGGAGGAAATAGAGGATAATGCATTTCGAGCGAGTGGGATAAATCAAGAGGGTGAAAGAGTTTGGGAGAGAGAGAGAGAGAGGGAGAGATAGAGAGGAGGGGAGAATGGCGAACCAGGACGGAGACGTCGGGGAAATACATAGAAGGGAATGAGGTGTCCAATGAGAGCATTACGATCGAAAGGGAGAGAGCGGAGGGGGGGAGAGGGGAGGGGGAAGGAGCGGAGGAGGGAGCGGAGGGGTAGGGCGGCGCGTGGAGGAATAGGAGGAAAGAGCGAGCAGCTGAATTAGAAGGGGGAGGGAAGGCAGTATAAAGGGGTGGAGGAAACCCATATGCAGCTTGGAGAGTGAAGGGGGAAGGGAGAGAGGGGGGAGGGAGGGAGGGGGGTCGGGTTGAATAAGGCGGTTAAACGGAACAGCCGACAGAGAGAGAGAGAGAAAGCATGGACGAGTTCCAGAAAGGCAATCGCTTCAGCTAATGTGCGATCACAAGTCGATAACAAACACCATTGTTAGTTATAAAACACCCGAATGCATTTTCGTCTTTTCAAGTTTCGACCGTGTAAATCGCCAGACGGCAAATCTTCTGGCGCTGTCTCCTGTTTGTTTTCACGGTGACCAGATAGAGCGATAAAAGCGAGCGAATTTTAGATCGAAACCATTTAATATTAGAATCCGATATAGTGGGTGAGGGTAATATGAATCTCTAATGCGGAAGAAAGCTTAATGAATTGGAAGCAAAGCAGCAGCGAATGCATGCAGTCTGTGCTTTGCTTATTAGAAAATAAGCCTATTAAATATTAATAATCCGATCGATATGGCTTCATATTGCTTTATATTGCAATAGATAGCGAGGCAAATAGGCGGCGCTCAATTGATTTTGGCGGTTAAATAAATAACGTATGCCTGCCTCAGTCATTTTCCGGCCTGAGTTTCAGATAGCGCAAGTAATTTCACCCTTCATTCCCATTATCATTTACTATGTTGCTCGTTAATTATAATGAATAATAAAAAAAACCATCGAAAGGAATTTTTAAATTTGTTAACTTTCTCAGGTTTAATTTCGTGATTTCTTGATGGCTTTCCAGCCACATTGTATCCAAGAACAAGCACTTTAAAAAGGTACTTGTCTCTGGTTTTTCCAATAGCCACAACGAGGCTATAAAAAACCAGAGATTCTTTTAGAATCTACTTCGATGAATAATTACCACTGAAAACGGCTGCTTTTTAGCCGAAATGCGAATCTGGTTTTTTTACAACCTTGTGGCCGTCGGAGTTACCTGAGGCAAGTATTTTTAAGTGGTTGTTCTTGCATTTGATCAGCTATAAGACGGACTCTGTTGAATACGCCGAATTTGGAGTAAAAGTGCGATCTGTCGAATGAAACTCGTATTTTTTGTGTTACTCTAAGAAGAGTTAAAATAAATGGATAAGGCATAAACGCCAGAGGTAGTGGCTTCCGAAAGGAAGAGAGAAAAAGGAGACCGCATATGTGCGGATGAGGGTTAGAGGGGCGGTCCAAGAGAAGGGATGGTCGAGGGAGGGATGCCAGGAAGGAAGACCTAGAGGCGACGAGACGTGAGCACTCTTCCATTTCTAGGCGCAAAGTACGTCAGGGTCATCCATTGAAGTTTATAGACACTGACCAGTTTTTACAAAACTCCATCTCTTGTAACCAGCCGACCGGGTCCGACCTCCTTGCCCCATGCCTTCCTCCAGTTCCTTTTCCAAACATGCGAGCGGTCACAACACTCGGCCCTCACCCCCAGGTCCTAAGTGGTCTTGGGCTCCTTCGGGTTCCTCCCACCTTTAAAAAAAGAGCACCCTCGACTCTGCCCAACCTCCTCCCATTGCCAGGCCCCTTTGAAATCTCACCTAATACACCGCAGGTCGACCTCACCCGCTGTCGGGTTTTGCTTCACAATGACGCTCCGACCGATCCCTGAATTCTCGATCCGAAGCTTGTGAATGGAGGGCTCGGAAGGAAGGAAGGCTGTTCGACATGGCCGTACGCACCCATCCTCTACCTCTGCGAGACGTTCCATTCAAAGGAAACCTTCAAAACCTCGAAGTTTAGGGAATTACCCACGAAGGGCCTTTAAAAAAACAGCGAAAGGAATACGACTTATTTTTGTAGCTAGCCATCTTCCGGCCTACACTCTTTTCTTAGGCTAATGAGTCATTCAGTGATCTCAAAAAATAACTCGCATTATTCTGTCAGTGTTTCTTTTTATCTCGACAACCTACAGTTCAGAAACTGGCCGGTACTGCTTTATTCTCCTTATGAATGTAGAACGGTGCACTTAATGGAAAATTAGGTAAACCCCGAGTGCAAACCTAAACTTACCAAATATTCGCATTCATTCCTTGAGACCACATATTATTATTAGCCAATGGCATTATTTAAAAAATAAAACGGTCAATTTTTCGACAAGATCTTTTGATCAAAGTTATCTTTGATCTTTGACGCGATGACTCGAGGTTTTAAAAGCTCAATGTTTCGATGAAGTCAATCGGAAAAAATAGTTCGACGTAGCACTATACGTGCTCACCGTAAGTATTGCGTGTTTACCCGCGTGTGCAACGCGTGCACACCTCGCTGCTCCTCCCACCCCCCTACTTCCCTTGACGTGATATCCATCCTTCCATGGCAAATAGTTATCAGCCTTGAGAGTGGACGGAAAGGAATTTGCTCTGAGTTGTCGTAAATGCTTCCGCTTCCTACTCTGAGATGACTAATGATTGCAATGGCCTTAATTAGACGTCGAGCATCTTTTGCGTCTATAAACAATATTTTTGCTGCAGACATTGTTGGTAAACTTTGTTATCTTTATGGGGCATATTCGACTGAGAAACGTATATTGATAGCGCGCATTCTCTCAATTAATTGGAACAGCCTAGGTAATGATAAGCAGACAAATGAGACATTCTGGCAATAAGAACTAAAATGATATATATAAGGTATACTTGTTCAGAGAAATTTAGACTTTTCTATTTACTGTCATGAAGGTAATATTTCTCACTAATTGCCAAATACGATATTCTAATAAAAATGCGCCAAGTTAAATGTTACATTAGCATCGAAGCTCTTTGCTTTGTTGCGTCAAAGTTGTGTTTCTAAGAAATTATCGAGCACAATTAGGTAGAATTGCGAACACAAACCTCCACCAAATAAACAGCCTAACAGCATAATGTTATGACGAGCATGAGTCGTGGAATCCTCTCATTTGGAGGAATGCGGATTTCAAGTTATAAGGACCTCAATTTTCAGAGAATCCAACAAAATGCAAACCAAAAGTTGTTCTATATAATACTAGTTTGGGCCATAAAATATATAAAAAATGAGAATTACATCTCACAAAGAAGTTCTCCAATGCCAGGACACTAACGCTTCTTGTTTTAAGAGTTAGCTATAAAACTTTCTCAAGTACATACTCCTTTATACGAAAAGTGGGACACATTTCATTTTGTCCTTTTATTACTTCAAAATGATCGTATTTCATAGGTTATTAACACTTGACTGATCACCCCAAAGTAAAAATCCATTTATTATTCCTTACACTATTTACTTCTGACGCTTCCATTAACTCATCTGTCTCTTCCTGTTCGTTATCTTCAAATATCAGGATTTTAATACGAAATTCTCAAATTCATTTATCAAGTCTTTCTCCAGCTTCTCACAATATGTATGCCTTGGCCCTTAAGTAGGATTTTTGTCTTCCGTCGAAGGCACAGGTGTTTGTATTGCTTCATTGTCTGTTTTAAGAGCCACATCCATAAAACGAACTTCCTTATGGAAATAAATAGATCTCTGCTCGAATACTAAATCTTTTCTCAATAATACTCGCATGTTATGCCCATATGAAAATTTTATGCCCACATTTTCCTTTTTCACCGCAGAATTTTCTCTTAATCCTTTCTCTCCCGATGTTCTCATCGTTTCGGATTCCTTTAAAAGCAATTTCTGCGGTGATTTTCGTTCAGTGAATCTACACTTTCTCTGAAACGAAATCACACGAAACAAAGCTCTTTTCCGAGAAGCATTAACCTATTGTTGTGTGCGTTTACTCGATGGATGAAATTCAAAGGCCGAAAACAAAATCCGTTTCACGGCGGGGTAACCTTGCAGAAACCATACCTCCGCTGTTTAAACAGCGCTAATTAAATGATAATAAAACTCACGAGCGCTTAAAACCTACCGTCAGAAATTATTTTCTGGCAAATAAATTTTTAGGTCGCGAGATAAAAATATAAAGGCGATCACAGCAGAAAAAATTATCTGCGAACTCGTACTTTTTATTTTCCATGCCTCTTTCTCTCTTCCAGTTCTCCCTCTATCTCAGCTTTTTCTATGTTACCAATCCACTTTCTTCCTTCCATTATGAGTCCGCCGCCCTCCCTCCCTCAAACCCTTTCAACCTCCCCTTCAATCTCTTATACACTCAGCCGCACGGTTAACTACCCCTCCAGCGTTGCACTCTCTCCACTCTCCTCCACTTCCCTCTCTCTCCTCTCTTCCCCCGCCTCTCCCTCTCTCCTCTCTTCCCTCGCCTCTCCCTCTCTCCCGCCTCTCTCTCTCTCCCTCCCTTCCCCCCGGTGCCGGTGTGCGAGTACGTGGGTGAAGAGGCGGTAGATAACGTTTCCCTCCTCGGCCGCCATGGCGTCCCCGTCGCGTCTGCTTAACTCCCATACTCCCTCCCGCCCATTTGCTCTATTTTTCATTCCCCTTCCGAATTCACTTCTCCCTTTCACTCACTAACCCTCCCTCGCAACTTCCTCCTCTTTTCTCCTCTTCCCCTTCCTTTTACTCTTCCTCATCCGTGCCACATCCTCAACTCTTCATCTCTTCGCACTCACCCACGCGATTCTCACTTGTCCTTGCCGTTCCCTCCATTCCTCTTACCCTCCTCGCCGTACCCAGACGTCTCCCTCTTTCCCATTTTACCAGTTATTATTTCTCAGCGCCGCCGCGGCCTCTAGTTAGTCTTGTTTCCAAACCCCCTTGATTTTCATTTTCTCCCTTCCGCCAGAGTCACCCCTCTGGATACCCCACCTCCCCCGCCCGCCGCCCTTCCCGTGACATTTACGGTTTTCTTCTTCAAACATCCTCTTTCGACGCGTTGCCGTGATCGAGTGAATGAGAGATATGACGCCGGGAGCGGCGTAAACTCATTTGCAGACGGATCAAAAGAAGATCGATCGCCTCCGATCATCGATTTCCGAAATGCTTATTCTGGATCGCCGTCTTCCGCCATTAGCGGATAGGTCTACTACGGCCTCGTTTATTTTTTGCAGCCTTGCAAAAACTTCTCTCGAGTTTTAGCGCTTAACGTACGAAGTGTGTTCCGAACCTAGGTGCAGGTCGAGCCTAATCTCTCTTCGATACAAACCAGACTTCTCGCTTAAGTTACGTCAGTAAAGGGTTTAAATATAGTATACATAAGACATAATGTGAGATCGAACTCTTGTTCTAACTGCGATTTGGGCTTCCAATTCGAACCGGCTTGACAAATGATAAAAACTTGCCGTTTTGGAACCTCAGCTCGACTGACATCAAGTGCGGATCCAGAAAACTTTCCAAAGAGGAGGAGATAGGGGCATGCAAAGGGAGGAATGCCCCCATTGGCCCTCCCCCTTGTACCGCATAACGACTGATGTATATAATGTATTTTTTAAAACGTGAAATTCAATTTATTTCTATTTTCTCGTAAATCCTACTTAAATGGCCTTTTAATTTTACCATCTTAAAACCGGCCGATATTGGAGTACTTTGAGCAATTACCGATTTATAAGTATGTCAAGCGAGACGAAGAACGCGCTTGTTCAATTTGCTCCGTATATGCAGATTCCAAGCAAAATCTTGACGCTGCAATGATGGCGCCCTCATCTAGTTTACTAAGAATATTATCTTCACTGGCCTTTTGACCTGGTTTATTTTTCGCTGTCGACAACTGATAGAAATGTTAAACATATGGAGCTTGGATGGGTCATTAACCACGTAAGCATTAATATATTTTGGAGTAATACTTTGTTTGCTTGTTTAATAATATTTTATTTAAATGTTACGAAAACGTCATGACATCTTTTTATCTGTCCTCATGCTAAATCTCTTTTTTTGATCCGCCAAATTTCAGTAGAACTTAATCTTTAGTTTTTTTCGACATTTGGAAAACGAAACAATACTCGAACTAGACGGGAACGGGATATTTAAGATTAAATAGCGCATCTGAGGTGCATTACACGAAAAACGTAAGTTATCTTATTTATCTCTTTTTTAGTTCGTGATAGGCGATCCTAAGCACATTCGCTCGTTAATGATAACATAATCAAAGCGTACCTATAGTAATTTAAACGGTTTACTAAATACTGCATCCGAATATAAAAAGAACATTTTCTCGGGTTGATTACTAATTAAAAACAAGTAAAGTTGATGTTCCAACAATTAAGACTTCAGAACCGACAAAACGTTCACAATTTCACAGACTTGGAATGATATGACGTGCGATTGTAATCGGCCATTGTTAGCGTTCGCTTGATGTTTCTCATCTTCGTACCTTTCTTTCTTCATCTGTTCACCTCTCGCGTTCATTCACTTTCTACTGTCTACCCCTCCCTCCTGTTCTTTGACCTCTCTACCTTCGTCAAATCCCTGTCTCCCTCTTCCCAAACTCTCCCCCATACTTCCCCACCCCTCTCTCTCTCTTTCGTACTCTCCTCCATACCCCTCCTCCCAGGTCTCTCACCTCCTCCTCCTCCCACTATTCCTTCCTCACGTACCTCCTAACCTCTCTCTCCTTCTCCCTATTTCCTGCCTCCGTGCTTTCATCTCGGAAAGACCCTCCTTGTTATTTCTTTCCTCGTACACTACCTCCTGCCTCGTCGCGCTCTTTTCCTTTCGTCCTCCATCCTCCCTATTCTTTTTCTCTCCTCCTTTTCCTCCTTTCTTCCTCTTCCTCCATTTCCATTCCTCTCGCTACTTTTTTAAAGCGCGTTTTATATTTTATAAATGTGCTTATATTTTCGCTCTGTCTGAACGTCTGTGCAATCGATTAAATCGAAATAGCAAGTAAACTATAAGAGATATAAGACTGAAAATTGCAGAGTCTATGTGATCTATGAAACCATTTACGGCGCTGCAAGAGAATGTTTTTTTTAGAGAAATCGGTGGGTGGCAGGGGGTACCTTCAAAATTTGCAAAATAATATTCCGAGCAAATGGTTATGTGATAGTTAGAAATTTAAAATTTTCATAGCTATTTGAATAAATTACATTGTCATATGATTGTTTTGCTAAATTAAGAAATAATTTTAAGTTTACAATTCTAAATAAACATCAGTAAAATAAAAGACGCTTTTTCATACAGCGTCAGCAAAAGAAGCTTCTACTTTTTCCCTTCCTTATCCCGTTCCAGTCTTGAGTCTCGATCTCAGCGGAGAGGGTTGAGATGTAAGGACTGCGAGGATGCCGAGTGGCTATGGGAAAGAAAAAGGGAGACTACGGGGAGGGGAGGAGGACCTTGGGTGGGAGTGTGAGTGAGATAAGGGAGAGAAAGATGAAGTGAGAAAGAGAGAGAGAACTATAATCCGCGGCGAGAGTCAGTGCACTCGCTTTCGGCTTGTGTGAAGCAGAGAGAGAGAGGGAGAAGGGGAGGAGTAGAGAGGGAAGGAGGGCGCTCCCCCTCCCTTCCTTTCCCGCCTGGTGGTCCCGTTATATTACACGCCACGCAAATACAGCACGAGCCGCCCTCGCTTTTAGGCGCCTTGTTCGAGAATTTTCTATTGTTATGCCGAGAATTTTTTAGGAACACGTGATAAGTGAGGGCGAGACATTTTTCTCTGACTTAGGCGAAGGAAGAATATTTCGTGGGGCCCCTTTCGTTTACGTGGGACTCTTTAGTCGTGTTTTCCAATATCCAAAAACGTGCAACGTTTAAAAGAACTTGTGGAAAAATTGGCTAGACGAAATCACAGTCGGGTCTCTTTTTGGATTTTTGAAATTGAGAACGCTTTGTTAGTGGTTTCATAATTGCTAAATGTATGACACTTTACAATCAATTTCACTGTAGCATATTTCCATTTTTATGCCTTCTGATAAACTTCGTCGAGGAAAAAAATGAAAGGCAATTTTCAATACATACGTCTTAATTTGAGGGTTTGTTATTGTTCTAGGAGATATCAGTTGATTAAAGTTTTGTCTGTTGTTTTTGCTTTACTCAATTTTCGTCTCATCGCCTAATTTCCTACTCGGAATGTTAAATAAACTACTCTTGTGGTACCTATGTTTGTTTTTTCTTACATACATGGAGGCTTTAATTTTTACCTTCAATCGATAGAAATAAACATAAAACCCACTTTACAACCATGCAGTTTATGTGTAACACATAAAAATGCAATCCTCAGCGCTGTAGCGTAAAAGGATTCTAATCTTTGTTAATCTTTATCACGTTTGATTGGCAGTGGTCAAAAGCTAAATGATTATGAAAAACAGCTATACCTACTCTTACGTGAAACTTAACAGTCTAGGATATTTACGATTTCCCTGGTGGAAAAAAGTCGCCGTCCAAAAGCGCATCAGTAGCCAATGGCGCAAAGTGCTGGTTGATCTGCGGGAGGTAACGGCACGTAGTCCAACTGAGAAGGGCAGGGGCAATGGCGGAAGATAAGGAAGAGGAAAATGAAACGACAGGAGGTCATTGTGGTGCGAGGATGGAAAGGAAAAGAAGGCGCCTGACTGAGATTTCGAGGAAGAGAGATGGAGATTCTGAGAGAGAGAGGGAGAGTTAGGAAAGAGTTTCCGTGAGCCATCTGATTGGCTTTGTTTTCTCTTTTTTGCATCGCACGGCAAAGCCGGCGTCTCTTGATCTCACTTGCGATTTTGTTTAACGCAAATACAAAATTTGAGTTCTTAGGGCCAGATATCTTTTCCTTTATCCCACGATATCATCATTCGATTGCATAATTTCGAGGATTAGGCGGTTAAATGGAATTATGAACTCATGAATGTGACTGTTTGTTTGTTTTTTTCTGGCTAATCGACCTCTAGGATTATTGTAGCCAAAGAATGTGACTGACAAGTCTTGGGCTAACATTACCTATCCATGACGAAAAATCTAGTGATTATTATATTTAACGACATTCTCTTTGTTTAAAATTTCTTCCACAGATTTACATATCGCTAGTTTTGCTTGGCTTATTAAAACAATATATTTCGTTAAATCGATTGGCAATTCTGGTTATTTATACAGATTTGACAATTTCTTCGTAACGAAAGGTTATTGAAGCTTTTATTCACCGCACTGATCTCTCAATGACAGTCACCATTTATTATATGTTTACTCCATCCAGATACTTATGGATGGTCTATATGTTACTTCTCCAACATAACAACACTAATAACATAATAATAACAACATTTCACCTTATTAAATGGCATATTTCTCGATTTTTACTGTCATTACCCATTATTGATCCCCAATGATAATCTTGGTATCAAACGGATGCTGATCCCATTGCGTTCGTCAAATCATTGATATGCTGACGGAACAAGGACTGTTCGTTACAGATAGACAGAAAAACGATATTATTATAGTCCCTTAGTACATTTAACTCTCAGCGGAGGAGGAGAGAGGTTTTAAGGTGTCCATGTACTTACGAAGGGACCCTAAAAGTTCGTCTCGCCCGGGGCAAGGCAGAATCTCCGATCGGTGGTGCGACCGACAAAGGAACCATAAAGAAACGAGCATCGTGAAGCGAGAGAGCCCCGCCTCAACCCTCTCACGGGGGAGCGACGTATGTACAATACACAGCGATCTCGGGGAAAAAAATGCCATGTCGAAGGGAGGAGGAGGAAAGTGTGCCGTGAAAGTAAATTGCGGAGGAGTTGCGATCGAACAAAGTAGGAAGAATAATGAGACGGTCACGAAGCGTATGCACGTGTGCGTATGCAAGAGAGTGATTATTGGGTGGAGAGAGAGAGAGAGAGAGGTTCGGAATCGGAGGGAAGAGAGTTCGGGAGAGATCTGCGGAAGTGCTAAATGGGTAGTCCTCCTCGGCTTACTAGACCGAGACTTCTCGGGCAGTGACCCCTCCCTCCCTCCCTCCGTCTCCCTCCCTTCCTATCCTTCCCTTCCCATCCTTCCCTTCCCACGCTCCGATCCCGACCTTCCTCTCCTCCCTCCTCGCTGCAATCCACTCTCTCTCTCTCTCTCTCTTTATATTCCCGCATTGTTCCCCACACCTCCGCGCACGGCGCGAGTGAGACGAAGGTTTCCGACGCGCTTTGTAAAAACGGTTCGCGCTATTATCACTCGTGCACACAGCGTCTGGGCGCGTTTTTTTTTATCTCCTCTCCGATAAGTCCGAGTATTTTTTGCCCTCCTCTTCGTTTCCCGGGAAACTACGGCTTAACAGTACGAGGTCGTTCGGTTCGTTCTGCCTTCCCTTCCCTCTCTCCCCTCTTTCTGGTATCGAACGGGAATTTGTCTTTAATTGCCTCCATTCCGAGACGAGTACTTTTTAGCGGATGGATGTATTCGTGCTAGCAAGAAAGGAAAGATCTCTTTTTTTTAAAACGGCGCGAAACAGTTTTGTGTTTACGGCTTAGGTTTCGATGTCGGCTGAATGTGAAATTTATGATCTCCTGACTTCATTAAGTATCGGTCTTTTATGATTTAAAAAATTATCGGTTTATTTGCCAGTCGAACATTGAAGTTATTCGACGCCATAGAAGCAAATAAAGCCTATTTTCAAATTAAGAAATCTCATTTTAAGGGATTAAGGAAAATCTGATCAATTTCCAGATTTGAAATCCTGAAAACTCGAGTCATTTTCTAATACTTTATATATATAAACATATTCGGAGTAAGATGACATTTTTAACGGTGTTGCATGATTACAAAGAACTGATAAAAGGTTTAAATAAAAAATCTGCGAGAAATAAGAAATGAGACTCCTAACTTTCTATTTAACTTTCGTTCTTCAACACACATTGTGAAACAGGTCCTGAGATTGATCAGATCACCGATGTGCATTACTGACGTCATAAAATTCTTAATTTGAAAAACTTAATCATTCCTCACAGTTGACCATCCTGCGTTTGGATTCCATAGAGCTATAACGATGTAGACAAAATTTTAGGCAAAACAAAAATCACATTGAAATTAGTATAAAATAAATGCAACAAATTCATCGAGGTTTTTTATTAAATAAAGTACATTTCATGGGAAGATTACATCAATATAGAAAGCAAATGAACTGAAAAAAACCCGGGAAATGTTCAACTTCAATTGAAGCACTGAAAAAATTGACACCTAAAATGTAGACGAAGCACCGCAGCGGCAGCAGAAGCGGCGTACATCTGCATGCCGCCCTCTTAGCACGTTCTTTTTCGACCTCAATCCTTGTTTTAATGGCAATGCTACTTTTATCCTGCCTCGTTTCCTGTGAAAATAATCCTTTATATTTCCACGGCCGCCGTGTCTCATGTAGATGTCGGCGATTTCCTTCGTACGCACGCACACACGCACGCCGCTGGTTGGTTTTCGTCCTCATCTCCTCGCTCGTCCTCCTTCCTCTTCCTGTTCTTTCGCATCCTCCCTCCCACTCCCACTCTTCCCTTCCCACGCTGCTTCTCCTTACCACGCATTTGGAGCA